>CM049588.1:26490376-26750376 GCA_027123335.1 Amphiprion clarkii | reverse complement strand
TTTTTTTCATGTCATTTTCAAGCAATTTTAGCAATTTTGTGTCCTGTTTGTTTCCTTTTTCCTCTTGCTGCCATTCTAACTGCATCATTCTGCACAGAAGACATTCCTGAGATCTCTCTCCTTCTTCTTTCTGTTTCCACCGAGCTGCAGGACTTCATGTTACAGAGAATAACGAACCGAAATGAAGAGAAGAAAATAAAAGAATCTGCCTGGAGTTCAGAGGGTTCATAAAGCTGCTGCGTTTGCTCCTTGATTTTGAGTTCCAGTTTTGAAGCGAACACCTGACAGCGAGGAAGTCGGAGGCCGCTGGAATATGCTAAAGTTTATGCTAATCCGTGGCGATAAACGAGAAAAAACCCCTCTTCCTCCAGCTTTAACCGGACAGCTCAGCTTCAAACCCAGACCGTGACCTCTGACCTCGGCGTGGAGACGAGACGAGCTTCGCCTGGAGTCGCCGTTCGCCTTCAGCAGCAGCAGATTGCGGACAGAATCCTGGTGGATTTTCCGGACCGACGCCAGAGCTCCTGCACAGCCGGCTAACTGCTACAGAGCGGCTCTGACTAATTTATGCACATGTATTAATAGATCACAAGCAGCTCTCACCAGGCCGCCGAGCCTCCCATCCTCAGAAAAAAAGAAAGAAAAAGGCCAAATAAACAAGTGAGGGAGAGAAGAGCTCCGTCTTCACTGGATCCCTTTGATTCTCGCTTCATTCTTTATTTATTTCTGTCACGACTTGAGGAATCCGACGGCAGAGATCTTCAGATGCCGTCGTTATTCCCACGCCGCCGCCGCACGCTGCGCTGCTTTTAGAAGAAAGTAACGGATCGTAATCGGCCACATTAAGGCGAGAATCCGTCTAAAAACAGACGGAACAAACAAAGACGTCGTGGCGTCACGTCCAGATGGTTCCAGTAAAAAAAAACTAAGTAGTCGCAGCAGTAATGGTCAGGTTTGTAAAAGTAGGAGCAAAAACACAATCAAGGACTATGGTTTTCACAGATTTTCACGTTGGACAATTTCTGAGTCATTTTGGGCAAATTTTAAACCATTTTGGACCACTTTTTTAGTCATTTTAACCACTTTTTAGTCATTTTGGATGCTATTTTTGTGATTTTGGATAATTTTCTATCATTTTAGACAAATTTTAAACCATTTTTGATCATTTTTTGTAATTTTGGACCGATTTAAAGTCATTTTAGTCACTTTTTAGTCATTTTAGATCTTTTTAGTCATTTTAGAAAATTTTTTGTCATTTTGGACCATGTTGAAGTAATTTTGGAAAAATATGTGCCCTTTGGGACATTTTTTTTTTGGTCATTTTGGTCAGATTTTCAACCATTTTGGACCAATTTATAGTCACTTTGGACCACTTTTAGCCATTTTAGTACATTTTTAGCCTTTTCGGGGCATTTTGTAGTCATTCAGGACCATTTTTTTCGTCATTTTGGACAATTTTTTGCCATTTTGGATTTTTTTTCCTGTCACGTTGGAAAAAAAATGTCATAATTGATTAAAACAACTTGAAAATCAGTAAGGGTGCTAGATGCTTTTCTGACATTTCTGCTGCCAAACTTCCACATTTTATATGATTTCTTTTGTCTTTACGCTGTAGGAGATGGTGACGAAGACATAAGGAGCCCTGTGAGGATAAAAATGGATGGAATAACAGAGGGAGGGATGGATCCCCTCTGGACATCCTGCAGAGATGGAGGAAGAGGAGGAGAGGAGGAGGAGTGTGAATTATTAACAGCTCTGTCACTGTAGTAGGGAAGCCTGTCTGTCAGAGGAGGTAATAATAGACACCAAGCAGCCGATCACCTTATCAATGTTTCAATACCAGAGGAGCCAGTCTGACATCATTAACTATTCATGAGGCTGCAACCTGATTGGTCCGTGAGGATGATCACAGATTATGACAACTTTTACTTTGCCCTTCTGTACTTTTATCATCCCCCTCTTTTTAACCTCCATCATCTTCATGTCATTTTACTTTATTACTGTCTGCTCTCTTTCGTTCTTTTTTTGAAGTTGGTTTCCCATTTTTACCATTTTTATTATTTTATTATTAAAATATTATGGAGGAAAACTGGACTAAAATGTTGTTAAACAATACTGGACCAAAAAGTTAATTGGAAAACTAATGACAGTAAAATAGGAACCAAATACTGCTGAGGAAAACATAACTAACACCTAAAACAGGAAAATTGGATAAAAATGTCAGTGCAGAAAAAGATACTAGTCAGTTAAACTGGACTAAAACGTGAAGAAAAATTCACTTCAATGTCACCAACTAACAAGGACTAAAATACTACTGATAAAATCTTGTTAAACAGGAATTAATTGTGAGTCAGGAAAGCTGGAACAAAATGTGACTCAGTAAAACCCGACTAAGATGACACTGAGGATAACAGGGCGACAATGTCACTGACAAAAACTGGACTAAAATGACACAACATGGAAATGGACTGAAACATCAGATGTAAAGCTGGACTAAAATGTCACAGATGAAAAGTGGATTCAAATATAATCAAGAACAACCAGCTTAAAACATCACTAAATATAACTGGACTACTATGTTGTTAAGGAAAACTGGACTACAATGTAACTTGATAAAACCAGACTGAAATGTCACTCTGTAACCCTGGATTCAAATCAAACTAACCAGTGAGAGTAACAACAATCAGGACTGAAATTCGGACTAAAACCAAAACACATGTTGATCAGCAGACTAAGCTGCAGCGCTGCACGCTCTTTCCTTCCTCCTGCTGAGCTGGAAATGTGGTCTTCGCACCGACCGAACCGTCTTTTTGCAGGCCTGAGTGTGCGCTCGTGTCGCTCTACTGTATATATACAGTGTGTGTGTTCATGTGTCGCCTACCGTCCATCTGCTGGAGCACCAGGAGACATGACGAGTGTTTACCGTGACTCAGACACACTCCCCCTCCTCCGGCCGAGCTTCAGCAGGTTTTCTCTATCCATCAATCAATTTATCCGAAAGAGACGAACAGACGACGTGAATCGTGCCCAGCAGTGAGACTACACATGAAAACTGGATGCGAGGCGTTAAAACGCTCCTCTCATTTGGCTTCAGCTTCTTAATCAGTCATACAACGCACAAAATAACAAAAAAATGTCTTATTACTTCATCAAAAATTAAAGGCACAAAGTAGAACTGAAGAAACTACAGCTCCCAGGGTGCATTTCACTAAATAACATCCAATATGCAGAGGGTGAACATCTGTTTTGTTTCCAACCGCAACAACAAAAAGTGCTTCATTTTAAATTAGCTTCTATTTAGCGTCTTTGTAGGTGTGGAAGCTGAGGCTCATGGGTATTGTAGTGTTTAAAGCCTCCCACTAAAAACTTGTCACTTCTAGAATGGAAAGTCGAATTTCTCAAAAATGTCCTGAAACTAAAACAGATGTTTGTGTTTTTAGGCTGATTATACCGCCTTAAACAAAACTGTGCTCTCTCAACTTTCTGATTTATTTTCAGTAAGTTTCTAACTGCTGTTAAAATCCAAATAAATTATTTTACATTTAAGTATTAATTTGAAATGTAGCTTAACCACTAAACCACATTAAATTCACTGGAGTTAAAACATAATGCGGCAGGAACTGAGATCTGATAAGCTAGCTATCTTTAGTTTCAGAGGAGGCTAGCAGCTAGCTTTCACTTGGTTTAGAACTCTGACTTTAGCTGTGTAGTTAGCGTTTGTAGGATTTTAGCTGTGTACCTAGCTCTTTCTATGACGTTAGCTGTGTAGTTAGCATTGTAGTTAGCTTTTTTTGGACATTAGCTATGTAGCTAGCTCTTTCTATGACTTTAGCTGTGTAGTTAGCTTGTTCTATGACTTTAGCTGTCTAGACAGATCTTTCTGTAACTTTAGCTATGTAGTTTGCAGTATTTCTATAACTTTATACCAGTTTAAAAGTCTTCTGGCAGAATGGTGACCATGTAGAAATGAGGATTCAGTTCTATTGTTTTGTCTTGATTAAAGAAAGATCCAAAGGCTTGTTGATTTCTTGATTCTTTAAGGAAATGAGAATGGAGTTTTTTCTGTGCTGTTTTTATTGTTGTTGTTTGGCCTGTTTATAAGATTCATCACTGCAGTACAGAAATTAAAAAAGCAATAAAGTGAGATGATGGCAGCCTCCATATCGACCTTTACAAACCAGCATCTGAGCTGGAAATGCAGATCCAAACATTGCCAGGGGGACGCTCTGGTTACCCATGATTCCTTGGCTTCGCTCATGTAAATTGACTTGACATTAGCAGCATGCGATTGGCCGCTCAGAGCATACGGTCTCCACTTCCTCTCTGTTATCGTAGTGAATAATTCAGATGGCTGTTTAGCTGACCGCCTCGCTGGCATTTCTGCTAATTGCTCGTTAAGCGGCGCACTTGACCTTTAACGGGAGGATGGAAATTTGAGAGGTTTTGTCTTGAGCGTCTGCGTTTCCTGTCACCCTCCCAGCGTGAACCATTCAAACTGATTGAACTACATTTATCTCCAGGTCAAACAGCATCGCGGTGGGGAGGGTCTTGTCGAGGTTCGTACCACTGGATTACCATCAGGTTGGAGTGTGAATACCTGCAGAGGAAGTCCTGTGTGAATAACTCTGCTCTGCTCCTGCAGCTCTGAAGGTAAATATCTAAATTTACACCAGCGCTCAGAGAGGAAACTGATTCTTTCCTTCACCTCTATAAAAAAAGTCACTTTCTGCAAACTGGATTTTGTCCGCAGGCAACAATGAAATTTTAACAACAACACTTGCAGCTGTAGGCTACACACACACACACACACACACACACACTGTAAAAACACCACACAGATTCATCCGTAGAGTTGCCGTTTAACACAGCAGCTGTCACTTCACATGGCAGTGGCCAGCAGAGACGACATAAAACTATGCTGCCTTTGTGTCTCTCTCACTGAGATGAATATTTAATGGGAAGGTGGCGCTCCAATAAAATCAGCTGTGAATCTACAGTTCACAGTTTGTTTGTGCTACTTCTGCTTTAACTCCCCAACTCTGGTTCAACTCAGCCAACAGCAGCTGCATCGATATGAAAAGTAATTACAAAACTGACCACCCACTTCCAGAGATGTTTGTGTTTTTATGGCCTCATGCTACAAATGTGCGACGACTAATTCAGTCCTGAAAGGAAACCAGGGCGACGATAAACATTTATATGTGTTTACAGATGGTGTAGATGAAGGAGGAAACTAAGGCCTTTTTCAGAGAACAAATTAAAGCTGATGTTTCAACAGGGATGCAGAGACCAGGCAGCTCATTTAGCTCCTGATGGGGTGATGGTGGAAACTGAGACACCAGCAGGATTCCTTCATTACCGCCCTACGAGACGAGTCATGTTTTCATTCAAACCACTGCACATGTAACTGACTTTACATGGCCTCCAAACCCTCAGACAGAAGGTTAAAGCTCGTGCTCGGAGCGTTTTCGTGATGCTGACGTGTTTCTGAGCTCCTCCCAGCGTGGAAGAGGACGAGGATGAAGCTGCCAAATGAGAAACCTCCTCCTGCTGTGCAGAGCAGATCACAACAATCTGCTTTTCCCGGATCGTGTTAGTACGAAGTCCTTTAACCGGCGGCCTGCGTGTCATCAGAGATTTACATTCTCCTGCTGCGACGCCTCGTGTTGTTTTTATTTAGAAAATAAGACAGAAACTTCAATGTGAGGAGTTTTGTTTTGTTTTTTTAAATTGTGAAATTAGGTTTTGATCTGAGAAATCTGGCAGGAAGTAAACAACCCCCTCCTCCCATTCAAATATTTTCTCTCTCTCCAGTTTTTCCAGTCTGTCCCTCCCTCTCTCACCCGACTCCCCCTCACTATCACTTCAAACCACTTCACTTACTGTGTGTGTGTGTGTGTGTGTGTGTGTGTGTGTGTGTGTGTGTGTGTGTGGGTCGATATGAGTTGAAAGACAAACAGGAAGCACTTGAGTGAGTGTGAATGAGTGTGTGTGTGTGTGTGTGTCTATTAATCATATTAAGATGGAGGGAAAGCAGGAAGAGAGCATCATTATCAGGAAAATGGAGGCAGCAGCAGCACTCCGGCTTGGGAAAGTGTTTCTGTTCATCTTTGTGTGTTTGTGAGGACACGTCTTGGTGTGAAACCTTCGTATTGAGGACAGAGGACATCCGTGCCTTGTGAGGACATTTTGTTTCAGGAAAGACATTCAAAGGGTTGTTTTGAAGCAACTAGCATCCCTATTCTGGTCGTTAGCATTTGCAGGTTAGCGACCAGCATTCCTAGGAGGGGCTATAGGGCTAGCATCCTTAGCTTCATCATTAGCATCTGCAGGTTACCGACCACCGTTCCTAGGACGGGCTATAGGACTGGCATCCTTAGCTTAGTCATTAGCATCTGCAGGTTAGCAACCAGTCTTCCTCAGATGGGCTTTAGGACTAGCATTCTTAGCTAGTCAATAGCATCTGCAGGTTAGCAACCGGCATTCCTAGGTTGAGCTATAGGACTAGCATTCTTAGCTAGTCAATAGCATCTGCAGGTTAGCAACCACCAATCCTTGTCTAGAGTCTAGAATTCCTTGGCTAGCAACATGTATCTTTAGGCTACTCACTAGCAATGCTAGGTTAGTCATTAGATTCCATAGTTTAGCAAACAGCCTTCCTTGGCTAGAAACAGTATTCCAAAGATAGTCATTACCATCCCCAGTCTAATAACTACCATCATTACCATGAGCCATTAACATTCATAGGTTAGCAACCAAAATCCATAAGATAGTTACCAGCATCCCTAGCCTAGCAGTTAGAATCCCTAAGGTAGTCATTACCATTCATAGGTTTGCAACCAGCCCCCCTACGCTAATCACTTGCATCCCTGCACCAGCAATGCACATTCTTAGGCTAGAGACTAGCATCTCTGGGCTAGCAACCAGTATCCTTGTCCTAATGACAAGCAATACTTGACAAGTCATTAGCACCAAAAGGTTAGCAACCACCATTCCATGTTTAGAGACTAGCATTCGTTGACCAGCAACAAGCATCCTTAGCTTATTCACTAGCATCCTTTTTATGGTGACTAGCATCCCTACGCTAGTCATTAGATTCTACAGTTTAGCAAGTAGCCTTCCTGTCTGGAAACGACCATCATTAACTGCATTAGTTATTAGCGTTGATATGTTAGCAACCAGCATCCCTATGCTATTTATGAGCAGCCCTAGCCTAGCAACCAGAATCTTGAGATAGTCATTGCCATTCATATGTTAGCAACCAGCATTCCTATGCTAGTCACTTCCATCCTCAGGCTGCAACGAGCATTCTTAGGCTAGAGACTAGCATTTCTGAGCTAGCAACCAGTCTCCCTGGCAAAGCAATATTAGCATTCTTAGGTTAGCAACCACCATGAAGGTTGAAGGTTCAGGCTTGGTTATGGTTTAACGAATTGGGAAAACATAGTTTTTGAGGGTCCTCACAATAATAGATAAAACAGAGTGTGTGTGTGTGTGTGTCCAGTCACTCAGAAAACCTCATCATGATGTCTCAGGTAACATGAGCTCCCTGTGATTTAGGAGTGTGTGTCTGTGCCAGTCTTGCTCATGTTGTGAGAACATGAGTGTGTTTATTCAGTCACATTGTGAGGACCTGCCTCTGTTACTGGGACTAAAAGTAATTCCAGGGTGGAGACTTGCTTTAAGACCTGCAGGAAATGAATGTAAGTCAGTGTGATGTCCTTAGAAGTGATGGAAACAACCTCCTCTGAGTTTTACTAACATCCAGTCAGATTAAAAAGCAAACGGGAAAACATCCTGTGATGTAGTCGGTCTCCGGCACCAATCCGATCTATTATTACCGCAACATTTGTCAGCATCCAATCAGCAGCTACAACCTGGAACATCACTGAACAATCGATTGAGCTTGTAGCGGTAGTAAAGAAGATCCACTGCGGTTTTACAGCGTCTTTAATCTGCTGCACAGAACAGATTCTGCATCAGGCGTCCTGATTAAATGTGGGTTAAACTGGATCCTAAATTCAATGACTTTTTATTATGCTGAGCTACATGATCCAAACACTGAAGCTGATAAATTGAGGTTATTGATTAGAGATCATTAAAATGTTTAACGTGGAAACTGAGAATTCGAAACAAAACAAAGGTTCAAGAGGCTACAGAGAAGCTGCCTCAGAATTCTGAGGTTTTACATTTTCTTCTCTGATTCTTCTGAACACCTGCTAGATAAAAAGTAGATTTAAATGTTTCAAAGTGTTCTCTAGGGATGCAAAAAGATGATTCACAAGATTAGAGATACTAGTTGTTAGCCAAGGGATGCTAATTTGCTGGCTAGGAATGTTACCAGTGACCCTATGTTAGTCAACGGCCTTGGAGACCTAGTTGCTAGCTAAGGGATGCTAGTTATAAGCGTATGGGCACTAGTGGCTAGCCTACAGATACTAGTGGAAGGGCTATGAATGCTTGTTGCTAGCCCTGGAGTTCTGGTCATAAGCCTTGGAATAACAGTTACAATCATGGGATTCTACTTGCTAGCCTAGGGGTGCTAATAGGAAGTCCAGGGATGCAAATCACGAGACTAGGAATGCTAGTTGGTAGCCTAGGGGTGCTAGGAACTAACCTAGACACAGAGTGTGAATGCTTGTTGTTAGCCCTGGAATGCTAATCATGAGCCTATGAATGGTAGTAGCTAGTCTAGAGATGCTAGTTGTCAGCCTTGGAATGTTGATCATCAGCCTAGCATAAAGATGCTAATCATCAACCCAGAAATGCTAGTTGCTAATCTCGGGATGCTAGTATCTAGCCTAGGAATGCTGTTATGTAGTGTGAAGATGCTAGTCACTAGCCCAGGAATGCTAGTTACTAGTCTAGGGATAGTAGTGGCTAGCATAGAGATACTTGCTGCGTTTTTCGGAACTCTAGTTGCTAGTCTAGGGATGCTAGTAGCTAGGATAGTGATAGTAGCTGCAGGTCAAGGAATGCTAGTTAGCTGCAGGCCTAGGAGCGCTAGTAGCTTGTCTAGGGGTGCTCTTAGCTAGGATAGTGGTAGCTGCAGGTCTAGGAATGCTAGTAGCTTGTCTAGGGATGCTAGTAGCTAGTCTAGGGATGCTAGTAGTTAGCATAGAGACACTAGCTGCAGGTTTAGGAACGCTAGCTGCTCATTGCTGTTCCTCCTGTCTGTAATTATTATATCTGCAGTTGAAAATCATGATTAAAACACGTTTTACTGGGAAAATTCGCTAATTAAACTGGGGACATCTTGACCCTTGCTAATGTTACAGGAAATCTCTGCTGACTTTAACCTTCCTGTCGTGGCGTCGAGGTTCAGTTTGTCTCGTATCGTCAGAAGGAGGAAACACCGAGCAGCAAATGTTTTCATCTCTCTGCCCTCCACTCTGCCGAGGTTTCCTCCAGCGAGGCCGAATCTCAGAGCGACTATTAGCTCAGAAAATGCTTCTCTGCTTTTCAATTACTGAGCTGCCTCGCTCGCCCACCACCCCTCTCTCTCTCCATCTCACACACACACACACACACAGTGAAAGAAAAGCACAAACACACATAAAGACACAGACTAGAGTTGCAGGATTCCCTTCGGTGAGTGACTCATCCTAACAGTATTTACAGTCACTGTGTTGATTTTCTGCTCCTCGGCGACGTTTCACTTTCATTTTTGAAATTTGCATATCGACTAAACACTGTCGTTGTGTACGGTTACCGTGGTCACGGGTGTATTCAGCCTACAGGAAACCCAAACGTCTGACAGTGTTGCTGACACATGATGTAGGAAACTTCTTATAAGCCCCAAAACCAGCCAAGACGTTTGAAAGGCCTTTTTTTCTACGTTTTTTTTGTTCTTTAAATGGACAAAATTACACCATTTATCAGAAAAACAGAAAAAAAATATATTTCTAACTTTCTATCTTTTAACTAATCATGTGGAATAAATGGCTTCATCAGGAAAAATGATCACATTTATGCCTAAAATAGTGATACTTTATTAAAAATAATTCATTTTTTTATTTTAAAAAATTGCGAAAAAATAATATTTGATCCAAATTTTTAAAAAGATAAAATTCTGCTTTCCACTGAGCAACTACAAAGTCCTTTGTGACTCAGCTGTAACCAACAGTCCCATGACAAGAATTTTTATGTAACAAGAGAGCAAAATTAAAGTTACTGGATCACTAAAATAAATGCAGCATGGCTCAGAAACAGTGAACAGAGCAGCTAGTTGTTGGAGATACATTCAGCATGGTGAAACATCTTTCTACTGATGATGAACAGAGACTCAAAACTGGACAAAAACTTGTTCAAAATGACTCAAATTGTCTAAAAAGACTCAGAAATTGACATTTCTAACTAGTTTACAGTAATTTGGGGCAGTTTTTGAGTTATTTTGGACAATTTTTGAGTCAGTTTAGACATTTTTTGAGACAAATAGGCTCAAAATGACTCAAAAATTGTCATTTTAACTATAATGTGAGTAATTATGAGTGAGTTCAATACAATTTAGGATATTTTTTGTGTTGTTTTGACAAGTTTTAGTCCAGTTCTGAGTCTCTGTTCATCGTCTGTAGACAGATGTTTCACAATGCTGAATGTATCTCCAACAACTAGCTCCTCTGTTCACAGTTTGAGCCATGCATCATTTATTTTTAATTGTCTTTTCAGTTTCAAATGGTCCAAAATGGTCTGAAATTTGACCAAAGTGAGATAAAATTATCCAAATTGACCTAAATTGACTCAAAGCAAACACAAAAAGACGCAAAAATGACGCAAAAACATGTAAAATGACAGAAAAATGACACAAAATTTTATAAAAATTGCCAGAAATTCAGCTGAAAACTCTAAATTTCTGTCAGGTGACTGTCGGTCACAGCTGAGTCATCAGGAGCTTCACATTTCTATGGATAATCACAGAATTTTTTGTTTTTCAGAATGTGTTTGGTGCTAACTGATGATTTTTTTTTTTGCAATTTTTGTAGTTTCTATGAATTACTGTGATTTTAAGTAGGACCGCAGAGACAGATGATACATTCAAGGACTGTGGGAATGTCCAGGTTTTTTCAGTTTTTCCAGATTCCTGCTGATAAACGGCATTTTCTCTGTGTTTTATTTGACAGACCTCATGACTTTTAGAGGGTTAAATCTGGTGATTCTGAGGCTGAATCCAGATCGTCTTCTCCGTCCCTCTCTGGACGTCTGACCTCTGACTGAAATCATCTTTGCTGAGACGCCTTCAGAGGAAACTGTGGACGTCTGAGTGTCTGTCTTTCTGCTGACAGAGACTCTCGAGGGTGGTTGTGTTTTATTTATTGTCCTCGTTGACCCTGTCAGCCTCAAAGTCTGTCAGCCGGCGACATGTTCGGCTCAGAGCAGCTTCTGAACGTCTTCATCCTCCATCCTGCAGCCAGACGGTTTCATCTGGTGTGGAGCTAAAACAACTCTGGCATTTCATGTCATGTCATTTTATGTCATTCTGTGTCATTTTGGTGTCATTTTAGTTTTTTTTTTTTTTTAAAGATTTTTGTGTGTTTTTGGTGTAATTTTTGCGAATTTTGTGTGATTTTTTTTTGCCATTTTGAAACTTTTAGATTGTTTTTAGCATCATTGCCTCAACTTTGTGTCTTTTTTATGTGTTTCTGTCATTTTTGTATCAACTTTTGTGTTATTTATCATCTTTTGCGTCAACTTTGTGTCTTTTTTATGTATTTCTGTGTCATTTTTTTTGCAATGTTAGGGTCTTTGTGTCATTTTTGCAACTTTTGTATTATTTTTTAGCATCGTTTGTGTCGGTTTTGTGTCATTTTTATGTATTTCTGTGTCTTTGTGTCATTTTTGCAACTTTTGTATTATTTTTTAGCATCGTTTGTGTCGGTTTTTGTGTCATTTTTATGTATTTCTGTGTCATTTTGGTGTGTGTTGCAACTTCTGGTGTCATTATAGGATCTTTTGCGTCCGTTTTGTGTGTTTTTTGCAACTTTTGTGTCCATTTGTTGTCTTTTTTTGAATTTGTTTGTCATTTTTGCAACTTCTTGTGTGATTATTGTGTCATTCTAATTGAGTCGTACTGCTACAGAAGACATCTCTGCGTTTTCTCTCCTTCTTCATTGTGTTTCCACAGAGTTGTAGGACTTTATACTGCAGTGAAAAATGAACCAACAGTGAGGAAAAATGAGAAGGGAGCAAAGACAAAATGCTCAGGATTCAGGAATCTCAAATAAAAGAGGAAGCTGCATCATATTTCTTGCTGGCTGCAGCAACGTCTGAGTTGTGGAAATGAAAAAGGAGGCGTCGGGGAGGATTTTCCGGGTTTCGTCGTCCTCTTTCACCTCTCCCTCGCTCTGCCTCCAGGACTTTTCCTGCTCTTCATCCCCAGACAGTAAGAAGTCAATGTGGCCGGATCGAAGCTCATCAGCGCTTCACACTCACAGTCTGCTGATTGGGGTCAGAGTGAAAAAGGACAGCGAGCCGGAGAGAGTCGATAATTAAAGCCCTTTCCTTCTCACTCGCTTTGTTTCTGCTCAGTTCTCTGGATCTAAATGTGAGCTGATTTCATTCAGGAAGACGAGTGGAATCAAAGAGAAAAAAACCTTCAGGTCTGAGAGGAAACACTTTGATTAGTGGCTCAAATCCTTCCATACTGTCTGTCTGTCTGTCTGTCTGTCTGTCTGTCTGTCTGTCTGTCTGTCTGTCTATCTATCTATCTATCTATCTATCTATCTATCTATCTATCTATCTATCTATCTATCTATCTATCTATCTATCTATCTATCTATCTATCTATCTATCTATCTATCTATAGTCTATCTATCTATCTATCTATCTATCTATCTATCTATCTATCTATCTATCTATAGTCTATCTATCTATCTATCTATCTATCTATCTATCTATCATCTATCTATCTATCTATCTATCTATCTATCTATCTATCTATCTATCTATCTATCTATCTATCTATAGTCTATCTATCTATCTATCTATCTATCTATCTATCTATCTATCTATCTATCTATCTATCTATCTATCTATCTATCTATCTATCGATCTATAGTCTATCTATCTATAGTCTATCTATCTATCTATCTATCTATCGATCTATCTATCTATCTATAGTCTATCTATCTATCTATCTATCTATCTATCTATCTATCTATCTATCTATCTATCGATCTATCTATCTATCTATAGTCTATCTATCTATCTATCTATCTATCTATCTATCTATCTATCTATCTATCTATCTATCTATCTATCTATCTATAGTCTATCTATCTATCTATCTATCTATCTATCTATCTATCTATCTATCTATCTATCTATCTATCTATCTATCTATCTATCGATCGATCTATCTATCTATAGTCTATCTATCTATCTATCTATCTATCTATCTATCTATCTATCTATCTATCTATCTATCTATCTATCTATCTATCTATCTATCTATCTATCTATCTATCATATTTCTAGATAAGGAATGGTAAATACTAATCTGAGGATGTGAGCTGCTAGCTGCTAGCATCAGGGTGCTAGACACCGGCCTAGGAGGGCTAGTTGTTAGTACTGGTCGTTAGCCTATGGATGCTAGGAACTTATCTAATGTTAGTCGTTAGCCTTTAAAATGTTAGTTATTAGCCTTTGAATGCTAGTTGTTAGCCTTGGAAAGCTAGTTAACAGCCTGGGGTTGCTAGTTGCTATCCTTGGAGTGCTAGTTAAAGAAATGCTAGACAGACCAAGCAGTGCTGATTGTTAGTTAAATCTAGCAATGCCAACTAGCCTAAGAATGCTAGTTGTTAGCTTTAGGATACTAGCGACTAGTTTACAGATGCTGGTTGTTAGTGTAGGGATGCTAATCATTAACATAATGATAATGAACAAATGTCATTAGTTTAGGGATGCTAGCAGTTAGTATCAGGATGTCTCAGAGTTGCTATTGCTGGTTTTGTTCTAGCTCGTAGCGAACCCAATAATATTAGCTGTAGACCTAACAGTGCTACATATTAGCAGAGAGATGCAATTTGCTGTTCTAAGAATGCTAGTTGTTAGCTTAGGAATGCTACAGTCTCGTCTAGGGATGCTAGTGTGAGTGAAGAAAGAGTTGTAGAAACCTGCAGCATCATGTGGAGGAAACGTTTGAATTTGTTTTCATGAAGCTGCTTGGAGGATGAAGAGTGTTGAATCTGTTCGCAAAGCAGGAGGTGAAGAAACATTTGGAACATATTTTAGTTTCTTTACACATTTTGCTTCCTACGATCATCCAGAGATGTTATTTACGCTATTTATTTAGTTTCACTATGTAGGAAATGTAAGGATGAAGAGGAACCCTGAATGAGTGGGCATGTTCACAGATCTGCTGACAGTGTTTTGGTGTAAAAACTCTCCATTAAAAAAAAATGTTTTGTTTTTACTATATTTCTCAACTTTCATGTGTTCCTGGTCGAAGGCAAACGTCCTGAAAATAAACCTGGAACTCTGAACTGCTGCTCTGAAAGGTCACAGAAATGAATAAGAACAGAGAGAAACAGACGATGCGTTGGTTTTCAGTCCAAACTGGACTAAAAGTCACAAAAGGAATAGAAACGGGAGAGTTAAACAGCAGACATCAACATTTATAGTCTATATAGAGTCATATATAGAGAGGATAAACTGGCCTGGAACAAACCAACTGACCCAGAATGGAACAAACCAACTGACTGGAACAAACCAACTAACTGGAGCAAACCAAATAATCCAGACTGGAACAAACCAACTGACCCAGAACAAACCAACTGACTGGAACAAACCAACTAACTGGAGCAAACCAAATGACCCAGATGGAAAGAGACCAACTAACTCAGGCTGAAACAAACTAACAAACCTGGAACAAACCAACTGACCCAGAACAAACCAACTGACTGGAACAAACCAACTGACCCAGAACAAACCAACTGACTGGAACAAACCAACTAACTGGAGCAAACCAAATGACCCAGATGGAAAGAGACCAACTAACTCAGGCTGAAACAAACTAACAAACCTGGAACAAACCAACTGACCCAGAACAAACCAAGCGACTCAGACTGGAACAAACCAGATTAGGCCCCATGATGAACAATATGTAAGAGTCTAATGTACGGATCTACAGAATTAAATTAATCTTCATAATTATCAACTCTGTAGTGTCTCAGCCTAAATATTTGTTATAGTAATAGTAGTTATAATAGGTGAAGTGGTATTTTTGATTGATTACTTATTAAATGAGCTGTTATTCACTGCTCAAACGCTGGATTGATTTTTATTAATTTTAATTTACTCGTAGTGTGTATATTTGTAGGAAAACGGTCTCAGGAACTTGACAGGACGTCCCTAAGTAAAAGCAGGCCACAAGTATCCATAAACTTTTCTGCATTCTGGAGGTTTTAACAGGTTTAGGGGCTGAAAAGTTTCCAAAAAATGACAATGAAAAACTGTCGCTGCCGTCAGTGAAAGCGATA
Organism: Amphiprion clarkii; assembly: GCA_027123335.1. Classification (NCBI taxonomy): domain Eukaryota; kingdom Metazoa; phylum Chordata; class Actinopteri; family Pomacentridae; genus Amphiprion; species Amphiprion clarkii. The sequence continues at coordinate 26,734,900 of CM049588.1, read as the reverse complement.
AAACTGCAAACGTGGATTTATTTTTTTTTGTGACAGCAGCGAACGCTCCCCTCCTTCCTCACCTCGACTGACCCGACCGAAGCTGCTGACTGCATGATTCACCGGCAGGACAGAAGGTGTTCGTGCGCTCAAACTGGCACGTCGCTTCGGCCATATGTGTGTCAGCTGCAGCGGCCCGCCAAAATAAAACGCAGAGGAAAGATCACGTTCGCTGTTGGTTCACGTGGAGCGAAGTCAGATTCTCACGCTCAGGGGGAAAAAAAATCACGACAAACTGAGGGTTTTCAGTCACTAGTAGGTGGAAGGAGCTACGCAGTGTTGGAGGAGTTTCACAGATTCTCTGGATGCTTCTCACTTTTGGCATCAAAATTCACACTTCTTCCAGGATTTTTAATAAGATGCATCCTGCAGTGCATTCTGGGTTCAGTACCAGACAGTTGTGATTTGTTTCAAGAAGTACAAACAACCCAGAGCTGTTTTACCTCCTAATGCAGAACAATAGTGAGGTGCAGTCAGACCATTCTACACAGTGTTGTATCAGCAGCAGAGAATAGTCTGGCTCTGCGAGAACTGAAATGCTTTTGGCCAAAAATGTTTTCTCAAATTTCTTGAGTAATTATGTCATTTTTACATCTTTTACTGTCCTTTGTCTGTTTGTGTCATCTTTGCATCTTTTACTGTCCTTTTTTGCAACTTCTTGAGTAATTTTTATGTCAGGTTTACATCTTTTGCTGTCATTTTTGTGTTTTTGTGTGATTTTTGCACTTTTAGGGTACTTTTGTTGTCTTTTTGTGTCATTTTTGCAACTTCTTATATAATTTTTATGCTATTTTGCATCTTTTGTTGTCATTTTTGTCTTTTTGTGTCATATTTATGTCTTTTTGTATTATTTGCGCATTTTCATGCTATTTTTGTCTCTTTGAATCATTCTAAAAACCAAGAACAGATTGATTTTCACAGTTTGTCCTGAGTTTCTTGTGTTTTGTTTGTTATTTGTGTGTACATTTGTGATGTTTGTGTGTTCAGGCATGTGGAGGAATTCTATTTTTTTTTACCTCCCCGATGTGTTGATCATCTCAGCGAGTGTGAAACCACATTTATGTTTGTGTGTGTGTGCGTGTGTGTTCACCAGCGTAACCTCTATGCTCAATTACACCCAGATTACCCAGAGGCCCTTGGGGCGGAGGCAGCCGGTGAACTGGCTGATATAAATCTGGCGTGTTGTTGATACACCGGCTCTCTAATCCCCATAAAACATTACTGCCGCTGTGCACACACAGCTAATAAAGCAGCGCGAACACACACACACACACACACACACACACTCCGGGGAGCAAGTGCTGTGGTAAGCTAATATGCTAACGCTGCGAGGTAGCCTGGACGGGAGGGAGGAAGGAAAGGCCAGAGAACGAGGAGGCGACATTTAGAAAAGGTGAATGGGATGATGTTGACATTTAGAGAAAAGTGAGATAAAGTGAAATCTAGATCCCATTTAGAAAACAGGGAGGTTCAAACACCCGCGAGACAAAACACACAGAGACAGAGAGAAAGTCTTGGCTATAGCTCCTGTGACCAGCAGGTGGTGCTAGGACTCGGACTCATTTTTGGAATGCAGTCAGAAAATCTGAGCTTAAAATTGCGACATTTAACCAAAATCACTTTGCTCTACTTTTAATGCAGAAATGTGTCAAAAATAAACCCTTTTCCTCGAACAAAATTCTTACTCTTCAGCTGAACTGCAGGCAGTGTAGCGATCTTCCATTTTCCATTGTATTTTTTTTTTGTTTTACAGTGTCTTGCTTTTTTGTGAATTTTATTTTGAAAATGTATGTCAAATAATACTTCTTTTCAGTCATTTTACAAGTTATTATTTAGAATTTAACAAAACTGTTTGTAAAATACCAGTAAAAAAAAGTTAATTATCATTTTCCACTCGTTAAAACAAATATCTGCCCATTTTTTGGTGGTTTAATAACAGAAAAAATAGTATAAAAGTTTGATGAGGACATTATTTACTTTTTCATTCTTTTTTCTTTTCTTTTTTACAACCAACAAGTAAATTAATACTTAAAAAAAATAGATAATTAAAAAGTGATTTTTACTATAAATGATCTAAATGATGTAAATTAATATTTTTTTCAGGGATTTTATTAAATATTTGTAATCTGATAAAACAGGGAAAATCTGTAAAATAAGAGTAACTTGTGCACATTTTTTTTAGTTATTATTAATTATTATCCACTGATATTCTATAAACTTCTATTTGTCCAACAGTTAAACACAAGATTTAACTTTTATTTTTAAATAGCAAAAAAATAAAAATAAAAATGCCGTAATATAGATAATATACATATATCTGTAGATATTAGAACATTCTTTGGTCAGATTTAAAATAAATTTGTTGGGCTCAGATGGAGTCCAGATGTTTGGAGTGAACCACAGTGGATGCATCGTCCTGACAGTGAAGAACGGAGGCTTTGTGCGTCACTTGCTGGTCATTTTGTGTCTCTTTTTTATGTATTTTCCTTAATATACAAAATGTTTCTTTTAGATAATAGCAAATATCTGTAAATTCTATATTTTTGATGATTTAAACAGAATACAAACTGTTTAATTTTATCATCAAACATAGTAAAAGCACAAATTTATACATAAAAATACAGATTTTTTGAACAATCAAGGTGTAATAATTTTTTTCAGTGATGTTACTGATAATTTGAAAAATCTGTAAAACAAGAGTAAGAAAGTAAAATTGTGCAGAAAATTACAGTTAAACCCGTCATTTTTTTCTTCCATTATTATCTCTGGTCTTTATTTTTCTCCACTAATATTCTAACTTGTATTAATCGAGGTTTAAACACATGAAGCGGCCGACAGCGGAGATAAAAACTCGTCACGTCTCGGCCTCTCGGGGAGTCAGGAAGGGGGAGGGTGCCGTCGACGTGACTGACAGCTCCGCCGGCTTATCAGATTAGTTGCGGCTGACAGCATTAGCGGCCAATAAATGCAGATTTGTGGGGAATCATAGCGAGCCTTCAGCTTCGATTTGCTCCGACACGAGACGTTTATGGAGCGCAGAGAGTTCGTCTGATTCACTTCAGAAGTGCTCTGGAGGAGGAGGAATGTTGGAGAGGCTGCAGCTTCCGGCATCAATTTACAGCCGCCATGAACATTAAGGGATGTTTGGAGATAAAAAACACATCAGGGCGTGGAGATAAACATGATGGAAACGCCTGGACTTCACTTTAGGTTCATGCAGAACTCTGGATGTTTAAGCCTCAAAACTCACCCGTTTTAAAGTTTGAAAATGTGGGAAAAAAAATCCATTTTCACAGTGAAACTTCTGATGTCCACATTTTCAACATTTTTTGGTGGAAAAAAAAGAAATGTTAAAAATGTTTCGCTAAGAACATTCACATAAAAATCAACCAAAATCCAGCGAATTTCGCTGGATTTTGGTGGATTTTTATGTGAATGTTCTTAAAGAAAATAGAAGTTTTACTGATATATATGGAATCACTTTAGATATTTTCAGGATTTTATTGGAAGATTTGTACTAATTTTTTGGAAAATATTTACAAGAATTTTCTTGTTACATTTGGGGGATTTTTTTTTTAAAGTAAAACTTTTAAGGGAAACTTTTAAGGAATTATTGGAATTTTCTACTTGAAGGTTTTGCAACTTTTCAGAAATATGGGCAATTTTTTTGCTGATTTTTTGGATTTTTTTCAGACAAAGAAATATTTTTTGCTGCCTGTAAATGAAGACAACTGGAGGGTTAAGTCACGAAAACCGATTAAAAGCATTTTTGAAAATCAATACCTTCTATCAGTTCCCTAAAAAACGTGCAAATTCTTGACAAAGACGAGACTCAAAGTTTAAAAAGCCCAAAGTAGAAAGACACTGCATGAATGTGGTGATTAAACGGTTAATAAATCACAGATAAACTGTGTCTATCTATGTCTGCATCATGGCTCCACATGGAAAAGAACTGGACGAAAAAATGATTGTGAGACTTTACAAAGATGGAAAATGATCCAGGAAGATGAACTAAAAGTCAGTGTCAGCAGTAATCAGGAGTGATTCAGGAAGATCAACTACAAATCAGTGACAGTGAACTACTTCCACCATCCGCTTCAGACTTGGTCCAGGAGTTATCAGTGGAAACCAGAGTTAGTGAGAAGCTCAGACACTTCAGAACATCAACCTCTATGGACGGAGGACAAAAAACTTGTCGGATGTTCGGCACAAAACTGCAGAAAGTCACGGACAGACGCCTGATGAACGTTGGAGAACATTTGTGGTCCGATGAGACCAAAATAAATTAGATGTGCTCAGATGGAGTCCAGATGTTCAGTATTTAGTGTTCAAACGAATCATCTAGTCTGATGAGCTCCATCCTGGTCTCCTCAGATCAGAGAACCTTCTTCCATGTCTTCTGATGAACTCTTCCTTCAGAGGAGTCATCTGTGTCTTGGTGGCCTCCCTCATTAATAGACCTTACTGTGTAGAAATGTGTTTTCAGCTTGACGTAAGAGTGTTTTTTGTAAATTCTTATCAGAAATTGAATTGTCCAATGATTCAAGGATGAAAAGCAATAAAAGGAGAGAAGTTCCAGAGGAGGTGAATTAGTTTCACAGGCAGAAGTATGACTTTGTGAAACACCGAACACGTAGTTTTATTGACTCTCTAAATGGAACACTAACATCGTTTCATGTTAAATGTGCTCCTGAAACGCTGTGTAAAGTGTGTTTACGCTGCAGATCAATGTCTGCTCCTCTTGTAAAAATAAATCCAGCGGACTAACGCTCCTCTCGGGACGCCGTCGCCTTTCGGTCTCAGAGCCACAAACCGTTTGTTGTAAATCACTGCGACGGACGAGCATCAATCAATAAGGGCGGTTATTAAAAGCTGATGGGTTTGAGGCGACGCAGACAGCCAGAGTCTGACGGGAACAAACATTCTGAGCTTCCTCATCAGCTTTCTGCTTCCACAGTACGAGCTGTTAGCAAAACGGAATCTGCTGACTAATGACAGCAGGTGCAGGGAGCTGGTGTCATGTGAAAGGTGAATAAATCAGCAGCGAATCAAGCTCCACTTTCTCTTTTGGAAACTCTTTGCTGACAAAAATTATAGAACATAGTTAACCCTGTGAACTCTGAACTCCTGTCTCATCTTTACTCACTCTGGTCCATTTTTCACCACAATCTAAAGTCCTGCAGCTCCAAGGAAACAAAATAAAGATGAAGAGAGAATCAGAAATGTCTTCTGTAGCAGAGAGTAACACAAAGAGACAAAAAAGACACAAAAACTACATAAAAAGACGCAGAAATGACATAAAATGGCAAAAAAATGAGATGAAAATGAGATGAAATGACAAGAAAAAACACAAAAAGTAGCAGAAACAACACAAAATGTTGCTAAACTGACACAAAACTATACAAAAAATGTAAAAATGACAGAGAAAGCTGCAAAATAGACACCAAATTTAAAAAAAGACAGAAAAAGATGCTAAAATGACACAAAAAGTTGCAAAAATTCCACAATGACGTGAAAAGAGACAAAAATGACAAAGATGATAAATGACATGAAAACAACACACAAAGTTGCAAAACAATGCAAGACAAAAATAACAAAAAGTGTCAAAAACAACACAAAAATGAGAACAAAGACAAAATTCACACAAAAAAGTAAAAATTACAAAGGTGCAAAAATTACACAATAATGACACAAAACGATGATAAAATGACATTAAAACAACAAAGTTTCAAAAGCAACACAAGAAAACATAATAACAAAATTGTCAAAAACAACCCAAAAATTACACAAAAATGACAACAAAGACACAAAGCTCACAGAAATGTTTGTTAAAATGACAGAAAAATCAGCAAAAATGACACCAAACACACAAAAATGACAGAAAAAGTTGTGAAAATTATACAATATGGAAACAAAAAGAGACAAAAATTACATTAAAAATGACATGAAAAAAATGTGGAAAAATTGATGGAAAAAATGTAAAAATGCCAGAGAAAGCTGCAACAATGATACCAAATAAATAAAAATGACAGAAAAAGACACAAAACTCACAGAATTTTTTGAAATGACAGAAAAAGCTGCAAAAATGTCACCAAAACAAAAAAGTCGTTAAGATTACACAGTAATGACACAAAAAGAGACAAAAATGACATTAAAGGTGATAAAATGACATGAAAAATACACAGAAGATTGCAAAAGCAAGACATAACAAAATGACAGAAAGTGTCCCAATAACAGCAGCTGTCCTCCTAAATTTCCTGCATTGCACCTCTTTAATCCTGAATCCTTCCTCTGCTGCCGTTTCTCCACGTCGCTCTCGTTTCCAGAACTTAACGAGGAAACAACGGTTAATTATCGTGATCGTTTCTCAGATTAGTGACGCATAAAACACCTGCAGTACTCCTCCCTCCTCTCTGCTCCAGAAACACACTTTTCTACATGAGTTTTAGTCGTTCAAACACATTAAATGTCACAAATACAGATCAGTCCGCCACAGAAAATAGTCCCTAAGAGGTCTGTAGTTTCCACATCAACTGTTTTACATCAGCATATATAGAATATAAATTCATATCAGTCAGAGAATTTGTGTTTTTACTTTCATAAAAGGAAAACAGAAACAGACAGCAGCACGGAGACACGAAATGACTCAAAACGAACACCAGGAGACAAAAACACATAAAACCAGCACGAAAAGGCACAAAAAGGCCAGGAAAAAAAGCAAAGTGACCACAGAAAATCAGAATGACATAAAAAAAAGATGCAAAATGATCGAAAAGATGCAAAAAACGACCAGAAAGTGATTTAAAGTTTAAAAAATACACGTAAAATGAACACAACCCAATGCAAACTGACTCAAAACAACCACAAAGACAAAAGAATGAATTAATTTGAATTTTTACTCAATGAAAATTGGAACAACCTTGAATCAAACGTCGCATTGACTCAGACACTGCCTGCAGTTCAGCCCAAAACGTCACGACTTTTTAATCATGTGACTGTTAGTCATGGTTGAATCATTCATAGATTAACAGTTGAAATGTTTTCCTCAGAATTATTTGTTTTTTACAGAACCTTTTTTTTTTTATCGCAAATGGTTTATTTTTTGGCAAATTTTTTGAATGAAACGTAAAATAAAGCGATTTTGACGAAATATTATTTTAAGATGAAATGTGCGTAATTTTTCTTACAGAACTGTACATCTCAGGTGAGTAGTTCAAGCACTGCCAGAAAGTGGGAAATCTGAGGAGTTTTTACAGTTTCTTGCTGTGATAAACGGTGTAATTTTGTTGATTTTATTTGTATCGCGTTCGAACGTCGTCGTCTGAGTTCACCGAGCGTCGAGTAAATCTGAATTTTCCCGTCAAGCTGCTGCAGAGTCTTCAACTCTCTGCACCCATTAGCTGCAAACCGCGAGTCGGTGTGTGTTAATGCATCGTTGGAGGTGTGTGTGTGTGTGTGTGTGTGTGTGTGTGTGTGTGTGTGTGAGCTCGGCGGGGGGAAAGGCCGCCATTTAAAAGAGATTAAAACGTTGAAAGATGAATAGTGTCGGACATTTTTACGCACTGCAGGGCTGCACACACACACTGATGCAAGGTCGGACGAGTGTGTGTGTGTGTGTGTGTGTGTGTGTGTTTTCAGCCATAAGGTACCAGCCTCCCACTGCTGCCCTTTATTTCCACACACACTCGTACTTCCTAAAAAATGAGACGTCAACAGCAGCACTGCAGGACTGGAGGTGTTTCTTCAAGGACGGCTGAGAGAGAGAGAGTCGCTTTTCACTGTCATTTACACCAAACGGACACTTTTACTGCACATACACCAGTGTAGGTGTTTCAGACCTGATTTTGTACCCAGATTTTGATCATTTTCACAGGCGATTAGCTGCAAGATCATCAGAAAGTTGAAAACCCAACATTTATGATCTATTTTCCAGATTAATCTTTAATCTTCTATTGTCCAAAATGCAGATCACATCAATAAATCAGAAGGGAATGAAGGTGTGGCTGTCTTTGGAAACTCTTTGCTGAGAAAGATTACAGGAGATAGTTAACCCTCTGAACTCTGAGCTCCTGTCTCATCTTTACTCACTGTGGTGCATTTTTCATCACAATTTAAAGTCCTCTATGGAAACAGAATAAAGAAGGGGAGAACTCAGAAATGACTTCTGTCAGAATGACAACAAAAGTGACACAAAATGAGCTAAAAATACTACAAAATGACGCAAAAAACCCCACAAGAAGTCACAAAAACAAATAAAAAAAGACACAAAAATGACAGAAAAAGAGCAAAAAATTAGATAAAAATGGAATAAAATGACACAAAAACACAATAAGTCGCAAAAAGAAATAAAAAAGACAAGAATGACAAAAAGTGGCAAAAAAATGTCAAAAATGACAGAGAAAGCTGCAAAAAATGACAGGAAAAGATACTATAATGACAAAAAAGTGACAAAAATTACACACAAACAACACAAAAGACACAAGCAGTAAAAAAGAGACACAAAAATGGCACAAAAAGACAACTCACACAAATAAATGTAAAGATGACAGAAAAATCACCAGCCGTAAATTGCCGTAAACGTCTTTCCAAAATGGCTCAGAAATGGTCCAGGTGAACTTAGAATGGCATTTTGACATGTCAGACCTGTCAAAATGACTCTAAAATGTCCAAAATGACAAGAAATTTGCCCAAGACCACAGTTTGTATAAAACAACTCAGAAAATGCCCAAAACTTGTTCAAAATGGTTTTAAATTAACTCTCAGTGGCATCTTGGCATGTCCAAAATGACTCTAAAATGTCCAAAGTGATTAAATACGTTTGCAAACTGATTCACAATTTGTACAAAGCAGCTCAAAAATGATCCAAAATGCACCAAAACCTGTACAAGAAAACTCAAAATGTGTCCAGGATGACTCTAAAAACTGTCCAAGTTGACTCACATTGACATTTCTACATTTCAAGATAAACTAGAACCTTATCTTGTCAAACTTTCCACACATCAGATTCTACTGATGATAGAGCCTCAAAAATTGGTAAAATATCGACCAAAGTCTCTACTTTAGTAGAAATATGGATCCATTCATATATATATACATTTACAGGAGCTTTATGGAGACACAGTACCAATCTCAAATGAAAATTTTGCACTTTTTTCCATTTTCAATGGCAGTGAATGGAAAATTTGGCCTCTTCTGGAGCCACTTCATCATTTTTATCAGCTGGAAACAGTTTTTTCTGAGTCCTCACCAAATTTAGCAGCTGTTTTCTGGATATTTCAGGAGATATCGAACGCTTAAAATAGCTTCTTTGGTGTTGTTTAGGGCGAAAACAACAATATTCCCCAATCTGAAAGCGTATTAAGTTTGGGTCATAAGAAACAAATCTGAACTAAATCTAGAAACACGACACTGAACCTCCAGCAGAACGAATGTCAGTCAGAGTAACGTGTTCCTCGGTGTGCTTTTGTGTGTTTTCCTACTTTGGGTGGGTGAACTCGTCCACCAGCGTCACTTTCTCCACCAGATCTCCTCCGATGGACCGGACCAGCTCGTAGAAGTCGTTCTCGGTGAAGCCGTCGTCCGGCAGCCAGAAGGAGATGTCGTTGGAGAGCGGCGGGTATTTACTGAGCGGCTGAGAAAACAAACAAACAAACACGATGAGTGACGTCTCAGCTGGTGGCATAAACACAACAAATCTGGTCACACGGACTAAAAGTATAGATATGACTCATTATTAGACCCTGAAGTAAGAGCTTCAGACGAGGCAGCGACTCTTCTAAAGCTAACAGATCCATCACTGCTGGTCCAAATTCTTCTTGGAATGTTTTAATCTTTAATCTTCTACTGTCCAACATGCAGATCACTTTATTCTCCACCAAACTGACTACATTTGGTAAGATTTGCTTTACCAGTGTCGGGACATGGAGTTCACTTCATCAGGAATCCGCCGTGATCTTTTTGTTACATCTGATAAACATTCTAATAGTGGTTGAATAGTTAGGTACACAAATGATTGGTTGGTTGGGTAGTTGGCTGGTTTATTGGTTGGTTGGCTGGTTTATTGGTTGGTTGGCTGGTTTATTGGTTGGTTGGTTGGTTTATTGGTTGGTTGGCTGGTTTATTGGTTGGTTGGTTGGTTTATTGGTTGGTTGGTTGGTTTATTGGTTGGTTGGTTGGTTTATTGGTTGGTTGGTTGGCTGGTTTATTGGTTGGTTGGTTGGTTGGTTGGTTTATTGGTTGGTTGGTTGGCTGGTTTATTGGTTGGTTGCTTGGTTTATTGGTTGGTTGGTTGGTTTATTGGTTGGTTGGTTGGCTGGTTTATTGGTTGGTTGGTTGGTTGTTGGATGGTTTATTGGTTGGTTGGTTGGCTGGTTGGGTAGGTAAGTAGGCAGATAAGTGGTTGGCTGGCCGAGCTGTTGGTTGATTGGTTAGATAGATAAGTATTTAGTTTGCGTTGACATGAACATTATAAATAGTTGCATAGTAAATCCAGATCCAATGTTGCATTAAACTGTTTTTAGACATCTATGATCTGTACCTCTTTAAATTGGAGCATTATGTACAGATATGTAGAGACCATGGAGGATATTCGTTTCTCCATATCTGGGAATTCAGCAGTTTGTTTTCTACAGATGATAGTTACAGTGTGAAATTTTTAAAGGCTTTAAAAATCTTGAAATTTGACTTGATGTGCCATGTTTTATTGAGTTTTCACACTATCTGAACATCATGCTGCATGACGGTTTATGTAACTGAGCAACATACAACATGTAAGAGGAGGAAAGAACTGAAAAACAATGAATCTAAGTGTCTTGGGGAAAGGAAAAAAAATGTTTTCAAGATTATCTGGAACAGGGTTTGGCTGTATCTTGGACTCATTAAACAAAGACATAAAAATGTTGGAACTGAGGGATTTATCGACACATCAGCTGTACAGATGGGACGAAGAGGGGAATAAAAAAACAAGGGAGGGAGAGGAATATCCCAGGAGGAAAGAGGATTAAACATCAAAGAAACTGTGAGAATAAAGAAAAAGATGAAGTCTAAAGAGTAACGAGGAATGCGTGAGAGAAACCAGAGAGCAGAGATGAGGAAGGAAGAGGAGAAAGTGTAAAACACAAAGACAATAACACATTAAAGCTTCATCAGAACGACAGAATAAATGTGATGTTTTATGCAGCGCCAGACTGAGAGAGTTTTCTATCATCTGTCACTTGTTTATAATACAGAGAGAAGCTTTCCCTCTTGTTCCTCGCTGCTCTCTTCACTATTTTCCCTCCATTTTAATGCTGTTTATCTTCTGATTTTAATATTCATCACTGAGACAAAAGAGACGAGGAAGAAAGGAACAGTGACATAATGATCCCAAAGTCTACAAAAATATTACATAACAGCACCGGTTTTTATTCCGACCTTCAGTCAATATTCTGCAAAATAAAAAAATCACCAGAAAAATATAATTAGAACTTTACTGAAATACTGCGGCAAGGGAAGGAAGGCAGATGGGTAGGTAGTTAGTTGAATAGGTAGGTGTGTGGATGGTTGGTTTGTGGGTTAGTAGGGAGGCTAGCGGTAGGTAGGTAGGGTAGGTAGGTAGGTAGGTAGGTAGGTAGGTAGGTAGGTAGGTAGGTAGGTAGGTATGTAGGTGGTGGGTAGGTAGGTAGGTAGGTGGTGGGTAGGTAGGTAGGTAGGTGGTGGGTAGGTAGGTAGGTAGGTAGGTAGGTAGGTAGGTAGGTGGGTAGGTAGGTAGGTGGGTAGGTAGGTAGGTGGGTAGGTAGGTAGGTAGGTAGGTAGGTAGGTATGTAGGTGGTGGGTAGGTAGGTAGGTAGGTGGTGGGTAGGTAGGTAGGTGGGTAGGTAGGTAGATAGGTAGGTAGGTAGGTGGGTAGGTAGGTAGGTGGGTAGGTAGGTAGGTAGGTGGTGGGTAGGTAGGTAGGTGGTGGGTAGGTAGGTAGGTAGGTAGGTAGGTAGGTAGGTAGGTAGGTAGGTAGGTAGGTAGGTAGGTGGGTAGGTAGGTAGGTGGGTAGGTAGGTAGGTAGGTAGGTAGGTAGGTAGGTAGGTAGGTATGTAGGTGGTGGGTAGGTAGGTAGGTAGGTGGTGGGTAGGTAGGTAGGTGGTGGGTAGGTAGGTAGGTGGTGGGTAGGTAGGTAGGTAGGTAAGTGAGTGATTGGTTGGCTGACTATGTCAGTGGGTAGGCATTCAACTGGTTGGTCGTTTAGCTTTAGGTTGGTGGATTATTGACAAATTTGTTGTTTAGATGGACAGATGGGTCAGATTTAGGTTCACTAGTCTGTTGGTTGGTGATTTGTTGTACCTCACTAGTTTGCTAGGTACGTAGGTAGTTACATAAATTACTGGAAATAATGAATTTTACTAAAACCTTAAATAGATCGGTATGGATATTAATTTTATTTAACATTTGTATCATTATTTCAACTTTAATTCAGGAAGAATTGAAGGTTATCTGGTGAGGTAAATGTATACAGTAAATTTAATTCAATAATAATAATAGTTTTAATCTACTGATATACTTAAAAAAAAAAATGGAACAGGTTGAATGCATCTGTCCTACTTTTAAATTACTACTTTAACTTTAATGTATTTTTTGGAGGGAGAACAGAAGGAAGGTTGGTAAATGTCCACATACTTTTGAGCACACAGTGAGAGGGAGTTAACTGAGGAGGCAGTTTATACTATTAAGCTTTAGTGGCACTGGACAACTCCCTGGTGTGTGCTGTTTGTGTGTTTGCAAACATGGATACACAAACACAAACACAGACACACCAGAAGCCCATTTCTGGTTTGTGCCCTGGCGGTCACAGTTCATTACCTGTGGATCCAGAGTTTACAGGGAGAAGTGGAGATGTCTAGGCCCAGGAGAGGTGCACTGACCCTGGGCAGGAGATGAGCTGAGCTCCCCTGGTCCCTCTGGAAGAACTGAGTTCATCAGCAAAACTAACAGAGGTGGACAGCAGCAGGAAACAGGGTCTGTACTCGCAGACATCCCTCCATTTCCTCACATCTTCGTCTTAACATCGCTGTTATGTGGTTATCGGAAGCAGTTTGACCTTTTTTCTTTCTCTTTCATTCTGTCTGTCACTGCGTTCTTTTTTGTTTACCTTCCTTTTTCCTTCAGTCCCACCTTGTTTGTCTTCATTTATTGTTCCATTCTTTCCCTGCTTCCTCTCTCAGTCCATTTTCTGCCTCTTCCACTACCTCCCCCTCCGTCTTCTCCTCTGTGCCCTCCAACAGTCACTTGAAATGCTCTTCATTAGAGAAGACGAGAGTCGACAAAAAGCACCTTTAGCGGGGACGGAGTAACCGCTGTGTGAACCTGAAGCTGAGCGCGATGATGCCGGTCGGGTCAGGGGAAGTGACTGGTGCCGGCTGATGTGAGCCCCCACTGTCACGATGTTTTATACATGAGGTTAAGAGGCCAGAACACACACGGGAAGGATAAAAGGCTCAAAGAAAAGTAACAACACCGAACGATAAGAAGTAGTGGGTTGGACGGTTGTGTAGGTGCTGTCGGGTGGGTTAGTAGTTGTGTGGTTTGTTAGTTAAATAATTAAGTAAGAAGGTGGATAAGTAATTGGTTTGTTTGGTAGGATGGTAGGTGGTTCATAGGTTGGTATGAAGGTAGGTGACCGATTGGCTGGTTGGCTGGGTGGTTACTTGGTTGCGTCGAAAAATATGTCAGTTTATGTTGGTTATTTGAGTGGGTAGGCAAACAAGTAATCAGTAGGTAGGTAAGTTGGTCTTTTGTTGGGTAACTGTTTGGGTTAGTCGGCATTGGTAGGTGGTTGGTTGGTTTGTGGATTGCATAGGTACCTAAGTAGGTAATAAGTAATTGGTTGTTTAGTTGATTCTGGTGATTAGTTGGTTCATTGATTTGAAAGATAGGTCACTTCATGGTTAGGTAGTTGAGTGGGTAGGTAGATCAGTAGTTACCTTTGATTAGTTGGTTGGTTGGTTGGTTAAACGGGTAAGTAGGTAGGTAAGTGGTGTTTTGTTGTTTGGCTGTTTGGTTGATTGGTTGGTTGGTTGGTTGGTTAGATGCGGAGGTAAGTGTGCTGGTAGATAGTTTGTTGTGGATCGGTAGGGAGCTTTGTGGTTGGATGGTTGGTTGAAAGGGTAGGCGGTTTGTTGGTAGATAGGCAGGTTGGTAGTTGGTTCGATAGTTGGGTAGGTCGGTAAGTTGGCGGGTTGGTGGAGAGGTAGGTCGTACATTGGTTGGTTAGACAGATAGACAACTGAGTGGCTGGTTGGTTGGATAGATATTTAGGTGACTGAGATAAAACGCAATGAACAAAGCTGTCGTCCAGTATGATTCGCTAAATGGGCTAAACTTTCAATTCATCTTTTAGTAGTTAAATCTTCATCGCATTCTTTTATATCAACCTAATAAACAGGAACTTTTTCAGGGGGAAAGTTCCTCCGGCACATTGTGTTTTCACAGCAGAGAGCAAAGAACAATGAGGTTCAGCGAATTAGTCTGCTGACGCATCAAATGGAGCTCAGATTCCCTCTGAATGTCATCCTCTGCAAAAACCAAAAACAAAATCTGGACTTTGGTGGTAAAATATACACTGCTCCAATCTGATGACTGCTGCCCACCAACTACAAGAAAAACAGTATGTCTGCAGTTGAAAATTTTTAAAAATGCCATGAAAGTTGTCGAAACTGTTAGGAATTTATACACGGCTGCAACTCCGAGTACAATAACTCTGGTTACTGAAATGAAAAGAAGGACAAGAGCAGAAAGGAAGCAAAATGCTGCTGCTTTCATCATTAGACAAACCATCCAGACTCATGGGAAGTCATCTCTGCCCTGTGTTCTGGTGTTGGTACCTGGAAGACGATGGGCTGGTGGATGTCCTGCACTCTGAACTGCTTCAGGAAGCGTTCGTCCTGACTCCAGAACAGCCGGATGTCTGGGATGCTGAACAGAATCATGGCCAGCCTCTCCAGGCCCAGACCGAAGGCCCAGCCCAGCTTGTTCCCGGCTCCCGCTGTAAAAACACACAGAGGAACATCAACAACCACGTTAACAAATGATTTTAATCAGTCAGTTAGATTGTCAAACAGCACCTGCCAGCTTAAGAGTTAGATATTCCCATCAGGAGCTGGTAGTTACCAGAAACACAGACAAATACCAAAAACGCCGGTGTTAATGACATGAGGAGAAGCTATTACTATTGCTATTGTTATATTAGCTGAATACCTACTTGTTTTTTTTTTTTTAACAAAAATTTAAAATAATAAATAACTGTGAGAAAAAGTTTAGCATTTTTCAACACATGAACCCTATTTAAGTTCAAAGAATGGACAAGCTAATAAATGGTCAAATTGTTTATTGTAAACATTTTGTGGAATGTTTGACTATTAAACAAACTGGAACCATGTACTGCATCCTTATGCTACTCACTAGCATCCCTACACTACTCATTAGCATCCCTATACTACTCACTAGCATCCCTATACTACTCACTAGCATCCCTATACTACTCATTAGCATCCCTATACTACTCATTAGCATCCCTATACTACTCACTAGCATCCCTATACTACTCACTAGCATCCCTATACTACTCACTAGCATCCCTATACTACTCACTAGCATCCCTATACTACTCACTAGCATCCCTATACTACTCATTAGCATCCCTGTACTACTCACTAGCATCCCTATACTACTCACTAGCATCCCTATACTACTCATTAGCATCCCTGTACTACTCACTAGCATCCCTATGCTACTCATCAGTGTCCTAATGACAGTTTAGAGTCCTGAAAATTCTGTCTGTGCCCTGAAGTAGACAAATGTGTTCACGTATAAATGTGTTTCTAGGTTTGTGTGGATATTTCTGAACTGTGATGTCCTCACTAAGACAGAAAGACAGGCAGGTGTGAGTGTTAGTCCAGTAAACTGCTGTATATTGTTCAGGACTTCAACTTAACGCTGTCAATAAATCCATATAACCTCATCTGAGTGCCTCCAACACACACACACACACACACAGTTTGCTCAGTTATTCTGATACTGTGCCGATCGAACACGACTCCTCCACTGTTTTCAGTCAGTGTGAGCGATTGTGACTCCCTGAAGGCAGCCAGCTGGACTGCAGCAGCCTCCTGCATCAACTAAATCACATGTAGAAGACAGAAAAACGTGTTTAGGTAGCTGGTTTGAGGGGAGATGATGGGATTTGTCTGGACTGATTTCAGGTCAGCATCCATGTTACTCATTAGCATCGCCATGCTAATGAGTAACATCCCTATGGTACTCACCCACGACCCAGGGCTAGTCATTAACATTTCTTTGCTCCTTGTGAGCATCCTTACACTTCTCTTTAATATTCTTATGCTACTCATTAGCATCCCTATGCTACTCACTAGCGTCCCTATGCTGCTCACTAGCATCCCTATGCTACTCACTAGCATCCCTATGCTACTCACTAGCATCCCTATGCTGCTCACTAGCATCCCTAAGCTACTCACTAGCGTCCCTAAGCTACTCACTAGCGTCCCTATGCTACTCACTAGCATCCCTATGCTACTCACTAGCATCCCTAAGCTACTCACTAGCGTCCCTATGCTACTCACTAGCATCCCTAAGCTACTCACTAGCATCCCTATGCTACTCACTAGCATCCCTAAGCTACTCACTAGCGCCCCTATGCTACTCACTAGCATCCCTATGCTACTCACTAGCGTCCCTATGCTACTCACTAGCCCCCCCAGGCTTCCCATTGTAATTCCGATGTTCACTAAAAATTAAATGGAAAGTTTCCATTTAATTTTGTTCACTAGCATCTTTTCGCTCATTACCGTCCACATGCAACTAGCTAGCATCCCAAAGCTACCCATTGATGTCTGAGGGTTCTCACTGGAATCCCATTGGTCTCAACAGCAGTTTCTGTTTTGTAAACTTGTTGGTCCTGTATTTTGTTTAGTTTTCAGAAAGTTCTTCTGCTACTAAGAGGCTGCAACCGCAATAATTTTATGTTTTCAGGCTTGATGTATTGATTACATGAAATCTGATTATCTGAGCAACAGACAGAAACAGTCGTGACTCCAGAGTCTGCAGACAATCAGGACGAAACACGATTAAACTGCAGAAAAGTCAATAATATCAGTCTGCAGGACGGTCGGTTTCACATCTGTCAGTCACTCGTTTTTCAAACAGCACGCTCCTCATTTCAGAACAAAATTCTTCCGCTGCTTCGAGGCAGGTCGAAGCAAAGGGCAAGTGCTTGGCGGAATAAAGGATTATGGGTAAATCCGAGGATTTGGGGTGTTTTTGGCCTGGGACCCAGATGAGAGAGAAGTGGTTCCTCTCTATGGACGAAGCCTAATTGAGACAAACCTGTCTACTTTTTGAAGTGCAGACCCTCCGGAAACTGAGTCCGTGAGCCCTGTCAGGGCCACGAGCCGCAGTTTAAGAAACACAGAGCAGGAAATATTCATCCACAGAGACAGAAACAGCTGAGACTGAAGTCTGAAGTAAAGTTTGTTCATTCAGTAGGTGGATTCTAAGAGCAAAAAAGAATAAACCAGAGACTTTAAAACCAGTACAAAATCAGATGAGAAAAAATAGCCTGAAATCAGTCTAAAACCAGCTTAAAACAGTCGAAAAACAGACTAAAACTGCTTAAAACCACATAAACCAGTCTAAAACCAGCTAAACCAGCCTAAAACCTGCCAAAAACCAGTTGAACCAGTCTAAAACAGTCCAAACCAGCCTAAAACCAACTTAGAATTAGTCAAAGAAACAGTCTACACCCAGCCGAAACCCGAGAAAAAATCTAATTAAAAAAATGGTTTAAAACCAGTTCAAAACCAATTAAATACAAGCCTAAAACCAGCTTGGAATGAGCCCAAAAAAGGTCTGACAATAGTCGAAAACGAAATCTAAAACCAGCCTAAAATTGGCCTAGAAACAGTGCAAAAAAGGTCTGAAACCAATCCAAAACCAGTCCAACACTAGCCTAAAACCAGCCTATATCCGCCAGAGAACCAGCACAAAAATGGCCTGAAACTAGTCCAAAACCAGTCTAAAACCAACTTAAAATTAGTCAAAAAAAAAATGTCCAAAAACCTGCATGAAACCAATTAAAACCAGCCTGAACCCAGTCCCAACAAAAGTTATTCCGTTACGTTAAACAAAATGTACTGGATTAAATTAAACATCACAGGCTGGTTATATTCTTGCTCAGTGAGATATTTAAATCTGGACCAAAGCGCTAACCAAACATTGCTAGTTAGCATCCAGCCTGCTAGCGTGGCTACTGACAGCCCCGGATCCTTAAAGAGATGAAAGCTGCCGTCTGATTTCTGTCTAAAGTGGAGGAAACACTTTAATCCTGCTTTGTACTGTCCATGTTTCACATGTGAAGGCTGCAAATCCCTCTGAGCCGCCGCCTCCTCCTCGGCACCGGAGAGGATTTAACAGGTGAAATCAATACGGGTCGGAGGCTTTTAACCGGATCCAGCAGGTGGACATAATCAAGCCATCAGACAGATCACACCAACACCTCTCAACAGCAGCGTCTTTTAATGGATTTTTTCCTACTTGGCAAATGGAGACTCTCATAACAGAAGCACTGTGAGGCTAAAATGAGAATAAAGGTGACGACTAAGCAACCGTAGGATCCTCAAATCGTTAGAATTCATCAGAGCTGGAGGGGAAGTCATCGCTGCTGGAGGAGCCTCCATCTTTTCTGCTGTACATCGACTGAGTTCAGACACAGAGAAATCCTAAAATCTCCAGAAATCCCGTGCTACGTCCGCTCAGCCTTTCAGAAACATCTACAGGAGCTCACTGTGTTTTTCTGTTCGATTTGAGGTTTCAAATCAGTCCAGAAACCAGTCCAAAACAAGCGTAAAACCGGTGTAGAAAACTGTGTAAAACCAGTCTAAAATCCAGTCTAAAACCATCCTAAAAATCGACCTAAAAACAGCCCAAAACCTGCATAAAACAAACCACAAACCAGCCTATAAGCCATTTCAGCCTTTTCCAAAAACTAGGCCAAAACCAGCCTATAGTCAGCTAAAAACCAGACGAACCCCCAAAAATGATTGAACCAGTCTAAAGCCCAGTCCAAGACCAGCCTAAAACCAACTTGAATTACTCAAAGAAACAGTCCAAATCCAGCTTCAAACAAGACCAAAAACTGCATCATAAAAAACTAAGACTAGTCCAAAAACCAGTGCGAGGCGAATCCAAAAAAATGCTTGAAAGCATTCTAAAATCCGCTTCAGCACCAGCCTCAAACCAGCTTAGAACCAGCCTAAAAACAGCCTGAAATTAGTCCCAAACAAAATTTAAAACCAACTTAGAATTAGTCAAAAAAAAAAAAATCCAAAAGCCTGCTTGAAACCAATTAAAACGAGTCTAAACCCAGTCCCAATAAAAAGTTGTTCCGTTATGTTAAACAAAAGTTCTGGATTAAATAAAACATCACAGGCTGGTCAGATCTTTGCTAGGGGAGATACTTTCAAGACTGATTCTGAACTAGTTTTATGTGGTTTTAGGGTGTGTTCGGGTTAGTTTTAGACTAGTTTTAGGCTGATTTTGGACTGGTCTTTGGCTGGTTTTACACTGGTTTTTGGAAAAGACTTTGAACTGGTTTTGGGATTGTTTTATGCTGGTTTCTGGCTGGTTTTAGATTGATTTTAGGATGGTTTTGCACTGGCTTTGGACTGGACTGTGACAGTTTTTTATGCTGTTTTCATGATTGTTTTGGACTGGTTTTGAACTGGTTTCAGATTGATTTGAACTGCATTTAAGGTGAGTTTGGGTTGGCTGGTTGAAGACAGTTTTTTTATGCTTGTTTTACGCTTGTTTTGGACTGGATTTTTGCTGCTTTTCAACAGATTTTGACTGGTTTTAGATCTTTTAGGATGGGTTTGACTGGATTTTTGCTGCTTTTCAACAGATTTTGACTGGTTTTAGATCTTTTAGGATGGGTTTGACTGGATTTTTGCTGCTTTTCAACAGATTTTGACTGGTTTTAGATCTTTTAGGATGGGTTTGACTGGATTTTTGCTGCTTTTCAACAGATTCCAGGCTGGATTTGACGTATTTCCAGAGAATTCCCGTTTGCAGAGCCGCTGAGCATCCGTCATCCACATGAATCTGCAGAAATAATTAGTTGTGATGGGCAGCGCCGAGGCCAGCGGCTCTGATTTGGTTTCCAGACTCGTATTTGAGGTGGCTGTCGGGGTGAGGAGTGGGCGGAGAGGCTGGATGTAATCTGGACATTTTTCTAAATATTAGTGCGTGGGCCGAGGAGGAGGAGGAGGAATTACCGCCTCTGATTGGAAACGCTGCTGCTCATTACGATGATGTGGAGCCGCCGTGCACGCCAACACACACACACACACACACACACACTTCCTGCTTTACATCCTGGTCTCGTCGGCCGCCGTCCAATCGGCAGGCGGGGAATGTGGTTTCTATGGTAATGAGCTCAGGTCACCGGGGTCGGAGGAGATGAAAGAATAAATCTGCACTTCATGATAACGTTCAATCAATCAGACGGATGGACCTCCTCCTTCTTCTTCTTTGGTATCTTTTTTCTTTTTCCTCTGCTTTGTCTTCTTCACCTTCCTCTTTTTCTTCTTGGTCATCTTAGTTTCTTCTTCTCCTTCACCTCCTCCTCCTCCTCCTTCGTCAGTTTCTTTTTCTTCATTGGTTTCCTTTTCTTCTCTTTCCTCTATTTCTTCTTTGGCTTCTTCCTCATCTTTTCGTCTTCCTTTTCTTCATCATCATCTTTTTCTTCTTCAGCTTCTTCTGTAGTTTCTTTTTCTTATTCTTCAGCTTCTTCCTCATCTTTTACTTCTTCACCTTCATCTTCTTCTTCATCTTCATCTTGTGTTCTTCCTCTTCCTCGTCCACCTCCAGTCTCCTCATCATCTTTTTACAAAAAATAACGTTACTAAATTTAACCGTAAAATTACACAATTTCTACCACATTTAAATCGCAAAAAATTGAAAAAAAATTAATTATAAAAACTTAAATAATCATTATTTCATTTTTAAATTAAGTTATTTTACTGATATTTGCTGTTTTTAACCACAGAAAAAAAACATAATTTTTTATATTAACTATAAAAATAAAGACCTGCAGCATTTTGAACACATAGTAATTCATTCTTTCATAACGTTTGACCATAAAATGACAGTTTACTGGATTAAAATCATCTAAATATGTCTTTATTTTGCTGATTTTTGCTTTTATTTTCACAGTTTTTACAGTTTTTCAGTGTTATTTTATTCATTTTCAGTGTTATTGTACAGATTTTAGTGTTTTTAGAAGGTTTTAAATGAACCTGACCTCAGTGGAAAATTGAATTATTTAACTTTAAAGAGCATTTTAACCTCACAGCTCCGACCTGCTTTTTTTCTTCTTCTAGTGTATTTTATTTTCTTGCTGTCTGGCTTCAGCTCCTCCTCCATCCGTCTCCATTCCCTCCTAATCATATTTGCCATGAATATATTTACGTTATTAGAGGCTGCCGCTGTGGTTTGGAGCCGCAGCGTTGTGATTAAGTGTAATGATTGCCGTGACAGAAAACAGCCATCCTAATTAGACCGCTGGAGCTGCTCACCAAACCAAAGAGAAGAAAGAGTAAAAGCTGCCGTCGGTCAGAAGAGGAACGACAAACACGGACTTTTCTCAAAACTGAGACACGGAATTCACATGATGAAGCAACATTTGGATGTTAGAATGACAGAAATGATAAAATAAAGAAAAAAATAACTCAATATCTGCCCAAAACCGGAAATTTAACTTGTAAGACTGGAGATTCGAGGTTGTCGGACTGGTCTATTGACTGGAACCTTTGGGGTTGTTGGTCTGGTCTGTAAACTGGAGATTTTGGGTGGTAGGACTGTCCTACTGCAGACTGATGTATATCAAACCAGGAGCTTTGGGGTCGTTGGTCAGGTTTGTTCATTGGAGATTTGGGGTGGTAGAACTGGGGTAAAAACAGGAAATTTTTAGTTGTAAGACTGGAGAGTCGGGGTTGTTGGTCTGGTCTATAAACTGGAAACTTTGGGGTTGTTGGACTGGTTTATAAACTGGAGATTTTGGGTTTTAGGACTGGTCTATGAAGTGGATATGTTGAAGTTGTAGGATTGATGTATTCATAGTAAATTTTCATGTTCTAGGATGGGTCTATAAACTGGAAGTTTGGATGTAGGACCGGCCTATACACTGAGCATTTTGAACTCAAGGGCTAGGTCTATTAACTTAAGTTTTGGGAATGTTGGGATGGTCTACACATTGAAAATTTTGAAAATGTACGATTGATGTACTCTGTAAATTTTAAGATTGTGGGATGGGTCTATAAACTGGAAGCTTGGGTCTAGGACTGGTCTATATACTAGACATTTTGAGTTGCAGGGCTGGTCTATTAACTGGAGCTTTGGGATTGTTGGGGTGGTTTATAAAGTTGAGATTTTGGGTGGTAGGACTGGTGTATAAACTGGAAATTTTGAACTGTTGGTCTTAGGTTAGGACCTACTTGAGGTCATGGGACTGGTCTATAAACTGGACATTCAGAGTGGCAGGACCTGTCTTCAAACTAGAGTTTTCAGGTCGTTGGTCTGGGTTACAAATTTTGGCTAGTGGACTAGTGTACAAACTGGAGATTTTAGGATGTAGGATTGGTCTATTTTCTGGACACTTTGAATTACAGGACTGGTCGATGAAGTGGAATTTTTGGGCTGTGGACTGGTCTATGAACTGTAAAACCGGTCGATGAACTTGATGTCTTTAGTTGTTGGGGCGGGCCTATAAACTGGAGATCTGAGCGTTGCAGAGGTCAGCGTTGTACTTTGTGTTCCAGGAATTAGTCCCCTCCAGCTGCATCAGATCTGGAGCTGCTCTGATTCATTTCATCACAGCTTTGAACAGCAGAAAAACCTCAAACATGACGTACGAGAGGCTGACGTCCAGACTGTGTGTTAGAGTGTGTGTGCGTTAGAGTGCGTGTTAGAGTGTGTGTGTGTGCTGCAGTGTGTTGCAGACGTCAGACCGACAGATTGCTCGACACCCGGCGAGGATCGATGTCCTGAGAGCAAATATCACAGCGAGGAGACGAGTGCCAGGCCCCCTCCCCCAGCCAATCAGGAGACAGCGATGACATCACCGTGCAATGATCACATGACGGTAGCGGTGATGCGTTTGAGTGAGTAACCGGCCGTCCGACGCACCGATGACGTGATGATCAGTCAGACAACTGCAGGTCCTATCAGTACAGAGACTGGTGTCTGTGCTCCAGGAAATATATGGGACCAAAGCAGGCTAAAACACCTAAGTATACGGGACCAAACTGGGCTAAAATATCTAAATATGCTGGATCAAACAGACTAAAACACCTAAATATACTGGACCAAACCAGGCTAAAACACCTAAATATACTGGACCAAACCAGGCTAAAACACCAGTATATCCTGGACCAAACTGGGTTAAAACACCTAAATATACTGGACCAAACTGGGCTAAAACCCCTGAATATCCTGGACCAAACTGGACCAAACTGGGCCAGTGTGTGAGTCTGATACTGGGTCTGTTAGTTGCAGCGGTGATGGATAAATCTGGCGGATCGTCGCTGATCGTGACGTTACTCGTTGAGTGTTGGCTTCGTTTCCGTCGACTCGTTTTCTTCTTCGCTCTCCAGAATCTCATCCGTCTCGCTCAGATTCTCGTTCTTCTCTCGGCTGGAATCTTCCCTCCGCCGCTCCATCACTCGCTGCCTCCACTTTCAATTACACTCCTTCATTTTTCTTCCTCCTCCATCGCTCCTTTTGTCTGATTTAATTCCACCTGAGATTTTTCTCTGCGGCGTCACGATGCAGTTCATCGACATTTTCACCTCCACAGCACAGACAGATAGACGACACTCTGAGTCTGTTCTGAATAAGGAAACGTCCTCTGGAGTGTTTTAAACCAGATTATGATCAGCAGTAACTTCAGATCCAGTATCAGGAAGGAAGAGATGCTGCAAAACCTTTTTCTATCAAATCTCAGGACAGAAATATCAGAAATAAATAGTTCTAACTGGGCTAATTTGCAGAAAATATTGGACCAAACTGGGCTAAAACATGGAAATATACTAGACCAAACTGGTCTAAAACACCAAAATATACTGGACCAAACTGGGCTAAAACATGGAAATATACTAGGCCAAACTGGGCTAAAACACCAAAAATATGGGACCAAACTGGGCTAAAACAGCAGGAAATATACTAGTCCAAGCTAGGCCAAAACATCAAAAGTATGGGACCAAACTGGGCCTAAATACCAAAGACATGGGACTAAACTGAGTTCCTGTAAAGTTGATCTTCCAGAGTTCCAGAGAGCGGTTCGTGGTTGTGAAGTTTGATCCCGGCGGAGCGTCGCTGCTCGGTGATGAATATGGATCGAGGAAACAAAACGAGGAAGCAGCGTTCGCCTCCTATCGAGCCTGGCTGCTGAATTAGTGATGAGGACGCGTTAATTATGCAGCGTGATCAGTAACCAGGCAACGGGCGGCTTCACCTCGCCGTCTGCAGATCAATACCAGGTCGGCTTTACTCCGGCTGGAGGACGGAAAACTTTTCAGGCTTTATTCTGGGGTCTTTTTCTGTTGCTTTAGCATCTGTTTGTGTCACTTTTGTGTCTTTTATGTCTTTAAAGTAATTTTTTATGCAATTTTAGCACATTTTTGTGCTTTTTATGCCATGTTCAGCTTTTTGTATTGTTTTTTTGTGTGTTTTGTGTCATGTCATTTTAGGTCATCATTTTAGCATCTTTTGTATCAGTTTTGTGTCTTTTTGTTTCCTTTGTGTCATTTCAGAACCTTTTTTGTAAGTCTTTTGGTCTTTTTGTGTAATTTTCATGTCTTTTTAGCAACTTTTTGTGTCATTTTAGGATCTTTTTGTAACAAGTTCTCAGTCATCTTGGACAAAGTTTGTGTCATTTTTGTAAAGAATGCAGTCTGTTTGGACAAATTTTGAGTAATTTTAGAGAATTTTTTAGTCCTTAATGGCATTTTGAATCTTCTGGACTGTAGGTTTGGACTCATTTTAGTCATTTTGTAGAAGTTCTAAGTTCCTCTGGATGAGTTTTCATTCCTCTAATAAATGCAGCCAACCATCAAACTGAAGTTAAAGGTCCAGCAGGTGGTTTGAAGCTTTTTAGCCGCTAACTTTCAACACGTGTGAAGAAGAAAAGCTGCTTTGTGTGAAAATATAAAGGACACATCAACGGCGTTTCTAAAAGCTGCAGCGACCTGAAAGTGTTTTTATGGACGTAGAGCCAGAAATAGTCCTAAAAAGCAGTTTAATCCCACCTGTGTCCGTGAGCTCTGAGAACAGCAGCAGAAAATAGACGGCGAGTTTTAGCTGAAGTCATGTTCCTGCTGCCTGAGTGGGCGCAAACACAAACATGACTCACGACTCCACAAATACTCTTTGTTTTCTCTTTTAAACACACAGAAATACTCCGGTAGAGCTTCACACTGCTTTCCATGAAAAACCTCCTCCTGCTCAACCCTAGAAGACACCAGGCAGCCTGTGTGGGTCACTGCAGCAACTCTGTGTCTTTTTGTGCTATTTTTTGTGTCATTTTCATGTTGTTTTAGCATCTTTTGTGTTATTTTTGTGTCTTTTTAGTCACTTTCATGCCATTTTAGCATCTTTTGTTTCAGTTTTAGCATCTTTTTGTGTCAGTTGTGTGTAATTTTTGTGTCTTCTTGTGTAATTTAAGGCACATTTGTGTGTTCTTGTGATTTTTTGTGACATTTTACCATCTTCTCTGTGATTTTTGTATCATTGTGGTGTTGTTTTAGCACTTTTTTGTGAATTTTTTGTCTTTTTGTGCCATTTTAGCATCTTTGTGTCATTTTTGTCTTTTGTGTCCTTTTAGCACATTTGTGTGTCTTTTTGTGACATCTTTGTGATTTTAGCGTTCATTTGTGTCATTTTTGCGTCTTTGTCATTGCTGTGTTGTTTTAGCATCTTTTTGCATCGTTTGAACATGTTTTTGTGACATTTTTGTATAAATCCGATGTCCTTTATATCATTTTAGCACCTGTTTGTGTATTCTTTTGTCTTTTTTGTGACATTTTTGTGTGAGTTTAGTGTCTTTTGCGTCAATTTTTTTTTTTGTCATTTCTAGCATCTTTTGTCTCAGTTTTGTGACATTTTGGGCAAATGTTGAGTTATTTGGACAATTTTTATATCATTTTGGGTCACATCATATGTGACTCACAAACACTCTTTGTTTTTTCCCTATTAAACACACACAGAAATAATCAGGTACAGCTTCCCTCTGCTTTCCATAAACTACCTCCTGCTGTCGGTGAAAACCTCTCGGAGACACGATGCAGGTCTGAGATCAGCCGGTAATTACGGCGGATTAGCGGGAAAGGCCGGGCTTTGGCGAGGTGAGGTGTCGGAGCTGCTGCACGGCTTAGCGGCCTGATCCGGTGTTTAGTGGAGGTTAAGACACTTTGTCATCCACACGGCGGTAATCAACGGTCCTGTACAGCCGCCCAGATTACACAGAGACTAACGATGGAGGCCGAGGGCTGCAGGGCCAGACTCACACAGATTAATGAGCTGATGTACGAGAGAATAAATGACGGAAACACACTCCATGCTGGACGCTGATTCTCTGAATGTTTGTGGATGTTAGTCTCTGATCCTTTGTCTGTTTACATCTGACGCTCAGCAACAAATGTGCTCCACAAACAAAGCTTAAAAGTTTGTTCTAGATACTTTCAGTCCAGTTTAATCAGATGGAATGGGCATAGTAAGTTAGTTAACAGATGCATACTGGCTAATATTATCTTACTCAGGCTAGCGTAGCACCAGAAGGCTAACGTAGCTAAAGTAATCTCTAACTCTTATTCAGGTTATCGGCTAAGATTAGCTTGTTTAGGCTAACACTCACACTAATGCTATATCATTTCAGGTTATGTAAGAGCTAACATTATCTTGGTAAGGCTAAACTGGTGGCTAACATTGTATTCCTTTAGGATAATATAGTGGCTAAAATGATCTTTTTTAGGCCCATATAGCAGCTAGCAAGTTCTCATAAACACTAAGATAGCAGCAAACTTTATCAACTCGAAACTAACATAGTGGTTTACATTAGCTTGTTTAGGCTAGTGAAGTGGCTAACAATTTCTTGCTAAGATTAATGTACTGACTAACACCATCTTGTTTTTGCTAATGTAGTAGCTAACAGACTACTATCATCACACTTAGATTAGCTTGTTCAGGTGAACATGGTCACTAATGTATCATTTCAGGTTATATAGCAGCCAATATTGTCTCGGTGAGGCTAAAGTGGTGGATAACGTTGTCTTCTTATCTTCTCTAGGCTAGCATTTTCAAGTCAAGGCTAATGTAGTAGCTAACATGATCTAATTATGGGTAACATAGTGGCTAACATGATCATGTTTAGGCTAATATAGCAGCTAACAAGTTCTCATTAAGACTAAGGTAGCAGCTAAGATTATCAACTTGAAGCTAACATAGTGGTATACATTAGCTTGTTTAGGCTAACGTAGTGGCTATGCTGTTGAAAATATTATGTATACTTTCAGTCCAATTCAATTAGATATCATAGTTGTAGCGAGTGAAAGTCTAAGTTTATCGATGCATACTGGCTAACATTATCTTACTCAGGCTAATGTAGCACCAAAACATGCTATTGTTAAGGCTAACGTAGCTAAAGTGATCTCTACCTCTGATTTAGGTTATTAGCCAAGATTAGCTTGGCTCTCGTTAAGACTAACATAGTGGCTAACATTATCTTTTTTTGGTTAATTTAGCAGCTAGCGAATATGTTAAGACTAACATGTTGGCTAACTTTATCTAAGCTAAGATTAGCTTTAGGCTAAAGTAGTGGTTAACACTATCTTGTTTAGGGCTAATGTAGCCGCTAACATTATCCTGCTTAGTCTTAAACTCATAATGCTGAGATTCCTTCATTGGCCCGTTGTTGTTGCTCTTTTTTGCTTCTTGTTTTTGCTCCTTTACTGGTGTTCTCAGAGTCCAGAAGTGCTAATGCTAACCTCGTTTTCTCTGTGTTAAAGCTCCTCCATCACTGCTGTGGTTAATCTGACTGTACAACATCGTGTAAACAGCCTCAGCGGATCCATCCTGATTCCTGCTTTCATTATTCCCTGTAGCTGGACTCTGTTTAACCCGTCGCTGGAGTTTTTCATTAAAAAGTGGCAGCATACGGGGGATAAACTGTGTCCTCTCTGGACTACAAACTGGATAATGAGGCTGGAGAACGTCGCCAGCAGAAGGAGGGAAACCCCCCAACACACCTCCA
The DNA here is from genome assembly GCA_027123335.1 of Amphiprion clarkii. Lineage (NCBI taxonomy): Eukaryota > Metazoa > Chordata > Actinopteri > Pomacentridae > Amphiprion > Amphiprion clarkii. The sequence goes on along the minus strand of CM049588.1, from coordinate 26,706,519 downwards.
CCAACACTGCAGTGTGTGTCAGTGTGTGTGTGTGTGTGTGCGTCGCTAGCGTTAGTGCGTAGTGTGTGTCGTTGAGTGTGTGTCTGGCTCTGAATGTCTGCCTCTCCATCTGTCTACCTCAAACACAGTTGGGAAATGTCAGCGACGAACGTTTTCCTCCTCAAACACACTAATCGTCTGCCGTACGACGACAACAACAGACATCTTCATGTGTTTCTCTGTGTCTGTGGATAAAATATTCGAACCTTTTCTGTTTGTCTTGGATTTGATGATGCTAGAGCAGAGTCTTTAGCTCCCGTTACGTTTTTCCTCACTGTTTTAACGCAATATTAAAGTCCTGCACCTCCATTGAAACACTACAACCATGAAGAAGTAGAGAGAACTCTAGGATGTCCTCTGTCAGTAGGACGTATTTAAAATGGAAAATATCTCACAGAACGACAGAAAAGAAAAATTGTCCAAAATGACCCAACACATGTCCAAAATGACTCATAATTTGTCCAGAATAACTATAAATGTGTCCAAAACAACAAAATTTGTCCAAAATGACCCAAAAACCTACTCAAAAAGACTCATAATTTGTCTACAATTACTAGAAACCTGTTCAAAATGACCCAAAACCTGCCCAAAATGACACCAAATTTGTCCAGAATAACTATGTGTGCAAAACAACAAATTCTGTCCAAAAGGACCCAAAACTTGCACAAAATAACTCATTATTTGTAAAAAATGACTGAAGACATGCCCAAAATAACTCATAATGTGTCTAAAAGGACTTACGACCTGTTCAAAATGACAAAAAAATGTTGAAAATGACTCAAAATGTGTGGACAATGACTCAAAACTCCTTTAAAATACCAAAAGATGGTCTAAATGATTTATAATTTCACTAAAACGACTTACAACCTGTCCAAAATGACACCACATTTGTCCAAAATAACTAGAAATGTGTGTAAAACAACAACATTAGTCTAAAATGACTTAAAACCTGCCTAAAATGACTAAAAATGTGTTGACAGTGACTCAAACCTGTTCAAAAAGACAAAAAATGTCCAGACGGACTAAAAATTGGTCTAAATTGACTAAAAACTGTACCAAAATGGTTTGAAATTTGCCCAAATTAACTAAAAACGTGCTCAAAATGACAAAAACTATCCTAACCCTAACCCTAAAAACTGGTCTAAAATGACAAAAAACAAATTGATTTAAAATGACTAAAAACTGGTCCAAAATGACTAAAAACTGGTCCAAAATGACAAAGTATTGGTTCAAAATGACTCCAAAAGTGTCCAAATTGACGACTGAAGGCTGCCATCATAAACATGGACTTCACTAGTAAACCTCACGCCTGTATATAACGTTTAATATCCTCAGATGTGATGAATCACGTCTTTATAGAGCATGCTAAATATTAGCAGCAGCTCTGTAAGGAGAACATCGTCTTCTGGTCCTAATGAAGATGTCTTCTGGTCCAAATGAAGACGTCTTCGGGTTGATTATTCGGACTCGGCTGACTGAAAGCCGTCTGTCTGACTGAGTCTCTGAGGAAGGAAACAGATTTTCTCTGCAGCGTCGGAGGAGGAATCGTTTAGAATCACAGATCTAATGAGTTCATTATGGAGCTGCAGAGACTTTCAGGTGGAACCAGAGTTTATAATGAAGCTGAAGGTTTGATTCCATCACAAAAAACCTGAAGCGACTTTTTAAACAAAAGAAGAAAATGTGACTTTTTTGCCTCAATAAATTCAGATTTTTTCACCTCATATACATATTTACATTATTAGTCTCAGATAATATCCAAGTTTTATCTGAAATATGAGTCCCAAAACAACAAAAAAACATCCAAAATGACAAAAAAATGGTCCAAAATGGTTTCAAATTTGCCAAAAATGACTCAAAATTTGTCCAAAGTGACAAAAAAATTGGCCCAAATTGATGAAGAAATGGCTTCAGTTTTCTGTAGTCTTTCATATTTGTTGAAACTTATAATCCTCATGTTTTAGAGTGGTGGTGGTCCAAAATGACGAAAAAAAGATTTTGAAAAGTTAAACAAAATTTGTCCAAACTGAGTCAAAATTGGTCCAAAATGACTAAAATATGACCAAAAATGACTCACAATTTGTTCCAAATTTTTTTAAAAAGTGTCCAAATTGACTCAGAAATGACTTGAAACAGGTCTGAACTTGAGAAAAAAATTAGTTCGAAGTAATTCAAAACTGGTTAGAAGTGACTCCAAAATTCTCCAAAATGACAAAAATTCTCTAAAATGACTAAGAAGTGGTTCAAAATTGGTTCAAATGATGAAATATGTCAAAAAACTATTCAAACGTGTCCAAAACGACCAAAAAATTTCCAAAATTTTTGTCAAAAATGACAGAAAAATTTGTCCAAAATTACTAAAATATTGTCAAAAAGGACCAAAATGTGCTAAAGATGACCCAAACCCTGTCCAAATTGACTCAGAAATGACTTAAAACCAGTCACGAATTAACTAAAAAAATGTTAAAATGACTAATTTTGTCAGAAATGACTTGGTTAGTTGAAAAAAACATCCAAAATGACGAAACATTAGTCCAAAATGGTTTGAAATTTATCCAAAATGACTCAAAAATGATCCAAATTGATTAAAAATTAAAAATAGACGCTGGATTCTCTGTTTTTATTGTCTGATGTTGGAGCTGATGGATGTCAGTAAATCTGCCGGTTGCTCGTTAAGATGATCATCCATCGACTCCTCACTCCGTACATTTGGTCTTTCTGTGGTTTTTGAAGCCGTGAATCATGAGTTCTGTTGGCATCAGGACATTGAATGCATCATCGCAGTGATTCAGGGATTGTTGACCGTCGGTTCAGGTACTGGCCACCCAGCCGCCTTCTGTGCTTCACATTACCACCAATCTGTCAGCTCGTTGTTTGTGTTTGTCCTTAAACGCCTCATCGGCAGCACCGGCACTGCTTCCTGCTCTTTGTTCCACCTAAAACTTTAATACTACGACTTTAACTTCATTCACGGTATTTCTGAATATGTCCAAAATTACTAGAAAATAGTCGTAGGCGACTCAGATATCTCAGCAAAATGACTCAAAGTTTGACCATGACTTGAAAGTTTTACATAATTATTCAAAATTTGTTCAATAAACTCGTAAAGGACTTGAAAATTCGACAAAATTACCAAAAATTTGTCTGAGATCATTTTAAAGTTGAACAAAACTTCTCTAAAATGACCTGAAAATAGTCCCTGACTGAAAATGTGTCCAAAATGACCAAAAAATTAACGGTCAAAATGGCTCAAAATTTGCCCAGAATGACAAAAAATGTATCTTTAAATCTTTGTGTTGTTTGTATCTTTGCATATTTGTATCTTTGCATCTTCATTTTGTTTGTATCTTTATTTTGTTTGTAGCTTTGTATTGTTTGTTTACATCCTTGCATCTCTGTGTTGTTTGTTAACATTTTTGTGTTGTTTGCGTCTTTGAGGTTTGTCGCTTGTAGTAATTTTACAAAATGTAGTAATTTTGCTTGTTTTAATTGTTTTCTTTTAATGTTTATAAGTTGTTTTGTTTGTTTACTAAACCGTTTTTTTTTCTTGTTTGTTTCTCTTTAATCGAGAACCTGAACGTTGAAATCAGACAAACTGGGTTTCGACAGCGCTACTCTTGGTTTTTACATTTGACCAGTTGGTTTAAATAAATTAAATAATTGTTTTTGTTTGTTTTTGTTGTTTTTGTTTGTTTTTGTGCGGCAGGAAACACCCAGCTGGCCTGAAGCAGCAGAACGTTGAGAGTTTCCCTCCAGTCGGTGACGTTAAACAGTCAGAAAGTCTTCATGAATTCAGCTCCGGCCGGATGAAGATGTTTCCAGGAGGAAACATGAAGCCGACACGCCGTTAAGCTGCTCTGAGGCTCGTCTGTTGCCACAGCGACCGCGGGAAACACGAACGACCTTCACATCCGACCTCGACGACGGGAAACACAAATGAGCTGAAAAGGTGAAACAGCGATTCGTCCGCGAGGATTTCCTCTTTTCACATTTACAAGAAGGAACCCTCAGAAAAAAAAAAAAAAGACTCCGTTAGTCTGTAGAGCAGCTTCACTCCGGCTGAAATTAAAAAGACTCGGTCTACGTCTGCTAGAAGAGTTTACCTCCAGCTGAAATAAAAAAGACTCGGTCTACATCTGCTAGAAGAGTTTACCTCCAGCTGAAATTAAAAAGACTCGGTCTAAGTCTGCTAGAAGAGTTTACCTCCAGCTGAAATTAAAAAGACTCGGTCTACGTCTGCTAGAAGAGTTTACCTCCAGCTGAAATAAAAAAGACTCGGTCTACATCTGCTAGAAGAGTTTACCTCCAGCTGAAATTAAAAAGACTCGGTCTACGTCTGCTAGAAGAGTTTACCTCCAGCGGAAATAAAAAAGACTCGGTCTACGTCTGCTAGAAGAGTTTACCTCCAGCTGAAATAAAAAAGACTCGGTCTAAGTCTGCTAGAAGAGTTTACCTCCAGCTGAAATAAAAAAGACTCGGTCTACATCTGCTAGAAGAGTTTACCTCCAGCTGAAATAAAAAAGACTCGGTCTACATCTGCTAGAAGAGTTTACCTCCAGCTGAAATAAAAAAGACTCGGTCTAAGTCTGCTAGAAGAGTTTACCTCCAGCTGAAATTAAAAAGACTCGGTCTACGTCTGCTAGAAGAGTTTACCTCCAGCTGAAATAAAAAAGACTCGGTCTACATCTGCTAGAAGAGTTTACCTCCAGCTGAAATTAAAAAGACTCGGTCTACGTCTGCTAGAAGAGTTTACCTCCAGCGGAAATAAAAAAGACTCGGTCTACGTCTGCTAGAAGAGTTTACCTCCAGCTGAAATAAAAAAGACTCGGTCTAAGTCTGCTAGAAGAGTTTACCTCCAGCTGAAATAAAAAAGACTCGGTCTACATCTGCTAGAAGAGTTTACCTCCAGCTGAAATAAAAAAGACTCGGTCTACATCTGCTAGAAGAGTTTACCTCCAGCTGATGACACCTTCAGAGCCTGAAACCTAAAATATTACGATGCAGCTCCATCTTAAGGCTGAATAAGAGTTAGTCTGGGTCAATAGAAAAATGATCAAACAACAAATATTCAACAACGAGGCCAAAAGTAAAGCAGCACAAAGACCAGGACCAGAATAATGGAGACGTGTTGGTTTTTGTTTGTTTGTTTTTGTTTCTCTTGTTTCACTTTTCTTCACTGTGGTTTATTTTTCACAACAATCTAAAGTCCTTTATAGAAACAGAATGAAGGAGAGAATCAGAAATGTTTTCTGTCAGTAGGACTCAGAATGAGACAAAGACAAAAAAAAATGACAGAAAATACGCAAAAATTACACAAATGGACAAAAAATTACCAAAATGACAAAAAATACACAAAAATGACACAAAGATATGAAAAAATTACACAAAAATGACAAAAACGCACAAAAACACAAAATTGACAACAACACAAAAATGACACAAAATGACAAAATATACAAAAATTAAACAAAAATAAGAAAGAAATGACAAAAATGACAAAAAACACAAAAATATTAAAGAAAGACATACAAAAATGACAAATGAACAAAAAAACTACACAAAAATGACAAAAAACACAAAAAATTATACTAATTATTTTTTACACTTTAGTTTTACAGATGCAAACTGCTAAAATCACCGAACAAAATATTATTTTATATGTTAATTGTAAAAAAAAAAAAAGAAAAGAAAAATAATGTCCACATGAAAAATCTGTTTTTACAAATGTATTCTTCTACTGTGTTTGGTCATAAAATTATTTAAAAAATACTGTATTTAAATCAGCTAAAAATATCCTTATTTTACAGATATTGGCATTAAATGAAACAATGATGCACATTATAGATAATGGATATAAGTTTACAGTTAAACATTATTATTTAGAAGAACTTCATAGAATAATTTAATGATTAAACTGGACCAGCTTTGGTTGAAGAAAATTACTGACTTGACTGAATTAAGTTTGATCTAAAACTTGGAAACACAAATCAACAGAATGACTGAACGCTGAATGAAGCTGTTTAATCAGGTGGAAATACTTCATTTGTTGCACGTTTAAGGAGTTATTTGGAGTGTGAATGTTGTAAAACGGGACCTGTGCGCTGAGTAACTTCACATTTCTGTCGTCTGTTTGCTCTGAACGCTGAATTCTCGACCAGCTGCAGCGTTTTAAGGTGGATTTGTCCTTTAAGGCTCCGGCATGTGGCCTGGTTACCATGGCGTCAGCCTCCAGGACGAACACCAAGACAAACAACGGCGTCTGTTCACGGCAGCAGTACTGCAGTACATGAAGTACCTCAGTAACACCGATACTATAGAGGCAGAAACACCTGAAGTTTGAAGAAATCACCAGATTCACAACATTTATCAGTCAGAAACCGGACAAACATACCAGAGGTTCAAGCTTTACAACGGTCCTTGAACTACTCATCTGTGACCTTCTGTGTTGGTGTTTTAGTCCAGTTGAGTCCAGGATATTTAGGTGTTTTAGCCCAGTTTGGTCCAGTATATTTAGGTGTTTTAGCCCAGTTTGGTCCAGTATATTTAGGTGTTTTAGCCCAGTTTGGTCCAGTATATTTAGGTGTTTTAGACCAGTTTGGTGCAGGATATTTCCTGCTATTTCAGATGAGAGGAAAAGGAAAAATCTGCAGAAAGTTTGCAGCAAAGAAAACAAAGGCTGAGCTGGAAGTTGTAAGGACACACACACACACACACACACACAGACACCAGCTGTGCATCATTCTCCATGTAACACGCTAAACGCTGAGTCAGGACGCACAGATGGTGACACTCAAACGCCACGGCAACCAGAGAACACGACGAGCTCCACGCGTGTGCCGGATCACGTATGACGACGGCGAAGATGCAGGACAAAGAGGATGATGAAGGCGCTGACATCACCGGGAGCAGATGCAGGAACATTAATTCATCCTGCGGCCCACACACAATCTGAACATCACGCCACCACATCATGTGTCACGCTGGACACGCCAACAACACGCAGACGTTCTTACTCGTGTTGTTATTTCAGACACCTGCAGCACAGCTCAGTCTGACATTTACCTTCCAACTATCTCTCGTTACGATTTAAGGGACAGTTTTAATCACAAATGAGTCCAAAATGTCATCAGAAGTTGCAAACGCTGGACGATGAGTCGAGACCCTTCAACACCAGCTCTCCTGTCATCATGCAGATTTATATGATTTAATTTCACATGACGTCAGGTCACATCACAAAATGTCAGGTCAGATCATGTCACAACATGTTTGGTCAGGTCACGACACGTCACGATATGTTGCTATGCATCAGGTCATTTCTAGTCACTATACGTCATTTCGAATCACGATACATGACAATATCTCACGTCAAGACATGTCATGGTACATTACAATACATCAGGGTACATAATGTCACAACGCATCATTTCAAGTCACGATACGTCTTTTGAAGTCACCATATGTCACAAAATGTCATCATATGTCACGTCACATCACATCACGATGTGACTGCATGATACATAATGTCATTTCAAGTCATAAGAGGTCATGTCACGACATGTCATTTAAAGTCCCGAAATGTCATGATATCTCACATCATAATACGTCATGTCACAATACATCACAATACATCAGGTCACATCATGCCAAGATACATCAAGCAATGCCACAATATGACAGGTCACACGACAATACAGCAGGTTACATCACGATAGTTTAGGCCACGTCACGATACGTCATAATACAGTATAATACATCAGGTCATGTCTTGTCATGATTTCATGATATTAGGTCATGTAATAATATGTTATCTTGTAATGTTTTTAAACAGTTTCTAAAGTTTTTTTTAGGACTTGCAGGTGGTGTAAACCTTTCACTGAGACCATCCAGGTGATTTTCCTGAATCTCTCTTCCCTGCTGTGTTATGAGAGCAATAATGCAGAGAACAGGGGAGTTTCTGCTCTGAATCTGAGCTGCTGTGTTTCAGAGCAGCATGCTGACAGGACGAGTCAGGTTCGTAGAGTCTTTCTGCATCTTCCACATCAAACTGAGGCCTGCAGATTCCAACAAATGTCCCCTGAAGGCAGCCGAGCCAGAAAGCATCGCAGGACAAATCCCCGAGAAGCCGCTGAGGACACTAAAGCTCCGGCAAACATTTCTGTCGGAGCCGACGGCTGAGCGTGGCGCCGGGATTTGTCCTGTGTTGATGATGTCACGGAGAGGATCTGATTGGCTTTGGACTGAGAAGCTGCAGGATGAAGGTCGGCTCAGTCGGATCGCAGTTCAACGCTCGCAGGCAATAAAACACGACTCAACGTCTGCACTCAGCATCCACAGAATACGAGTTCCTGCTTTAATAAAACTGCCATCGCCTTTTATTACACTGAGACGTTACTGTGGCAGACATTAAGACGACGCTTCATCCCAGCTTGGTGCTCAACATTTCCTTCTTTTGACTCAGACTTCGATTTCAGATAATAATTTTATTATTTTTAGTTTCCTGTATCTGGAGTGTTGCTGTTTTAGTTCAATTTGGTCCAGTAGATTGAGGTGTTTTAACCGACTTTGGTCCAGTATATTCAGGTGTTTTTGTCCAGTTTGGTTCAACATTTTTGGGTTTCTTTAGACCAATTTGGTCCAATCTTTTGTGATGTTTTAGCCCAGTTTGGTCCAGTATATTTAGGTGTTTTATCCCAGTTTGGTCCAGTATATTTAGGTGTTTTAGCCCAGTTTGGTTCAGTATATTTAGGTGTTTTATCCCAGTTTGGTCCAGTATATTTAGGTGTTTTAGCCCAGTTTGGTTCAGTATATTTAGGTGTTTTAACCCAGTTTGGTTCAGTATATTTAGGTGTTTTAACCCAGTTTGGTCCAGTACATTTAGGCGTTTTAGCCCAGTTTGGTCCAGTATACATTAGTGTTTTTGCCCAGTTTGGTCCAACATTTTTTGGGTTTCTTTAGAGCAGTTTGGTCCAGTGATAAATTCTTGATGCACAACAACAAATCTTCAAAAAATCACTTCTTGTTGCTATAAAGTAACAAATTCTTACGAGTGTATCTGTGATTCTATGGTATCAGTAATTCGACACAGTAAAATAATATGTTTTCCTACAAAATCAATATTGTGTTGGTGTTTTTAGGAGGTAACAGGTCTGAAATCCAGCAGAAGTGGGACTAAAACAAGCCGCGGTGATCCAATAATAGTAGCCTGTTATAAATAGATGTGTGTATGTTGACAGACGATGACCTGTTCTATATTTATGCCGTTTGTCGTTGATCTTCCTCCACATTCGGCGTCCTGGCTGATTAAAGCCGACCTGATTCTGGAAGGACAACACACCCGGAGCTGCGATTTCAAAAACCCACCGCAGGCACGTTTTCGTCTCAATGAAATTAAGGCCTTCATCATGAAATGTGATCTATTTTTATGTGCAGGACTATTTTTAGCAGCAGCAGCAGCAGCTCCTCTGCAGAGCTCACTTACACTGCTTTAATATTTAACCGTCACAACGAGGGCCGCTCAGCCAGAAAACACTCTTGTTGTTGTTGTTGTTGTGCGGCTCAGTAAACACACTCTTCATTCATCGACACATCAGATGTGGATTAAATAAAAACATAGCAGCAGGTCTGAGTTCAACTGGTATTCATGTTTTCCCTCCATTTTTTTTCTTTGTTTAACACCTAAAAACATACAACATGTTATCAACACGTAGAGCACAGACTGACGCTAAACGCTAAAGTCAAGCTAACAGTTAGCCTAATTATGAGGCTCATTTAAAAATGACATTGCTAAGGCAAACAAATTAAGTAAAAGACACAAGCTAACCACAAACGTGAAGCGACACAAGCTATAAAAGCTAAAGCTAACCTATTTCATTGTGGAGGTCTTTGTTTTGCACATTTACTTCACAGATAACCAGGACGTTATCGTGGAAGTTCCCTCCTCATTGTCCACTCACACTCTCCTGTCAGTCTGCTGTGGTTTTACCTGTCAGGTGTGTCTCTGTTTCCCATCATGCACCTCACCTCCTCCTGCTCTGTTTGTTATGGAGGAAGCAGGTCGGACTGAGACGGATCGCTGCACAAACAAATGTTTGTTCTGCCCTTCGCACACCCCAGAGACACACACAGACACACACACGCACACAGACACATACACACGTGCGCATGCATGCGCGCGCGCACACACTAACACACACACACACGCCACTGTGTGTGTGTGTGTGTGTGTGTGCGTGTGTGTGTGTGTGTGTGTGTGTGTGTGTGTGTGTGTGTGTGTGTGTGTGTGTGTGTGTGTGTGTGTGTGGTCACCAGCTGTCCACCAGTTATTGCTCTCAGTGGGAGTACTGGGGCTGATGACAGGGTGAACAGACAGATTGATTACTTGTTGAATGTAAAATAATAATAATAATAATAATAATAATAATAATAATAATAATAATAATAATAATAATAATAATGTCCACAAACAGAATTATTAAGCATTTTTACATGAATAATAATTTCTTTTCCAATAACCCTATTTATTTTATATTTAAATCAGTAAAAATGTTATTTTACAGATATTTGACATTATTTGAAATAATAAATATGCATATTGATGTACAGTAATGAATGGGATTAAGTGGTTAGCTTTAGCTTTGCTAGCTTGAGTTGCTTCACATTTGCGATTAGGTTTAGTTTTGTTAGACTGGGTTGCTTCATGTTTGTGGTTAGCTTTACCAATATCTTGGCAGGATTAAGTAGTTAGCTTTAGCTTTGTTAGCTAAGGTTGCTTTAAGTTTGTGGTTAGCTTTAGCTTTGTTAGCTTGGGTTGCTTTAAGTTTATGGTAAGCGTTAGCGTTGTTAGCTCAGGTTGTTTTAAGTCTGTAGCTAGCTTTACCAATATGTCGGCAAGATTAAGTAGTTAGCTTTAGCTTTGTTACCTAAGGTTGCTTCATGTTTGTGGTTAGCTTTAGCTTTGTTAGCATGGGTTGCTTCATGTTTGTGGTTGGCTTTAGCTTTGTTAGCTAAGGTTGCTTCATGTTTGTGGTTAGCTGTACCAATATCTTGGCAGGATTAAGTGGTTAGCTTTAGCTTTGTTAGCTAAGGTTGTTTTAAGTTTGTGGCTAGCTTTACCAATATGTCGACAGGGTGAGGTGGTTAGCTTTAGGAGTAAATACAGTAAAATAGTTTAATTTTACAGTCAAACATTGTAAAAGAATAAACGTGTAAAAACAGATTCTTGACGAGGATATTTAGATTTTTTTTGGACGGTTTGCATGTAAATTAAAGCGTTTTCTGTGAAAAAATAGTCTTTAAAGTGAATTAATGAAGGAATGAAAAGGAGAAGGAATAAAAAAATGAGAAATTAATGGAGGGAAAAGGAAAGAGAGAAAACAGCAGAAGAAAAATAAGAAACCATCATTAAATGGAAGAAGAACATAAAATGGAGGCATGGATGTCACTCAGGGATTAGGGGTCAAAGGTCATCAGGAGGGGGCGGGGCTTAACAAGACTGAAAACACAAAGGGGCAGAAGAGGAAGAAATATTTCTATTTATTAATCCGTCCATCCTCTGATTAGAGAGGAGGAGGAGGAGGTGGAGGAAGATGAAGACGAGGAGGAGGAGGATGAAGCCCAGAGGAGGCGACAGACAAGTTTAATGAGCTGGATGGATGGATGAAGGGATGAAAGGAGGGGTCACATGATTTATTCAGAGCTGCAGGGGGGGGCGGGATTAAAACTGGAGCTGCACCTGAACCACACACACACACACACACACACACACACACACACACACACACACAGGAAGTCCCGCAGGACGGCAGCTTTGAAAGGCTGTTAATTGTCGCCAACACGACTTTAATCAGATTTCAGTCTCCGCCCTTGTCACACACACACACACTGATGTGGGCACGTGCACACACACACACACACACACACACACACACACACACACTCGTCCCAGGGGGTGTTTGTGTGTAAATCAGGTCTTGGCGAGGAGGTGTGGTCATTAGCGCCAAGTCCCATATGCTGCCCGCCGACACTGGAGGGAAAACCCCCGGGACACACACCACACACACGCACACACAGAAACACACACACACACAACTGGACACGAAAAGACACACTGATGGAGACAAAATCAAAGAGGACAAAAAAGTCGTCGACTCACACTCAGGTAAAACTCTCAGTTCACATAAACACACACACATAGTACACAACCTCACACACTCAGAAACACACACAACCTTACAATCTAGTGTGTGTCTTCCTTCCTTCTATCCTTCCTTCATTACGTCCATCCTTCCATCCCTCTTCCTTCCTTCCTTCATTCCGTCTGTCTTTCCATAATTCCTTCCTTGATTCCTTCCATCATCCATCATTCTGTCCAACCTTCCTTCCATCCCTCCTTCCTTCTATCCCTTCTTCATTCCTTCTATTCTCCTTTCCTTGATTCCTTCTTTCCTTCCATCCCTACATCCTTCCTTGCGTCCTTCTTTCCATCCTTCTATCCTTTCTTCCTTCCTTCCTCTCTTCCTTCTTTCCTTCCTTCCATTGTTCTGTCTATCCTCCCTTCCTTCCACCCCTCCTTCCTTGCTTCCATCCTTTCTTCTTTCCACCCTTCCGTCCCTCTGTTCGTCTGTCCATCCTTCCTTCCGTCCTCCCTTGCGTCCTTTCGTCCTCTCATACTTCCTCCCCTCTATCCATCCTGTCGTCCTTCTGTCCATCCTTTCTTCATTCCTTCCTTCCATCCTTTTATCGTTCCTTCCGTGATTGCTTCCTTCCTTCTATCTTTCCTTCCTTGATTCCTTCCTCCCTTCTTTCCTTCCTTCCTTGATTCCTTCCTCCCTTCTTTCCTTCCTTCCTTGATTCCTTCGTTCCTTCCTTCTTTCCTTCCTTCCTTGATTCCTTTGTTCCTTTGTTCCTTCATTCCTTCCTTTCGTCCTTCTTTCATCCTTACTCCCTTCCGTCCTATCTTCGTTCCTTCCTTCCTATCTTCCTTGATTATTTCCTTCCTTTCTTCCTTCCGTGCTTCCTTGATTCCTTCCTTCTTTCTGTCCTTCCTTGATTCCTTCCGTCCTTCCTTCTGTGCTTCCTTGATTCCCTCCTTTCTTCATTCTGTCCTTCCTTGATTGCTTCCTTCCTTCATCATTCATTTTAAAACACTTTTTCTCTTCTTTTATTCTTTCCCCAATTTGCTCTTGACACACTCGTGCACGCTCACACTCCTCCCTCGTGCACGCTCACACTCCTCCCTCGTGCACGCTCACACTCCTCCCTCGTGCACGCTCACACTCCTCCCTCGTGCACGCTCACACTCCTCCCTTGTGCACGCTCACACTTCCCCCTCGTGTACGCCCCTCCTTCATCCCCACTCTTCACCTCCCCAACATTTCCACTGCGGCAGTGTGGCCCGGTTGCCTTGGAAACCACTCATTCATCCCCCCCCCCTCCCCCCAACGCATCCCCCATCCACCACCCCCCCTCCAAACTACACACACACACACACACACACACACACACACACACACACACACACACACACACACACACACACACACACACACACACACACACACACAGAGTAGTGAGAGACAATGAGGACAGCAAAGAGAACAAAAAATAGATGAATGAACGAAGGAGAGGGTCGGGATGAAGTGTGTGTGTGTGTGTGTGTGTGCAGGTGTGTGTGTGTGTGTGAATGTGTGTGGGTGTGTGCATGTGTGTGTGTGTGTGTGTGTGTGTGTGTGTGTGCATGAGTGTGCACGAGAGTGTGTGTTTGTGCCACTGTTTTGCAGTCAAGAGGAAATTAAGAAAAGACTTTTTAAAAAAGGTCAAAAAGGGTTTATCTCTGAGTGCTTGTGTGAAAGTAAAGTGCTTTAAAATGAATGTGTGCGTGTGTGCACGAGGAGTGTGTGCACGAGGAGTGTGTGCACGAGGAGTGTGTGCACGAGGAGTGTGTGCACGAGGAGTGTGTGCACGAGGATGTCAAGAGCGTTGCTGCAGCACCAAGGGCAGAGAGACACTGCCGATGTAATCCCTCAGTTTCACACACACTTCTGCTGACTGTCGCCAACATGATTTAAATTCACTGTAAGGGTTCACACACACACACACACACACACACACACACACACACACACACACACACACACACACACACGCACACAGCACACACACACACACACACACACACACAGCACACACACACATACACACACGCACACAGCACACACACACACACACACACACACACACACACACACACACACGTACATACACACCCACAGACACACACACAGCTATGAATGAAGTGACCTCGACCGCTGATGTTCAGAGCCAGAGACCAACCAACCAACCAATCAACTCGCCGACCGACCAACCAACCAACCAACCAGTCAACCGACCAACCAACCAGTCAACCGACCAACCAACCAGTCAACCGACCGACCAACCAACCAACCAACCAGTCAACCGACCAACCAACCAACCAACCAACCAACCAACCAACCAACCAACCAGCCGACCGACCGACCGACCGACCGACCGGCTGATTACATACATTCCAGTGATGTTCAGGTTGAAGTTAAATCACATAAAAAATCTAAAAAACAGAAAATTTAGTAGCAAGGATGCAAAAAAAAACCTAAACAAATGTTCAAAAACTGGTGAAACAAAAAAGAATAGCAAAAATAACGACAAACAGTAAAATGAATTTATTCATAGATGATTTAAATCTAAAAGTTATGAACAGGGGCTGTACAGTGGCGTAGTGGTTAGCACTTTCGCCTTGCAGCTAGAAGGTCCCTGGTTCGCGTCCCGGCTTTCCCGGGATCTTTCTGCATGGAGTTTGCATGTTCTCCCTGTGCATGCGTGGGTTTTCTCCGGGTACTCCGGCTTCCTCCCACAGTCCAAAAATATGCTGAGGTTAATTGACTATTCTAAATTGCCTGTAGGTGTGAATGTGAGAGTGATTGTTTGTCTATATATGTAGCCCTGCGACAGACTGGCGACCTGTCTAGGGTGTCCCCTGCCTTCACCCGAGTCAGCTGGGATAGGCTCCACCCCCCCCGCGACCCTAGTGAGGATTAAGCGGTGTATAGATAATGGATGGATGGAAGTTATGAACAGATTTCAGTCACACAAAACCCCACTGGGGTTCATGGATAAAGAAACAGCAGAGTCTGATCTGACCTGCAGCGCCCTCCGCTGGCAGGGCACCAAACTGCAGCCAACATCTGCTGCTTTCACATCTCAGCAGACCTTCAGAAGAAACATCTGGAGGCAACGGTGGAAAAAATGTGACAAATTTTGGGCTAAAGATAGTCATTTACGCATAAAAATGTGTTTTATTAGATATTAAAATGCATTAATTACTCTCCTTGTTACGCCTGTCAACAAAACTGTCAAAACGGTGCCTTTAATCAGAGCGAGAAACTGTAAAAACAGAAAAAAATGGTCAGATTTTAAATTTTCCAATGGTCCTTGAACTACTTATCAGTGATGTGCAGCTGAGATGAACCAAACCTGAGCTTTCAATACTGATATTTAATCACAATCAGTTTATTCTACATGGCCAAAAATAAACCATTTGTTCTAATCAGATTCTGTAAAAAACTAAAAATTCTGTGATCCTCAACGCAACTATTAAAGCATCAGTGACTCAGCTGTGACCAACAGGGACGACACAAAAATTCTGGGATGTTGAGCTGAACTGCAGACCAGCAGGGAAAATAGTTACAAATCTAAACAAAAATGTTCTACATGTTGATGCTCTTTTATTTTCATTTTTGGAAAATAAATTTTTTACTGACAGAAAACATCTCTGACTTCTCCCTCCTTCTTCAGTCTGTTTCCAGAGAGCTGCAGGACTTGACATCGCAGTGAAAAATGAGCCACAGTGAGGTAAAATGTGAGTTTTCCTTTGCTGTACATAAACAGTCGTGGACACGTTCTCCTCTGTGAGTTTTTAAAGTTGGCTTGTTGTGTCGTTATTGATTTTCTGGCCTCTCAGGTCCGTAAAGAAACGACATTCAGGACATCTTGAAACCCCGACGCATCCAGAAGTCTCCGTTTTAGATTCTCATCCAGGCTCCAAAGTTTCCCGACAAACAGGAAAACTCGACGAATTTTCAGACTTTCCTCAGTTTAAAGCTGCACTGATCCACATTTATCTGCTGTGACTGGATGAAAGGAGTCAGAAACAGAACAAACAGCAGCTTTTTTAGCACTTTTCTAGCATGTAGCTGCTAACGAGCTCAAAGGAAAGTCTGACTCTGAGCTCCAGATGTTGTGTTTTACAGCTGCCAGAAATAATCAACGGCTTCGAGTGCCGAGTCTCAAAGTGTCTGAAAAGCAGACGAAGCAGCTTTACTGTGGAAAACTGAGCAAAGTGTGGATTCCGCGGTGATAATAATGTGAGAAAACTGTCAAATGTTTCAACGCCGAGACGTAAAAATAGAAAAACGGATCCAGTTCAGGGGTTTGTCAACAAAAAAAATCAATAAACGGGTTTATTTTATTGTTAATTAACATGTTTTAATGATTAATATTTTAGTTTTTTCTCATTAAATCAATCGAAACCATTCATGACGATTTGTTGTTCTTTTATTGTCGTCATGTAAACAGCTTAAAGTGGATGATTATAATTAATGCTTTAATTAACTGTTCATTTTTGTT
Organism: Amphiprion clarkii; assembly: GCA_027123335.1. Lineage (NCBI taxonomy): Eukaryota > Metazoa > Chordata > Actinopteri > Pomacentridae > Amphiprion > Amphiprion clarkii. The sequence continues at coordinate 26,689,821 of CM049588.1, read as the reverse complement.
CATATTTTAATCGTTTGAATCCCAAAACCTGCCTGTTATTTTTAAAATATTGCCAAAACGACACAATTCATCAGTCAGAAACCGTAAAAGCAGATTAGCTGCAAGTTAGTAGCAAGTTAGCCACTTTGAAATGGGTTTTATATTTTTTTAATCCTGCAAAGCGTATGTTGTTGTTGTTGTTTTGTGTGTGTGTGTGTGTGTTAGTTTGTGCATACTCGTTTGTGTGTATTTGTGTGTCTGACCAGAGTTCAGTATTTCCTGCTCCATCACTCCACATCCCAGAACCTCCATCCAGTCGCCCTGGAAACGAACCTCCATCTCAAAGGAGGGATGAGTGAAGGGAAAGTAGCAGTTGACCCAGCGGATCTCTACGTCTGAGAGAGGAGGAGGAGGAGGAGGAGGAGGAGGAGGAGAAGAGGAGGTTAACTGTGGTGTCCTTCAGTCGGTGCACATCTCAAACCTCCAGCAGCTTCCTACCTTCTCCAAACAGCTGAGCGACGAGTCGAGTCAGAGTCTGCTTCAGGTTGAACTCCAGCAGCTTCACGGCCTCCAGACTGTGAGTTTCCTGCTTCTCTGGAGTTCGACGGCCGCCTCGTTCAAACAGAGACAGAAGATCACCGCTACGCACCTGAGAGAAGAGCTGAGATAAGAAAGGAGATGAAGAGATGAGAAAAGAAATGAAAGAAGAGATGAGATGAGATAAGAGACGAATACACCAGATTAGAAAAGAAAAAAGGATGAGATTAGATAAATAAAGAAAAGAAGAGATTAGATGAGAAAAGGAAAGACAAGATAGAAAAGAAGATGTAATAAAAACAAAGATATGCGATAAGACAAGAAAGATGAGATTAGAAAAGAAAAAATGAGAAGCAAGAAAAGACGAGATGAGAAGAGATACTATAGAAGATTGTACTTTAAAACTGTAAAAACTACAACATGAGAATAAACTGAGCATCTTATGAGATGGAAGTACGAGAGATTAGTAAAAAAATAAAAATAAGTTAACAAAAACAAACAAGAACAGAAAAGTAATACTGGCAATGAAATAGTAAAGTACACATGATAATGAAATATTACACAAACTGCAGCTGATAGTAACGATGTGGGTATTATTGTTCAGTGTTCTAATAATGAACATTTTAATCAGAATTTGCTGATAAAGGTTTCGTTACTCGACATTAAACATGACTAACATGATGGAAAGTTCCTCTTAAATAAAGAAAATCTGACTCTAGTTGGACGTATTTTCTAAATCTGACCAGATAACCTGTTTAAAGGTTTGAAGGTGGTTTAAAGGTGGTTTGAAGGTGGTTTGAAGGCGGTTTGAAAAGTGGTTTAAAGGTGGTTTAAAGGTGGTTTGAAGGCGGTCTACCTCGTGGTTGGAGAAGAGTCGGACTCCCTCCATCTGGTGGAACACTGGGTAGTGACTGGAGTCGATCTCGTCCCGCCGGTAGACGTCTCCGGCCAATAGGAAGGCGTCCAGCCCCGACCTCACCAGCTCCCTCTGGTGGGCCGACGTGTGAGCGCGAAGCATCGTGGTTCTGGTTCCGACACAAACACCATCAGCGACTGTTTCTGATGCTAAGCTAGCTGCTAGTTTCAGATGCTCTCAACCAACAACATCTAGTTAGTTGCAACATGTGCAGAGGTGGACTAAGATAAGATAAGCTAAGATAAGAAATGTTAAGCTAAGCTAAGCTAAGCTAACATAAGAATGGATAAGCTAAGATAAGATAAGAAAGGATAAGTTAAGCTAAGCTAAGCTAAGGAATGTTAAGCGAAGATAAGCTAAGCTAAGATAAGAAATGTTAAGTTAAGCTAAGAAAGGACAAGTTAAGATCCGCTAAGTTGCAAAACAATAAATGAAGCAAAAATCAATTAAGCTAAGTGAAGATAAGATAAATTAAGGAAAGATAACTGAAGTTAAGCTAAGCTAGACTAAGACAAGTTAAATTAAGTTAAATTAAATACAGTTAAGAGTTAAGCTAAGAGAAGTTAAGTTGCAAAAAGTGAAGTTAAAATAAGTTAAGCTAAGCTAAGCTGCAAAAAATTTGTTAGGTCAAGTTAAGCTAATCTAAGTTAAGATAAGAAAAATGAAGTTGAGAAAAGATGGGTGAAGTTAAGCTAAGTTAAGGTAAGTTAGATAACTTAAGATAAGATGAACTAAGATAAACTGAGTTAAACTAAGCTAAATTAAGCTAACTTAAGTTAAGGTGCAAAAAGATAAGTTAATTGAATTTAAGCTAAGCTAAGACAAGTTAGAGTAAATTAAGCTAGGTTAAGATAAGATGAGTTAAATTAAGTTAAATTAAATTAAATTAAGTGAAGATAAGTGAAGTGAATTTAAAATAAGTTAAGCTAAGGTAAGATAAGATACATTAAGTGAAGAAAAGATAAGTGAAGTTAAGCTTGGCTAAGCTAAGGTAAGATGGGATAAATTAAGCTAAGATGAGTTAAATTGAGATAAATTAAGTTAAGCTAAGCTAAGTTGAGAAAAGATAAATTAAGTGAAATTAAGCTAACTTAAGCTCTTTTCAGTTCAGTTCAGTCAACCTAAGCTAAGACAGGCTAAGCTAAGCTAAGATCTATAACATGTAGGTTGACATCAAGAAGTTCTCTACAGATGCATTGTGGGTATTGACGGGTGTGTCTCACCTGTTCAGGTAATAGTTGTCTCCTCGTTTCCTGCTCGGGTGGTCGGGAGGAATCAGCAAGCTGTCCATCAAAACATAGATACATATATAAATATTTAACATAGAAACATAGATAATTCAACACAAACACGATGATTTATTTAAATTCTTCACTTCAGTTCACAAATATTAACTCATATAGACACAGAAAAATAGAATAACAGGAGGAAGGAGTAATTGACTCAAAACATGTCCAAAATGACTGAAATAAGTCTAAAATGACTGTAAATGTGTCCGAAATTACTAAAAATATGTCCAAAATGACTGAAATAAGTCTAAAATGACTGTAAATGTGTCCAAGTTGAGTGGAAATGTGTCCAAAATGACTGGAAATGTGTCCAAAATGACTAAAAACATCTGTAAACATGAGTTAATGTGGGATAAATACCTGTTTGTTACTGGTCAGTTAGATCTGAGGAAGCCTCTTAAATAAAACTGGAACGTCTTTACGAACCAAAAACAAGGAAATCCAGCTCCTCAGTCAGCCTGAGGGTCTGTATTTCCTCTGATATTCTGTAAACTCTCTACTGGAGGCGATCCGTCACCGACCTGTCGAAGTTCTGCTCCACGCTGACCACAGGACTCAGGTTGTCGTGGACGGAGAACAGCGGGTTTCCCCAGCGGCCGATGTAGGAGCTGTGGAGGAAGAAAACGCTCGTTAGTGCTGATAAATGGACGGATTCAGAAATAAAACCAGACCGAAGGACACGACTGCTGCTGCTGTTCACAGAAAACCCACAAACCTGACAGCAAACGGTGAAATACTGTCGAACCAAAGCACAGAAAACTATTTAGAGTCTTTAAACATTGATGAGCATCACCAACAACACCACTTCTGACATTATGATCCTTTATAAAAACTAATCTGAGAATTGTGTCATTTGGCAAAACAAATTTAGTGAAAAATGCCCCAAATTTGTCCACAGTGACCCAAAATCTGTCATAAAATGCCAAACGCTTGTCCAAAGTGACTCAAATTTAGGTGAAAATGGTTCTAAACTTCTAAACTCCAAAATCGCACAAAAAAGACAAAAACTAACAAGACAAAATCAAGTCTTGTTCAAAATGACTGGAAGTGTGTCCAAAATGATAAAAAATTGCCCAAAGTGACTCAAAGATGACAACCATTTGTCCAATGTGACTGGAAAACTGTCCAAAGCTACTCAAAATTTGTCCAAAATCTCAAAAACTTGTGCATAGACATGACTCCAAATTTGATCATATCACTAAATGTGTCCAAAGTGACTCTAAATGTGTCTGAATTGACAAAAACTTGCCCAAAATGACCTGAAAAAAGTATAAAAATACTAAAATATTGTCCAAAATTACTGGAAATTTGACCAGAATGACTGAAGTTTTTGAGAAAACTGAGACAAAACATCTAAAAATGAGGCAAAAAACCCCACAAAACTGACACAAAAGTTGTAAAAATCAACCAATCAAGCAATCAAAGTTTATTTGTACAGCGCTGTACAACAGCCCAAAGTTGGCCAAAGTGCTTCACAGTAAAAAACAAGAAAATAACTTTAAAACAATACAGTAAACTTAGAATAATCAATTAACCTCAACATATTTATGGAAATGCCAAAGAAGTCAAAGATATTACAGAAAAAGATATAAAAAAAACATGAAAATGACAGAGAGAGAGACATAAAGAGGCAAAAATGACACAATCGGAGACAAAAGATCTAAAAATGACTTTAAAACGGGTTAATTTGACCTGCAAGACGACACGAGGGTTCAACTTATTTTGAGTTTTCTTGTAAAATTCAACTCAAAACAAGATAATTTCAAGATTGTTTGACTTAACAAGATATTTAAGATGCATTGTCTTAAAACAAGTCCCTCCATCTGCTGAAGTGTCTCTTGTTAAGTGAATTTATCTTAAATCAAGCGGGATGAGACATTTTGACTAGAAATAAGACAAATAGACTTGGTAAGATTTGGAGTTTTTCCAGTGCACAATGAATGTAAGATCCTGACAGTGAAGCATGGAGGGGGAAGTATGATGACATGGGGATGGATACGTGATGTCAGCATGACCGTCTGTGCATAAACCCAAACACTTCCTGATAAAACAGCTCCTACCTGTAGAAGTGAGCCTTGATTCGCTCCTTGATCAGCCACAGTGGGTGGTGCGTCTGGTTGTGGAGGTCTCGGCCCACTCTGGACAACGTCTTCGGGGTGACGTTGGTGAAGTCGTCCCGGGGGTAGGAGTGGCCCAACACCTCCACCGAGTCCTGGCCAATCATGGGCTGAGGGGTGTGGCCGTCGGTGCTGAGACGTCTGCAGGACGCCGCGCAGCCATTGGTCCAGAGGTCCGACAGGAGGCGGCGAAGCAGGGGCCGGGGCCAGAGCTGGAGGTGGGGGAGGAGTGACGGGCCCAATATCATGATGACTGGTCCATGGAGCTGGAGGGACATTAAACAGAGATACAAACACCTGGTAGGGATCAATACGCCACTGAAAATAGTCCCTGGAACAATGTTTAAAGCCACAAACCCACCACAAAAAATTAAGTAAGACACTTTAAAAACAGAAAAAATAATCAGATATCCAACTTTTTGACGGTCCTTGAACTACTCATCATCTGTCATTCACTGTTTCACTGAGAACGTCCAGCTTAAAATCACGATATTTTTTCACAATCGCTTTATTCTGTCGCAGTTAAAAATTTGCCAAAATTAAAATGGCTGCTCTATCCAGATTCTGCAAAAAACTAAATATTTTCAGCTTCTTTGTCCAACCGTGATGCTTTCAGCAGTAGTGTGATGAATATTCAGAAAACTTGAGGATGAACTGAAGGTTTTACGTACGCAACTACATTTTAGTCCAGTTTGGTCCAGTTGTTTCCTGTATTTTAGTCCAGTTTGGTCCAGTTGTTTCCTGTGTTTTAGTCCAGTTTGGTCCAGTTGTTTCCTGTATTTTATTACAGTTTGGTCCAGTTGTTTCCTGTAGTTTAGGCCAGTTTGGTCCAGTTGATTCTTGTATTTTAGTCTAGTTTGGTCCAGTTGTTTCCTGTGTTTTAGTCCAGTTTGGTCCAGTTGTTTCCTGCATTTTATTACAGTTTGGTCCAGTTGTTTCCTGTATTTTAGTCCAGTTTGGTCCAGTTGATTCCTGTATTTTAGTCCAGTTTGGTCCAGTTGTTTCCTGTGTTTTAGTCCAGTTTGGTCCAGTTGTTTCCTGTATTTTAGCCCACTTTGGTCTAGTTGTTTCCTGTGTTTTATCACAGATTGGGTCAGTATTTTTTTGTTGTTTTAGCCCAGTATGGTTGATTATTTGCTGGTACTTTACCACAGTTATTTTCTGGCATTGTAGCCCTTTTTATTCCACTTTTTCCTACTTTGTTCCCATATTTTATATTGTTTTATTAAAGTTTGGTTCAGTATTTTTTGTTGTTCTATCTCAATTTGGTTGAACATTTTCTGGTGTTTTGGCACAGTTTGGTCCAGTTTTTTTCTGGTGTTTTTGTCTAGTTTGGTCCATTATTTTCTCATTGTTTCAGGTCAGTTTGGTTGAAAATTTACTGGTACTTTATCAGAGTTTGGTGCAGTATTTTATGGTGTTTTAGTCCAATTTGTTCAGATATTTTCTTGTGTTTTACTCGAGTTTGATGCAGTACTTTTTGTTTTTCCTCGCTCAGTTGGTTCGAACATTTTCTGGTACTCCGTTAGAGTTTGGTGCAGTGTTTTCTGGCGTTTTAGTCCAGTTTGGTCCATTTTTTAACTGCTGTTTTAGTTAGCGTTTGTCCTCTTTGAGCTCCAGTTTTGGTCTCCACCAGCTCCTGACTTAACTAAGCGTCTCTTTATCTGATTGTGTTCTCCGGCTTGTCTCTAACCGCCTGCCGTTCTCTTCGCCCATCGATCAGGGAGGGCTCCGGCCGTCACATTTATCATTTGCAGAGGCAAATGAGCGGAGGCGTTGGAATAAAGACGGCGGAGGTCGGCGGAGGCGAGGGCTTCGTCTGTAATCGCTCTAATGGACAAACGGCAGAGGTTAAGACGACGCTTCTCCATCATCTATCCTCCAACAATCGCCCTTTTATCCTCCGTCCTCCTCAAATATTGGTTCACACACACACACACACACACACACACACACACACACACACACACACACACACACACACACACACACACACACACACACACACACACACACTCGGGGAGCTTCCCTCAACAAGACAAAGGGTGTTGCATTGCAGTGGCATTGCAGCAAAAATGGATTACTGTTCCCTAAATCCACCAAGCTTTTTACCTTCTGCTCGGCCGCCGGTGTCGTGTTACACCGAGGTCGCACAAATACAGATGGACACACAAACACACACACAAACAGACACACAAACCCGGCTCCGGCTGAAGGTAAACCTCAAGGTCACGGCGGCTTCAACACTCAAAGTGCAGCAGATCGTCGCCTGAAGGCATCAGAGATTGAATAAAAAAATCAGAGAAACCAAAGGACTCGTTCCTCCGAGGAGCGGCGCTACGTCGGCTAAAGGTCACGGCAGCTTTACGTGTTCGGTCAGCTGAAGGAGAAGCAAAAATTACACAAAACAAGGCAAAAAAAGACACTAAAAGATGAAAAAATGACACACAAAGTCTCAAAAATGACACACAAACTGCAAAAAATTCCACAAAAAGACAAAAAGGTGACCCAAAAAGATGCAAAAATGACACAAAAAGTTTAAAAAATTAAACAAAATGAGGCATAAATTACACAAAACGCGGCACAAAAGACACAAAAAGGCAGAAAAAAAGACACTGAAAGATGCAAAAATTACATGAAAATGACAAAAATTGCAAAATTACATGAAAATGACACAAAAATTGCAAAATAACACAAAAAGACAAAAAAGGGACACAAAAACATGCTAACACAACACAAATATTGCAAAAATGACACAAAAAGTTTTAAAAGTTACACAAAAAGAGGATAAAAATTACAGACAAAGGTTGGGAAAAGATGCTAAAATGACACAAAAATGAGGTGAAAACTCCACAAAAATTGAAAAATTGCACAAAGACAAAAAGGAAACAAAAATATGCTAAAACGACACAAAAAGACAAAAATATACACAAAAATGACATCAAAATCCCAAAAATGATGCAAAAAGTTTGAAAAGTTAGACAAAAAGAGGAGAAAATTACACAAAACAAGGCAAAAATGACAAAAAAAACGCAGAAAAAGGACACTAAAAGATGCGAAAATTACATGAAAATTTCACAAAAATTGCCAAAATGACATGGAGTTTTAAAAATGACACAAAAATTGCAAAAAATTACATGAAAAGACAAAAAGGGACATGAAAAGATGCTAAAATGACAGAAAAAGAGGCAAAAAATACACAAAAAGATGGAAAAAGTACACATTTCTGTATCATCAGTAACCTTTGTGTGTGTTTTTTGTCTCTTCATGTCACTTTAGAACATTTTATTGTCCGTTTTTTGGCTTTTGCGTCATTTTTGCAAAATTTTGTGGAACTTGTCTCTTTCCGTGCCGTTTTTTAAATTTTGTTGTTCTTATTTTTGTGTGACTTCAGCGTCTTCTAGTGTCCATTTTTGTCTTTTTGTGTCATTTGTGCAATTTTTTGTATAATTTTTGTCAAGTTTACATCTTTTGTTGTCATTTCTGTATTTTTTTTCTCTTTGCTATTTGTGTGTCTTCTCATGTCATTTTTGAGTAGCTTTTGCAAATTTCTGTCATTTTTATGCCATGTTTACATCTTTTGTTGTCATTTTTGTCTTTTTGTGCCATTTTCGCATCTTTTTGTGTATTTTTTGTCATTTGTGCCTCTTGCATAATTTTTCCCTCTTTTGTGTAATTTTTGCATCTTTTTGTTATTTTTGTGTCATGTTTACATCTTTAGTTGTCATTTTTGTCTTTTTGTGTATTTTTTGCTTCTTTTTGCATCATTTTTGCATCTTTTTGTGTAATTTTTTCAAATTTTTCGTGTTATTTTTATGCCATGTTTACATCTTTTGTTGTAATTTTTGTGTCTTCTTGTGTCATTTTTGCCTCTTTTGCATCATTTTTGTGTCTTTTTGTGTCATTGTTGCATCTTTTTGTGCCATTTTTGTGTCTTTTTGCATCCTTTTTGCATCTTTTCGTGTCCTTTTTGGTCTTTTTACATAATTTCTACATCATTTGCATCGTTTTTGTGTCTCTTTGTATCATTCCTACATCTTTTCATGCTGGTTTTGTCTCTTTGTTCCACACTAACATTGTGACAGAAGACATTTCTGTCCTCTCTTCTCCTTCTTCATGGTTGTTGTGTTTTTTCGTAGAGCTGCAGGACTTTAGAGAAAACGAACCAACAGTTTTCCTTCATTTACTAAAAACAACGCTAACGAAGCCTCTAATGAAGCGGCAGTAGGAATGAGAAATGCGACAGATGAAGCTGCAGCCGACAGGAGCTGCAGCAGGAAGCGAAACATGATTCATCATGTGTGAAAGTTGCTGAGAGAATCCCTTGTTCGGCCGCCAACGAGTCGCTGTGACTAACCATCTGACAGGAAGAGGTGGGAAGAGAAATGAAAAAACAGCCACAGCGACGCGGAGTTCGGCGTGACGGAAACCGACAACTGCGGGAAATACGAAGCCAGCGGTCGCCAAGGTGACGGTGTCGCATGGAGGAGACGATGTGGAGGGATTCACGGTGACGGAGCGAGGCCATAAATCACAGACTGCAGAGGGAGAGTCATGGCGGATTTATGTCTGCAGAACGACATGCAGAAAAACATAAAGTTCCATCCAGACTCATCCAGGAAGACGCAGCTAAACGTGAAGCTAAAACCTGCAAATATGCGTCAATCTGGGAGTAAAACCAACCTTTATATGACACCATCAGAGACAGAAACCGTAAAAACACAAAGAATAGGCAGGATTCTCAACTTTCTGACAGTCCTTGAACTACTCATCTGAGCTTAAAATCCTGATATTTGTTGTTTTGTTGAGAAAATCACCAAAAATCCACCATGTCCTCCAACTAAATTCTGTCAAAAACAAAACATTCTTTCCTTCTTTGTGCAACAATGAAGTCATGAATGATTCAGCTGTGACCAACAGTCATGTGACAAAAATTCAGGAAGTTTTCTGTTGAACTGCAGGCAGTGTTCACTTAAGGAAACAAAAGTAGAATCAAAATAAAAATTAGGATCTTTTAAAAAAAGACTAAAGTAACAATTTATTAGAAAGAAGCTGTAAAAACAGAAATAATAGTCAAAGTTTTCACCAGTGGATCACAGGTGAGTAGTTCAAAGACCTTTTGAAAGTTGGAAATGTGGACATTCTTTCTGTTTTTAGAGTTTCTGGCTGATTTTAAACTCTTGCCCAGGCTGTACTGAGCATTCTCAGAACTCGGCGGGACTCGGCAGAAATCCGACCATGACAGGAAGCAGCGACTGCAGAGAAAGCACGACGGCCCGGGGTCTGACAGGAAGTGATGTCGTCTGCAGAGATGAACAGGTGGCGTCTCCATCAGAGGGAGTTCCTCTCTGGCGACTCATCAGCATCCCGCCGCCTCACTTCCTGTTCACGACTCGCCGGTGACACGAGCAGCATGAATGAAGGAAGGAGGAACAGGAAGACGTTCTGATGATTTAGAACTGAAACCTGGATCAGAAACGAACCTCCAGGATGAAAACCAACAGAACTAAAAACCAACAGAACTAAAAACCACCAGAACTAAAAACCAACAGAACTAAAAGCCAACAGAACTAAAAGCCACCAGAACTAAAAACCAACAGAAGAACTAAAAACCACCAGAACTAAAAACCAACAGAACTAAAAGCCAACAGAACTAAAAACCACCAGAACTAAAAACCACCAGAACTAAAAACCACCAGAACTAAAAACCAACAGAACTAAAAGCCAACAGAACTAAAAACCACCAGAACTAAAAACCAACAGAACTAAAAACCAACAGAACTAAAAACCAACAGAACTAAAAGCCAACAGAACTAAAAGCCAACAGAACTAAAAACCAACAGAAGAACTAAAAACCAACAGAACTAAAAACCAACAGAACTAAAAACCAACAGAAGAACTAAAAACCAACAGAACTAAAAACCAACAGAACTAAAAACCAACAGAACTAAAAACCAACAGAACTAAAAACCAACAGAACTAACTCTTTTGTGTCAGTTAAACATCTTTTAGTGTCCTTTTGTTGTCTTTTTATGTAATTTATTGGACTGAAAAATGAGCAACCAGGATGAAAACCAACAGGAGAGAAGTATTAAAAACCAACAAAGGTTTGAAAAAGCAGCGCACATTTAAAAAAAATCACCAAAAATACACAATTTAAAAGCCAACTGTAACAAACTGTACAAGGAAGGAAAAAAATTGGGAGATTTTCAACTTTCCAACGGTCCTTGAATGATTCATCTGTGGTTTAATTTCAATAATTACCCAAAATCAATAAATTTAATCAAAATCAAGTTTCAACATTTCTTCTTCAAACTTTTGCTAAAAGTAAATCAGACTCTGTAAAAAACAAACAATTCTAGGCTTCCCATCGCGGACATGAAGCCATCAGTGACTCGGCTGAGACCAACAGTCATTTGACGAAAATTCAGAAATTTTTGGCTGAACTGCAGGCAGTGTTCGCTTCAGATAAAAAACAAATAAAATCAAAATTCTAAATAAAAAAATAAAACAAACCCCAAAGAACAACATTGGATTTCAAAGTTTTTGTGCAAAAAAAATCAAAACCCAAAAATAAACAAAAAAAAAATCAAGTTGAAAAATCATAATTTGAGAAAAAACAGTCTGAATTTTGAGATAAAGCCACATTACTTGTTTAAAAAAAAATCATTTTCAAGCCCAAATTACAGGATAGAAAAACTGAAATCACAAGATTTAATTTGGATGTTTTGTGTATAAAGATAAAAAAAACTCAATATGCAATAAAATAAAACAAAATTGCAAATTCAAAAATGAAAATTCTGAGATGAAGACATTTAATTAAATCATTTCTGGAAAAATAGCAGAATTTTCTTTTCATTTAAAAAAAAAAAGCCTCCACTCCAGAAAGAAAAAAAACTTTAAAAAAAGATCTATGGTCATATTTAGGAGAAATAAAGTCATAATTTTGAGATAAAGTCACAGTAATAATAAGAAAAAAATAAAAAATATTTTGTCTAGTAAAAGCCTACTAGACAAAATATTTAAATACAGAATTTAAAAAAATCTAAATTACAATATTTAATTTCAAAGATATTTATATAAAAGGTTAAAAACAAAAAGAAAAAAATGAGAAAAAGTCGCTTCGATGGTAAAAAAAATTTAATTTGTTGAAGAAAAATATTAAATTATAAAATAAAAAATTTAAATTAGAAGATCAAAGTTCAAACTTCTGAAGTATGGTCAAAATTTTAGGATAAAAACGTTGAAAATCTGAAATAAAATGTCAAATTTGTGTCATTTAGAACAAAACATTTATTTTTAGTGAATTTTCAAACAAGACTTTTGATGATTTTTTGTGATTTCAGCCTCAGATTTAATTCAGTTTCTAGACGGAAAAACATGTCACAGATGAGCAGTTCAAGGACCGTCGGAAAGTTGAAAATCTGACGAGTTTTTCTGTTTTTACAGTTTCTTGTTCAGATAAAAGCTGTAACTTTGGTGATTTTTTTGAAACGATGAGACGTTTTCCAAAGCCTCCTGCCTTCAGAGGGTTAAATCGCAGCCATAAAGCCGGACGGCTGCAGTAAATATCTGCAGGAGGCTGAGATGAGGAGTCGGTCGGCAGCAGATTTACAGGAGCTGCAGTCGAGGCGATCGGCGGCGTTTATTTAAAACAGCGAGTCCTGGGATGACCTCACATCCATCTTCCTCCTCCTCCTCCTGCATTAAAAAGCCATAAACTCCAGATCTGCACGGCTCCTTCTCCCTTCCCTCCGGCCTGGAGTCCAACCAGAACATCCTCTAAACTCTTCTGTTCTCCTCAGCGGAGACACAAGAAACAAAGAAATCCACAGAAAATGAACCTGAACCTCTCACAGCAGCAGCTCAGACAAACTGAACATTTCAGAGACAAAACAATCTGCACACCGATGGATGATTTAACACAGTAAAACTACTGTCGGCTGTAAAGAAGTCGCCAAACGTCAGATTGTATTCCACAGACAGTGAAGGCAACGTGGAGCTGCAGGCTGTGGAGATTTCGACGATTAGATGGAAAACTCTGATTTTTTGTCGCTTTACCGTCAGTCACAGCCGAGTCACTGACGGCTTCACATTTGCACCAAGAAGTGAAGAATTTTTAGTTTTTTACAGAATTGAGTTAAAATAAACGATTTATTTTTAGTGGATTTTTGAAAGAGAATAAAGAATAAAGTGAGTAAGACAAAATACGACGATTTACGGCTCAGATTTGGTTCATTTTTACATCACAAGATTATGAAGAGGAAGATGATGAGGAGGATGAAGAGGATGATGATGAGAAGGATGAAGAGGAGGATGATGATGAAGAACAAGAGGAGGAAGAGGAGGATGAAGATGTGACATGATGAAGGCTGTGCTGCAGCAGGAAGTGCTGACTCTGCAGCTCCTCCAACATCCAATTTGTTTCTTCACCGAGTTTTTCTGTCTCTGTGAGGACTCACAACATGACAACACACACACACACACAATACTGCTACACAGTTGTAGACACCCAACACTGACGCACACTGAACTGCTGCACAACACTACACACACATGTACACAGGAGTGTTTATGTTGTACTTCCTTGTGTTTAATTTCAGTGTTTGGATAACTGTGGTTATAAAACTACTAGTTAAGGTTAAGAGACCAATATTACTAGTTTAGGTTTAACCACCAAAAATACCTGCTTACATCTGAGGTACCAAAACTACTAGTTCAGTTTAAAGAAGCAAAACTACTAGTCATGTTTAAGGCATCAAAAGCATCGTTAAGTTTAGATGCAAAAACACTAGTTATGTTTAAGGACGTAAAACTAAGACTAAGTTAAGTTTCAGGAAGCAAAACTATTAGTTAAGTTCAGATTTGGATCGACTCATGAAAACTAAGAAATCTGTTCTAGATTTTTCCTTTTTCTGGGTTTTACTTCAATGTGAACGGAAAATTCCTTAAATCTCCAAACAGAAGTCAGGTGTTCAGTTCAGTTTCAGAAACTTTACTGAGGTAAAAATAACTTTACTGAGTTAAAATAAACTTTACTGACTTAAACTAAACTTTACTGAGTTAAAATAAACTTTACTGAGTTAAACTAAACTTTACTGAGTTAAAATAAACCAGTTTGTTCCTTTAAACTGAACTTTTCCCTCCTGATCACAGATGAAATAGTAAAAACATTTTTCTTTATGATTTGATGAGTCTTTTTGTTCCTAAAACCTCCTGAAGACGGAGATCAGAGGAAGAACTTTTTTTTTCTGTGAATTTTAAACGTCGTCGGTGGAAAACGTGTCCGGCAGGCGACGCCTCCTGCTGGCGATGCTTCATTATTCATCCTTCTGATTTATTCACGCCGTTCTCTTCCTCATTGCTCATTATTATTTGACCGGAGCTCCATCCTGCAGCAGCTTCTCCTGAGGACCGATCGGATCAATCAGGAGACGCTTTTTCTCCAACGATCTGTCAGATTCTGCTCACGGCCAGAAGGGAAATATGTGAAGGAGGCAGAATGGAGACTGAAAAGCTCCAATCAGATCCTCCTACTGACCTCTGAGACGTTTCTACTCACTGCTGGTCGTTTTTCAACACTTTGACAGTTTTAGAACGTTACGATTTTCCATCCTGAGTGTATTTATGACTGTTTAAGTGGATGTTAATCACAGTTTTTTGCAGTTTTTCTTTTTTCTGTCTATAATTTAACAAGACAGAGAAAATAACAGCACATTTTCTTTCAAAAAATGTAAAAATCATCTTTGTTTTGCAGATTTTTACCATTGTTTTTGACAGTTTTTACAGTTTATGAGCATTATGGGATTTCACCATGTTTTGCCATTTTTTTCTTCCACCTTCAACGCCAGATTTTGAGTTTTGACATCTTTTTATCTCTATTATTTCGAATATTACAGATTTTTTTGCTGGTTTTCCTCATTTTTTGTGTTGTACATTTCATTAGCTGTCTACAATTTAACAAAACAGAAAATAACAGCAGTTTCTGATTTTAAAAAAATGCAAAAACCATCTTTGTTTTGCTGATTTTTACCATTATTTTTGACTGTTCTTGAATGTTGCGGGTTTTCAGTGCAAGTGAAAGTTTGTTTTCATCATGACTGACATTTTTTTCTTTGATTTTATTTGTTTAGCCCAAATTGATCTATTTTTATCTTGAAATATTTAGCTTTTCCTCAAAATGTCGACTTACTTGAGAAATCCAACAAAAATGAATATTTTGAGGAAAATTTGGACTCAAATCAAAATCTCTTTATAACGACTGACTTTTAATTTTTTTTATTTATGTGTTATGTAGATGTGGAGACTCTGAAGACACCTGGAAGAAGGTTCTTTGGTCTGAGGAGACCAGGATGGAGCTTATAGTCCATCAGACTAGATGATATGTTTGATGGACACCAAACACTGAACATCATCACAAACACACCATCAACACTGTGAAGCACAGTGGAGACAGCATCATGATGTGAAGCACGGTGGTGGCAGCATCATGATGTGAAGCACGGTGGTGGCAGCATCATGATGTGAAGCATGGTGGAGGCAGTATCATGATATGAAGCATGGTGGAGGCAGCATCATGATGTGAAGCATGGAGGTGGCAGCATCATGATGTGAAGCATGGAGGTGGCAGCATCATGATGTGAAGCACGGTGGTGGCAGCATCATGATGTGAAGCATGGTGGTGGCAGCATCATGATGTGAAGCATGGTGGTGGCAGCATCATGATGTGAAGCACGGTGGTGGCAGCATCATGATGTGAAGCATGGTGGTGGCAGCATCATGATGTGAAGCACAGTGGAGGCAGCATCATGATGTGAAGCATGGTGGTGGCAGTATCATGATATGAAGCTCAAACCACCTAAGATTTAGAGTCTGGACTTGAAAAGTTCTGAACGTTTTTTATAGTAAATGAGGTAAAACTTCAGCGTCCAGATGTCCAGACTGATGGAGACCAACAGGATCAATGATGGCGCTGCATTCAATGTTCACATTTTTAATTATCTGAAATTACTTTGTAGAAATCTGTGTTTACTTTGACATAAGAGTCTTTTTTCTATTCTTGTCCAAACCTGAATTGAAACATGGCTGATTCAATGTTAAAGCAACAGAAGGTGGAACCCTGGAGTAAAAACCTTCCCTCTGCTTATTAAACCGAGTCGGTCCAACATGGATGTTACGTAACGCCGAGTGTTCGAGGTCTGGTGGGCTCAGCAGGTTCAGAAAGGGCTTCCTCGAACAGATGGAGGATGAAAACACAGCAAACCACACGCCACAGAAATCAATCCCACGTCCTGGATGACATTTGGACAGCGAACGTCACACTCTGACGGTCCGTAAACGGCTGCTGCAGCTAACGACGGTTAGCACGGTGGCTAATTCAGGACAAACGCTAACGCTCCCCGTCAATTATAGTTAGAGAGGGAAGGAAAGGAAATGATAGGAAAAGGAACAAAGGAAAGGAAAAAAGAAAGGAAACAAAGGAAATGATAAAGGAAAGGCAAAAAGAACAGAAAAGGAACAAAGGAAAGGATAAAAAGAGAAGAAAATAAAAACAAGAAAATCAAAATCACTTTAAAAACACCCAAAATCATGGTTAAACTACACCAAAAAGATACAAAATCAACACAAAATTACGACTAAAAAGCACAAAATCCCCATAAAAATGTGCAAAAATGAGGTTGAGCTGTAGGTGGAGTGGCTCTGAAGCATCATCGTGGGTCTAGATGTTAAAGTTTGAACTCGTTGTCGGTTACTGAGTCTGATTATAGTTCATTTTCTACATTTTGATGCCAATTAGACCCGAGGTTGGGTTTGTTTACATCATTTCCTGTGACATTAACTGAAGTGAATCCCAGGGAATCTCCGTAAACGTTAAATATTCATCCAGGAATCGACGGGAAGCCGCAGGACTCGACGTTTGCTGACATTCAGGGAATCTGGAGCGATTTTTAAACTGTACGTCGCTCATGTTTTATTCAGCGCTGTTTGGGTAAATGTCAGTTTCTCCTCCATGCAGCCGCTGATGGATTCTGGTCTCGTCTCGCTGCTTTTCATTAAACTGAAATAAAACTAGTCCAGACCAGAGGAAAATCCTGGCCGGACTCGCAGGTTCGGGTCAGCGGCTCATTCGTCCAGACGGATTCTTCCGCTGGTCTGAACTCGGATCGATGCGTCGGAGGCCTTGATCCGGCAGCAGAAAGGAGACAGAAAACTCAATCTGCAGCTCGCAGCAGCGATTCAAAGCCAGAAACCGCCATCAAACAGACTCAGCGTGGAGCCAGAAAACTCATTCCACTTCTCCAAAAGTCCACCCAGATAAAAATCTCACAGGTACAGGAGGGAAACAGTGATTTCAGTGTAATCTTAGGTCTGCAAAATCACTTAAAAAGGGCACAAAACACACAAAAAATCACCCAAATGTATATAAAATCACCACAAAAAGACACAAATCACAATAAAATTACCACAAAAAGACAAAACTACCACAAAAAGACAGTAAATCACTATAAAATCACCACAAAAACATGCAAAATCACTTAAGAGTTGCAAAATTATCACCAAACCACAAAAAAATCACCCCAAACTATATACAATCACCACAAAAAGACACTAAATCACGATAAAATTACCACAAAAAGACAAAATTACCACAAAAAGACACTAAATCACGATAAAATTATTACAAAAACACAAAATTACCACAAAAAGACATTAAATCAGGATAAAAAAGATGCAAAAACACTATAAAAGCAACAAAATAATCACAAAAAGAGCCTAAAATTAAGTCAATAAGACACTAAATCAACAAAAACTTGCAAAATTACCACAAAATAGCCACAAAAACCGACAAAAATCACCTCAGAAAGACACAAAAATCAGCACGAAGACTCATAAAAAGATGCAAGAACACAATAAAAAGTAATAAAATAATCACAAAAACAGAGAAAATTACCCCAAAAAGGCGCAAAATCAGCAAAAAACTAAATGACCATAAAAGAGTGAAACCAGCACTAGAAGACACAAAGCTCGGAGTTTTCAGAAAGCGTCTTCTTATTATTTCTGAAGAAAACTATCAGGTTGACATGATTTAATCTGAGCAGGTTTCTGTGCTGCAGCTGGAATCTCTCTGAACTTTCCGACTTCCTGCTGCTTCTGGATCTGCAGGATTCATCAGAAAGCTGCGAGGAGACGGACCGAGTCGCTCCGCTGAGCCGAGACCGAAGGAAATCCTGCTTATTGATCTCCTGCAGCGGCATCCATCACTCTGATCCACATCACAACACCGCTCCACTAGTCATCAGGACGGGAAAACTGGACGCTGTGAGGAGCTGCCGCTTAATGAGGCCACGGTAAAGTCAAAACACGCCAGTAATTAACAGAAAAATACTCAATGATCATCCAAAACGACAGAGACACATGAAAAACGCGATAAAAACACACAGAATCATCACAAACATAACCAAAGTCACTGAAAATGAAGCAAAACCATCATAAAAGGACACTAAATGAGCACAAAAACATGCAAAACCATCACACGAACACACAAAAGTGACCAGAAAAGACACTAAATTACAGTCAAAAGGTACAAAATCACCACAACATGATGTAAAATCACCATGAAAAGACATAAAATCAGCACAAAAACAGACAAAACCACCACGGGAAGCTACAAAAACAACTCCAAGAATTGCACATCAACCAAAAAAAGACACAAAATCACTGAATTCACTGTAAAAACATGAAAAATCACCATAAAAAGATGCTGAGAAACCCCTCTAAAAAATGCAGAATCACCAAAGAAACACAATATCACCATGAACAGACCCAAATGGAGAAAGAATCATCAGATTTTCAACTTTCCTACGGTCTTTGAACTACTCATTCCATCCAGAGAATAACTCATTCTAAGCATAAAATCATTTCATTTAAAAATTCACAAAAAATAACCAGTTCACTGTCATCAGATTCTGTAAAAAACTAAAAATTCTGCTCTCATCTGCGCTGCTGTCAAACCAGGACTGACTCAGCTGTGACCAACGATGACGTGACAAAAATTCTGGGACTTTTTGGCTGAACTGCAGGTAGTGTTTTCACAGAGCAGACAGGAAACAGGAACACACACACCAAACACACACACTGCCTCACTGCACCAGAAAGATCGAGGTGACAATCAATGCTATCGTCAGCTGGGTTTTTATCAACACACACACACACACACACACACACACACACACACACACACACACACACACACACACACACACACACACACACACACAGTGGCACCATTGACCTTTACACTCAAAGACAGCAGGACATCAACAAACAGGAAGTGTCTCTGACCTTTCACACATCCACTGCTAAAGAGCACACCGTACACACACTAACACACACTAATACACACATTAATACACACACTAATACACACACTAATGCACACACTAATACACATTAATACACACTGACACACACTAATACACATTAATACACACTAACACACACTAATACACACACTAACACACACTAATACACACACTAATGCACACTAATACACATTAACACACACACACACACACTTGAACTGTCATTGTGAGGACACTGACATCATGTGTTCCTCCCTCACCTGAACCTCCACCTGGTTCTTTTGGGGTTTTTCCACATTTTAATAGAATGATGTCACCTATTAAAATAGAGCTTTTGATCCTGTGTCAGTCATTCTGAACACCATAATACCGCCACCACCATGCCTCACATCATAATACCGCCACCACCATGCCTCACACCATAATACCGCCACCACCATGCCTCACACCATAATACCGCCACCACCATGCCTCACACCATAATACCGCCACCACCATGCCTCACACCATAATACCGCCACCACCATGCCTCACATCATAATACCGCCACCACCATGCCCACATCACCACCATGCCTCACACCATAATACCGCCACCACCATGCCTCACACCATAATACCACCACCACCATGCCTCACACCATAATACCACCACCACCATGCCTCACATCATAATACCGCCACCACCATGCCTCACATCATAATACCGCCACCACCATGCCTCACATCATAATACCGCCACCACCATGCCTCACATCATAATAGCACTGTGGTCGCTTTGTGTCTGTGTGGTTGTTTTGTGTCTCTTTGAGGTCATTTTGTGTGTCTGTGTGGTTGTTTTGTGTCTCTATGTTAATTTTGTGTCTCTCTGCGGTCGCTTTGTGTCTCTTTGTGGTCATTTTGTGTCTCTCTGCAGTCCTTTGGTGTCTCTATGTGGTTGTTTTGTGTCTTTGTGGCCATTTTGTGTCTCTTTGAGGTCGTTTTGTGTGTCTGTGTGGTCGTTTTGTGTCTCTATGTTAATTTCCTGTCTCTCTGTGGTCGTTTTGTGTCTCTCTGTGGTTGTTTTGTATCTTTGTGGTCGTTTTGTGTCTCTCTGTGGTCGTTTTTGGTCATTCTGGACTGTCGTTATCCGTGTTTCTGAGTTCACACAACCCCAAAGCTGCTAACTTTGCTGCTTACATGCCACAATATTGCGGCTTTTTGCGGGGAAATAAAGCGTTTTGAGAGCCGACACGCTGCCCGTTAGTGTCCCCGAATCTGGTCCGTTAACCTCACGGCGCTGTTCATTCACAAAAACTCAGAGTTTGTGTTTTAAAGTGCATTTTTTAAAGAGGTTAAAAAGGAGCAAAGCTAACTCACCTTCTGTCACATTGCAGCGTTGGGATGTTTTTTAGCCAGCGGAGGCGTGCCTGTGTCTCTACCGGGATATTAAACCTCTTTAAAATTAGTTTAACGATTGTTCTGATTAACATAACAATAAAGTTTGAAACTATTGATTTGAATTAAAAAAATATATGTGTTTAAAAAAATTAAAAGCGGTGAAAAGTCGTATTTCCGCTCAGGCGCTACTCGGTCAGGCTTGACAGAGGGTCCTGAGGCTCAAACGGTCGCGGAGGGAGCATAGAGTCATGGCTTCGTCATCTCGAACCCAGGTGATTTCTCTTTACCGGACGATGCTGAAGGAGAGCCAGAAGTTCTCCTCCTACAACTACAGGTAGGAGGACGTGTCCGGCGGGTGTCTGTGTTCCTACCAGCCGGGTTTAGGGCGCTGTCGGCGGCGGGAGACGTGCTAACGGCTCGGCTAGCGGCTGTGTTTACGTCAGATTGACTGTGACGTAGCTGTTACTGAAAGGAGCTAAAAGAGGCTAAAAGAGGATTTTACTGAGTGCCATGTTGTGCTGTTGGTGTAGTTTGGTAGAAAATGGAAAAAAAATGTCTTGAGATTCAAGTTTGAGGTTGTTTTGTGTCTCTTTGCCATCGTTTTGTGTCTCTTAGTGGTTGTTTTGTGTCCCATTGTGGTCACTGTGTGTCTCTGTGATTATTTTGTGTCTCTTTGTGGTTGTTTTGTGTTCGTTTTGTGTGTCTGTTTTCGTTTGGTGTCTCTTTGTGGCCGTTTTCTGTCTATTTGTGGTCATTGTGTGTCTCTGATCATTTTGTGTCTCTTTGTGGTTGTTTTGTGTCTCCTTGTGGTCGTTTTGTGTCTGTTTGTAGTCATTGTGTGTCTCTTTGCGGTCGTTTTGTGTCTCTGTTTTCGTTTTGTGTCTCTTTGTGGTTGTTTTGTGTCTCTGTGGCCATTTTGTGTCTCTTTGTGGTTGTTTTGTTTCTCTTTGTGGTTGTTTTGTGTCTCTTTGTGGTCGTTTTGTGTCTCTTTGTGGTTGTTTTGTGTCTCTGTGGCCATTTTTGTGTCTCTTTGTGGTCATTTTGGTTTCAAGGGGTTGTTTGTCATCTATTTGTAGTCATTTTATGTCTTTTTATGGGCATTTTGTGTCTCATTGTGGTCATTTTGTGTCACTTTGTGGTGTCTTTGCATCTCTTTGTCATCGGCTTTGGTTCATTTGAGGTCAGTTTTGTTGTCTTTGGCATCTTTGTGGTTGTTTGTTGCCTCTTTTAGGTTGTTTTTGGTGTCTTTGTGACCATTTTTGGTTTCTTGGGGTTGTTTTTAATCTATCTGGGGTTGGTTTTGTGTCTCTTTATGGTCATTTTGCATGTTTTTGGTTCATTTGAGATCATTTTGGTCTCTGGCATCTCTGAGGTTGTTTCTTCCTTCTTTGGAGTTGTTTTTTGTCTCTGATATTTTTGGTTTCTTGGAGTTGTTTTGAGTCTATTTGTAGTTGTTTTGTGTTTCTTTGTGGGGTCTTTGCATCTATTTGTCATCGGCTTTGGTTTCTTTCAGGTCATTTTGTTCTCTTTGGCATCTCTGAGGTTGTTTTCTTACCTCTTTGTGGTTGTTTTGCATGTCTTTGTGATCTTTTTTGGTCTGTTGGGGTTGTGTTTCTCCTCTTAAGGTTTTTTTTTTATCTATTTGGGGTTGGTTTTGCATCTCTCTGTTGTCACCTTTGGTTGGTTTGAGGTCATTTTTGATGTCTTTGGCGTCTCTGAGGTTGTTTCTTGCCTTTTTGGAGTTGTTTTTGATCTCTTTGTGATCATCTTTGGTCTCTTGTGGTTCTGTTTCTGGACTTTGTGTTTGTTTTTAATGTGTTTGTGGTCGTTTTGTGTCTCTCTTTGGAAGTTTTGCATCTCGTTGTTGTCGGCTTTACTTCCTCTGAGGTCGTTTTTGTTCGCTGAGGTTGTTTTTTTGCCACTTTTGGAGCATGGGTGTGTGCTGTTGCTGAGAAGTGTTTCTAATGTTTTGTCGCCGGCAGCGCGACTATGAGCGGTTAGCTGCTTCCTGGGTCACTGAGGCGTCTGGCGCTGTGACCCTCGGTAGATATGGGTGTTCAGCAGAGTGTTGGGCGTGGAGGTCAGAGGGTTCGTCGGTGCGTCTGGCCCAGTTTGTACCTGACCACTGACCTGATTAGTCTGCAGACCTCCTGCTGCTCACATCCCATCAGGACTCACTGTGTTCTGCCTAACTGACTGTGACACACTTTGCATTAATTTATGCTGGAAATCAATCCGGCCTGCTGCTGCTGGAGCTGCTGGAGCTGCTGGAGCCGACATCAGATTAATATCGAGCTGAAGCTGCTGAAGCTGCAACTGTCTCATTTCTTCTCATCACGTCTCAGAATTAGTGCATTTTCACTCATCTAACTGCATTTATTATTGCTGCAGTGGAGCTGTTTCAGCGCTACGTCGCCGCATCGATTTTTAATCTTGTTAAATCGATGAATTTACATTCAGTTTTCAGTTGGGCTGACGAGTGACGGATGGATTAATCCTCTCAGCTGAAACCTGCTCTCCAATCAACGTCTATGTTCACAAAGACAGGAGTGGAGAGTATGAGTCGTTTTGGACGAAGTTTGAGTCATTTTGGGCAAAGTCTGAGTCGTTTTGATGAAATTTTGAGTCATATTGGAAGAAGTTTGAGTCATTTTGGACAAAACCTCAGTTGAATCTTGAGTCATTTTGACTGAAGTTCAGCCACTTTGCTCTTCACTAAGTGGAAACTGCCAGCCTCATGCTACTTTTATCTTCCGGGAAGAAGCCTTTAAAGAGCCTGTTGTTCTTTCTGAGAAAGCGTCGGCTGGTTGCTGCGTACCTGACGCCGGCTGGTTGTTGTGGAATGACCTGAATATGCCAGACGTAGCTGCAGGCGGTGTTCTGTTGTTTCCCTCTCCAACTACAATAACAGCTGACGCTCGCAGCGCTTCCTGGGAGGAGGAGGAGAGGTTCCAGTCTTTGGCTGGATTCAGAGAGTTTCCTTCGGTGAGAAAATAAACGGATGAAACATTCAAGATTGTCTCTGCAGCAGCTGATGGTAACCACAAGTTTAGTTCACAACACAAATCCCACGAGTGTGGAGTTTTGGGAACATGCAGAGGTTATTATGATGAATGAAAAACGCTGTAGAGCCGTGGAATAAAAACGATGGAAAATCAGCGTAAACGGATAAAACAGGACGAGCTGCAGGGAGGATTTACTGGTGAACAGAAACGTAGATGAATAAAACGAGACGAGATGAGATCCTGGAGGGGAAAATAAACATTACAGAAATGTAAAAATCTGTTAAAGACAAAAAACTGCGGTTCAGCTTCACACCACCAGGAGGCACACTTCAGCGTGTCATTAAATTATGAGCTAATGTTACTTCCTGCATATTTTTTATTTTATTTTAAGGTATTTAGAGGTAAAGGCAGCTCTGAAAGTTCCCTATTAGCAATAAATAATCAATGAAACGCTGCACCTTTTGCTCATTTTACTAGTAAAACTGTTTAAATGTTCACAATGTTTAAAAAAAAGAAAGAAAAATCCAGAAAAAGGCATATAAAGAGGCTGAAATACTGACATTCAAAAAATAACAGTAAATGTCTGTTAAAGAATATATTTTAGCTGATTTAAAACAGAAGTTTTGAGTCATTCTGGTGAAAGTTTGAATTGTTTTAGTGAAGTTTTGAGTCGTTTTGGGCAGATTTTGAGTTATTTTTGTGCAATTTTGAGTCTTTCTGGACAAAGTGAGTCGTTTTAGAGGATTTTTGAGTCATTTTGGACAAAGTTTGAGTCATTTTGGACAAAATTTAAGTCCTTTAGGGCAAATTTTGAATTGTTTTCGTCCTTTTTAATCATCGTGAGTCAACATATTTCCCTGCACACTTTCCAGATCATTTTAAACGAGCCTATAGTTTTTCTGGACAGACGGTGAGTCATGTTGGACGTGTTTTAGTAATTTTTATTTTCCAGCCTGTGGCAGAAAGCCCAGTTTTATTGTTTGCTGAATGAGGAGGATCCCTGCAGGGTTTGAAGCCTCAGGTGTGAGGACCAGAAAGAGGAAGGAGGCTGTCAGAAGTAGGTCATCTCTCTGCACAGCAACAACAACAGATAACCTCCTGATTCTGTGCCTTCTGTCTGCTCTACGTCCTCCTTCTGTCTTTTCATTTCTCTCCATTAAAAATAACTTTTCCCCACGGATTCGGTCAAACGCAGCGTCATCACGAAGCGCTGTGAGCCCGTCACCAGATCACACCGGCTTCAGATGAATAGGTGATGCTGGAAACCTCCTGGTTTCCTTTCCTTCTGCCTTCGTCTCTTGGTTTCCTTTCCTTCTGCTCTCGTCTCCTGGTTTCCTTTCCTTCTCCCCTGGTTTCCTTTCCTTCTGCTCTCGTCTCCTGGTTTCTTTTCCTTCTCCCCTCGTCTCCTGGTTTCCTTTCCTTCTGCCTTCGTGTCCTGGTTTCCTTTCCTTCTGCCCTGGTTTCCTTTCCTTCTCTCCTGGTTTCCTTTCCTTCTCCTCTCGTCTCCTAATTTCCTTTCTCTGAAGCCTGGTAATGACTGAAAATCATGAATGTTTTAGAGACGAAGGAGCTTCCTGGGTAAAAAATGTCAAAGAGTTTGTTGCAGACAAACACAAAAACTGATCAAATCAAATCAAACTTTATTTATAGAGCACTTTTCATAGAGTTAAAAATGCAACACAAAATGCTTTACTTAACATTAAAAACAAGAAAAAACATAATAAATGATAAAACAGTTTGTCAGTTCAATTTTGAGTCATTTTGGACGAAGGTTGAGTCATTTTTGTGACATTTGGAGTTGTTTTGGGCCAAGTTTTCAGTTGTTTTGGACAAAGTTTGAGTTGTTTTGGGCAGATTTTGAGTCATAATATCTTGTAAAATGAAATTGAAAAAAATGATTAATTCTTTTCAAGTGTGTGAACATAAAATTCAAATCCATAATTAGCAGATACTTGCTTTAAGTTTCATAGTTTTTAGTTTTTGGTTTTTTTTGTTTTGTTTTGTTGTTTTTTTTTTTTTTTTTTTTTACAATTTTAGAACATTTTTGTTGTTGTTTGTTTACTTTCTGATGCTCCTGATGCCAAAATTTCATTTTTATTCCAGATTTATTTTATACAGCGTATATTTCTCCTCTCCTTCCCTTCGTCTCACTTTTAAGCTGATTTTCTGTAGATGTAAATGTGAGCCGATGGTTTTTATTGGTTCCATCTTTAGTCCTAAATGAACTCAGAGGATGAATCGTTTCGTGGCTTTAACTTCAAGGTCGCTGCTGTCGTTTCCATCATCAGAGGAAATTAAACCATAATCACTGCAGCCGCTGACAACAAATCCTCAGTTATTTACCTGTTTTGATTCATTTCCTCGTCTGTAGTTTGTTTTTCTGGTCAAACTAATCTGTAAAATAACTACTAGAGTTGAAAATGGTGCATTTTCTGGTATTTAATGCTGCATTTGTTCAATTAAAAATGCTAAAAATGTTTAAAAAACAGACGGCAAATGATAATAAACAACTTTATGTAGTACATGGTGCTTTAAATAAACATTAAAATGCACAAAACACTGAATAAAGTAGTAAAAGAAATAAGATGAACAATATTTTCTGCTTTTTAATGTTGAACCAGCAGTTTAAAAACCTGACTTTCTCTGTTATTTAATGTTAACTGAACAGAATAAATGTTCAATAAATCCATAAATTCTGTTTTATGTCCCTGCAGCTAATTGCCTGGACTTGAATTGTTTTGGTCCTTTTTAATCATCTTGTCATCTTTTTCGTTGTATTAACAGGATTTTAAATAAAGACAGATTGGGAATTTTCTATTAATTAAATAAAATTTTTAAAAAGCATTAAACAAAATAAAAATGGATGGAAGAAATTTATTGTAATTGTTTTTTATTATATTTCAGAGGTAAGTGTTACATTCACTGACAGCTAATTACACAGATTAAAATTTTCAATTGGAAAAAAAATAGCATTTTTTTCATGGTAAATATAATTAAAAAAAATTTAAAAATGTATTTAATTATAAATAAAATTAATTGCATTAAGAGGATTTTCAATAAAGACAGATTGGATTTTTTTATTGAATAATTAAATAAAAAATTTAAACATGGCAAAAAATGGAAATTTACAGTTAATCTGTATTATACTGAGAACAATAAAATTCAATTCAATTTTATTTATATAGCGCCAATTACAGGTCAGATTGTCTCAAGACGCTTTACAGAACCCAGAAATGAATGAAACCTCACCTTCAGTCATGACTTTTTGTATGATTTTTATCTGTTTTGTTGTGTTTGTTTTTCCTGTATAGCGACCTTGGGTGTAAACAACGGCGGTTACAAATAAAATGTATTGTTGTTATTATTATTACAGTTAAATAATAGTAATTCTTGATCATAAATCAGATTTTATCTTTATTTCTTCACATTTGTGTAAAACCACTTAATGAAATAAAGAAAAATGTTTTTTTTTAAGTGATTAACAGCATTAATTACATAAAAATGTCAATAAATGTGCATTCCTGTGCTCTTTCTGTTGTGTTTAGTAT
Source organism: Amphiprion clarkii (assembly GCA_027123335.1). Taxonomy (NCBI): domain Eukaryota; kingdom Metazoa; phylum Chordata; class Actinopteri; family Pomacentridae; genus Amphiprion; species Amphiprion clarkii. Next base: position 26,662,688 of record CM049588.1, on the reverse strand, counting down.
TTATTCATGCAGAGTTTTTTGCCTGCAGCTGAAACTAACTGAAATCTGGAAGGTTTGGGGTTTCTGAGGTCGAGTCTGGCAGATTTCTGACGCCTACGTTCACATTTTACCGTAGAGAAAAAAATCAGACTGTGAAGTAATATTCCAGCCTGGAAATAAAAAATATACTGAAATAAAACCGTTTACCACAGACAGGAGCTGTAAAAAACACAAAGAATCCTCACATTTCAACTTTCCCACTGTCCTGGAACGCCTCATCAATTGCATTAAAATCACTTTTTCATCAAATTATGGGTCAAAAATACGTGATTCTGTCGAAGAAAACTAAAAATTCTCCTTTTTTTTTTTTGGTTCAGTTCTCGGTTGATTTGTGTCTTTGTTTCATTGTTTTTCAATTATTAGTGTTCACAAAAATGACTCTAAAGAGGCTACAACAAAAAAGACACAAAAATGACACAAAGATGCTAAAATGACACTAAAAGATGCAGAAATAACACAAAGACGTTAAAATGACACAAAAATGATGCTAAAATAAGAGAACAGACACAAATGACGAGATGTTGAAAATACTTTCTTTTATGTTGTTCTTGTGTCATTTTTGAGTCATTTTAGCCTCTTTTCTAATTTCATAATGAAATGTTGCGATTTTAAGCTCACATTTGTTTAATTTTACAGATAGAAGAAAGCATCACAGATGAGTAGTTCAAGGACCGTCAGAAAGTTGAGAATGTATTTTTTAAAGGTTTACTGGATTTATTGACCTCAGACCAGCTTCAGATAAACTGTGAAATGTGTTGAACGTCAGAATTCCTGCAATGGTTTTATTTCCCTGGTTAGAATAAATAAATAAAATGGTGCGTTCAGGGTCGGCTGTGGAGCTTCAGCTTTTGTTTAGCAGCTTGTTGCCTTCAGCTCTGTTTGATCTCATTTGTTAATTTGTTTGTTTTCGCTCTGATTAGCCGCCTGTTTGTGTAGCTTTTGTGTTTGTCGGATTGTGTGTCTCCTCAGAGTCTCCAGACATTTGTTGTTTTTATTCACTTCTGTTTGTTCTTTGATGCTTTCTGGAATTGTAGACAAAGATAAAGTGTGTGTGTGTGTGTGTGTGTGTGTGTGTGTGTGTGTGTGTGTGTGTGTGTGTGTGTGTGTGTGTGTGTGTGTGTGTGTGTGTGTGCGCAGGACTTACGCACTGCGGCGTGTGCGCGATGCATTCAGGGCCAACGGGAAAGTGGAGGATCCAGTAACTGTGGAGAGACTGATGGAGGAAGGAAGACGAGCGCTGGGAGTGATTCAGAGACAGGTCAGACACACAACAGACACACAACAGATACACAACACACAGAGACACGACACACAGACACACACTGTCTTTTGTGTCATTTTAGGTTTCTGTTTCTGTCAAACCAACAAAAATGTGTTAAAATCATTGGTTTTTTTGTAACTTTAGTGGTTTTTGTGTTATTTTTGTTTCATTTTAGCATCTTTTTCTTCCATTTTAGCATCTTTTCATGTCTTTTTGTTTCATTTTAGCATCTTTTTCTTCCATTTTAGCATCTTTTCATGTCTTTTTGTTTCATTTTAGCATCTTTTTGTATCTTTTTGTTCCATTTCAGCATCTTTTCATGTCTTTTTGTTTCATTTTAGCATCTTTTTGTTCCATTTCAGCATCTTTTCATGTCTTTTTGTTTCATTTTAGCATCTTTTTGTTCCATTTCAGCATCTTTTCGTGTCTTTTTGTGCCATTTTAGCATCTTTTTGTGCCATTTTAGCATCTCTTTGCATCATTCTAACTGCGTCCTACCAACAGAACACATTCCTCTGTCCTCCTGTTTCCAGATCAGTTGAGTTTCTGTGTTCATGTTCAGCAGCAGATGTTTGTTGTCTTCAGTCACATGATGTTCTGTGTGGAGGTTTGTGTTTCTGTCAGACCAACAGAAACCTTTTTTCTAGATCCGTTGCGTGTTTCATCGTGTTTTCTGTCTGTGGGCGTCCAGGATGAGTTTATCTGCAGCGAGTGTGCGTCGTTGTGTCTCTGCATCGCTTTCAGGAAACTACAGAAGCTGAGTTGGTGGTTAATTGTGTTCAGTGAACGTCTGTGAGCCGCTTAGAGAGTAAAGATGATGGATGGCAGCTGCAGAGAGTAAAGCTTTAATGAGAGCCAGATAGAATCTGAATGGAGGAGATGGAGATATCAGTCCAGACAGCAGAGGGAGCTCTGAAACTAGCCTCAAATGCAGCTTTAAACCTCACTAAAACACTCATTTTCACCTTTTATAATGTCATTTTTACATCTTTTTAGGTCTTTTTGTTTCACTTTAGCGTCTTTTTCTGTCATTTTTTGCATATTTTTGTGTAATTTTTGCACATTTTTGTGTCTTTTTCTGTCATTTTTGCATATTTTTGTGTCATTTTTGTGTATTTTTGTGTCATTTTTACATCTGTTTGTGTCATTTTTACACCATTTTGTTATTTTTGCATCATTTTGTGTTATTTTTGCATCTTTTTGTGTCAGTATTGCTTCTTTTTGTGTCTTTCTGTCATTCTAATGCCATTTCTACATTTTTATGCCAGTTTTGTGTCGTCTTGTATCATTTTTGCATCTTTTTCTGTCATTTTTCACTTTTGTGTTATTTTTAGGTCTTATTGTGTCAGTTTTACATCTTTTTTTGTCATTTTTGTTTAATATTTGCTTCTTTTAGTGTCATTTTTGCAACTGCTTGTGTTATTCCTGTCTCTTTTTGTCATTTTTTGTGTCATTTTTGCATCTTTTTCTGTCACTTTTGTGTATTTTTCTGTAATTTTTGTCAGAAAACGCTGATTATTATTGTTAATGTTATTGCTATTATTCTGGAGGCACTTCCTCCTCTGGTTGCCGTCTCTCTGGATGGATTTCATCAGGCAGCGGCTGTGAGGAGGACGGAGCTCTGATGGTTGCATCAGCCTCAGATTTCCAAGAATAGAAGAAAACAAACAAACAAAGAGAAAGTTGCAGAAAAACAAGCCCAGAGGAAGAAATGCTGCTGAGAACCTCCAGTAACCTGAAATACGTCGCATTAATCTGCTAATTACCAACAGAATATAATAATTATTATCGTCACGTTCAACTAGTGGAGCCCCAGGAGGAAGTGAAGCTCCGCCAACCGCTGAGGCTCATGGGAAACGTTGTTCAGAGCCAGTAAATGAGCTGCTTTTCATTTCCACAAACCATTTATCAGCCGCTGATTAGAGGCCACGGCTGGTTTAGTAAAGCCTGAAACCCCAGAGTTTGACTCAGAGAGCTTCTATCTGCTGCCTTGAGCTTTCAGAAGCCTGGTTTTGGTCGTGTCCTGGAGTTGGAGCTCTTCTGTACTCGTCAATCAATGGTCTTGGGGTTTTTTGGACTTTGTGATGGTGGGAAGCACCAGAGAGGAGAAGATCTGATGCTGTCCGACTCCTCCCTGCTGGTAGAAATATATTCCACCTTTAACTTTCATGTTTCCATCGTCGCTGGTGGAGGAGAGAAGAACTGAGCCGAGGGCAAAAAGGACGAAACACCAGAAAGTTGTTGGACTCTTTGGATGAACTTTGAGGTTTGGACTTCTGAACTAAATGGTCCAAAAACGTCCACAAACCTGGTCCTGAGTTGAAGTAAACAGAAGTGAATCCACATCTGCAAAATCACTGGAATCTGAAATGATTCTAAACTTATTTATATGTTGAACAATCAATTCGAAAGAATTAGCATCTTTTCGTGTCATTTTCGTAGTTTTTTGTCATTTTAGCATCTTTTGGGCCATTATAGCATCTTTTTGTTCCGTTTTAGCATCTTTTTGTGGCAATTTTAGCATCGTTTGTGTGAGTTTTGTGTCATTTGTGTATAATTTTAACACCTTTCCAGACATTTCTGGGTTTTCTCTCTGAGTGTGATTTGTGATGATGAAATGAAATGAATATCTAGTTTACCTGTGACGACGCAGCAGCAGAACTCTGTGAACTCTGAAGGGTTTGGATTCGTCGAGTTTAAACATGTTAAACCGTAAAGCGGCTCGATTCTCCGACCGGCAAATTAAAACAAAGAAATAAATCCTCGGGTTCAGCGGAGACACTTGAGATGGATAAATAGTGACACTGAGCTGATTTAAAGAAGACACTGGTGTAATATAGGAAAAGCAGAACGCTTAATGAAGGGAAAATTAAATCCGAGCGAAGCGCCGCGGCGTCTTTGCAGGAATTCAAATGAGAACCTAGAAGCTGATTAAAGCATCAGGGACGTTCTGACGGATAAATAAAGCTGGAATCAGGTTTTATGTGGTATTTGCTAAACTGCACGTCTCCTGTAAAGGTTATTCTTATTACCTACATCACATGTTGGCTTCAGAAAGACATGCTATTCGCTGTACAGGTTTGTTTCTGCAGCGATTTGATCTGAAAGACTCACTTTCACTGAATCTGGATTGTTTTCTTGTTCCCCTTTTAAAGCTCTGAGCAGTTTTCTCACGGTTTTTCACCTACAATCTAAAGTCCTGCAGCCCAATGGAAAAATAACAGCCACGAAGAAGGAGGGAGAACTCAGAAATGTCTCGGAAAAGTGCTAAAATTATTCAAAAATGACACAAGACATAAAACTGACACAAAAGGAGACAAAAAGATGCTAAAATGACACAAAAATTACACAAGAAGATGCTCAAAAGGTGCTAAAATGACACAAAGGTGCTAAAATGACACAAAGATGATAAAATGACACACAAAGATGCTAAATGGCACAAAAAACAACAAAAAGATGCTAAAATAGAACAAAACCGACACAAAAAGATGCTAAAAAGGCACTAAAATGACACTATGCTACAAATGACACAAAAAGATGCCAAAATGACATAAAAGATGCTAAAATGACACAAAAAGACTCTAAAAAGGAACAAAACTGACACAAAAATGTGCTAAAATGACAAAGACATGCAGAAATGACAAAAAAAATACAAAAACATCGATTTCTTTTGATTCTCTTCGTCATTTCCTATAATTCCAGTATGTTCGGACACGTTTTTCCTATAATTCCAGTATGTTAGGACACGTTTTTCCTATAATTCCAGTATGTTAGGACACGTTTTTCCGATAATTCCAGTATGTTAGGACACGTTTTCACAGTCGGAGGCTGAAATCCGTCAGTTTGTGGAAAGGAGAGGTTTTTAGGGAAGCAGACAGGACTGGAAAGTAGGACGACTCCCTCCTCTGCTCTGCTCCGATGGGTGGAAATCCCTCCTCAGGAATCCTCCTTAATTCGCTGCTTTCACACCTGACTGGCCTCCGGCTTCAGCAGCTTCAGCAGCTTCAGCAGCTTCAGCAGCAGAACAAACTGTTGTTATGAGGAGGAGCTGCTGGTGGATGAAAACAGTCTGAGGATAAAACATGATGAAGAAGACGACGACGTCTACATCACACCTGATGTTTAAGTATCACCATGAAACCAACAATGTTCACCTTAAAAACATGGAATCTCACTCTGTACAGTACTGGAAACCTGATCAAAACTGAATTATTTTGCACATATTTGCTGCTATTTGAAAGAAAAAATCTCTTTATTAATGATTTAAAAGTCTTACATTTTTCTTCAATTATTTTGTAAATTGTTTCAGAAAGATCATATTTTTTGTGTCATTTTAGCATCTTTTTGTGTAATTTTTGTTTTTGTGTCGTTTTTGCGTCTTTTTGTGGCTTTTTGTGTCATTTTTGCATCTTTTTTCTGTCATTTTAGCTTCTTTTTGTGTCATTTTAGCTTCTTTTTGTGTCATTTTAGCTTCTTTTTGTGTCATTTTAGCTTCTTCTTGTCTCATTTTAGCATCTTTTTGACTCATTTTAGCTTGTTTTTGTCTCATTTTTGCCTCATTTTGTCTCATTTTAGCATCTTTTTGACTCATTTTAGCTTCTTCTTGTCTCATTTTAGCATCTTTTTGACTCATTTTAGCTTGTTTTTGTCTCATTTTTGCCTCTTGTGGTGTCGTTTTTCCATCTTTTGGTGCCACCACATCTGTATTCTGCTTCACGTCTGCTTTTAAAGTCTTTTAAACCCTTCAGGCAAAATCTCAGCCCCTCTGAGCCATTCTCCGTCCGAACACCAGGTAAAATCCTCCGAGTGTTTGTTGAACTCTGAGTGATTGAGATTCTGTCCGACCCCCGAGAGCCGTAACCGGGGCGACCTGCCGGGCATAACTCACCGCCCGACGTGGCATTTAATCTCAATCGAGGCAAAACGGCCGAAGGCGGTGTGACATTGCGGTGACATTAAGCAGCAGTAATGGGTGAGGGATGGTTCTTCTGAGGCTAAAACACACAGGAGACGATGGAGTGAGTTTACACGGCAACAAGTCCGACCGGCTTCGGTTTCCAGCTGTGGGCGGATTAAATCACGTTCACATGGATTCAAAGTGTCGCTTCTTAAAATCTAATTCATGAACAGCCACGTTTATGGTGTCACGGCGACATCCGTCTCATCTGGGACGGCGGTTTTTGTTTGCCGCTTTCACTTATTTCTGTCCCTTTTACATTTTTGTCATGTTGTGTCTTTTCATGACTTTGTTTGGCAACTTTTTTTGTCACTTTTGTGTCTTTTTATGTAATTTTCATGTTTATTTTAGCATCTTTTATTGTCATTTTTGCATCTTTTTGTGTCATTTTTGTTTTGTCATTTTCATGTTTATTTTAGCATCTTTTTCTTCCATTTTAGCATCTTTTTATGTAATTTTAGCATCTTTTTATGTCATTTTTCTTGTATCGTGTCATGTTTGCATCTTTTGTCATTTTTTAAAATCTTTTTGTCTCATGTTAGCATCTTTTTGTGCCATTTTAGCATCTATTCGAGTCATTTTTGTGTCATGTTAGCATATTTTTGTCTTATTGTGTCATTTTAGCACCTTTTGTGTCAATTTAGCATCTTTTCATGTCATTTTTGTGTCATTTTTGTCTTTTTATGGGACTTTTGTGTCATATTACCTTATTTCTCTGTCGGTTTTGTGTCTTTTTGTATAATTTTAGCATCTTTTCATGTTAGTTTTGTGTCATTTTAGAATCTTTCTGTGTCCTTTTGTCTTAGTTTTGTGCCTTGTCAGTTTAACACTTTCTTGTGCCAGTTTTGTCTTTTGAAGCAATTTTGTGTCATTTTAGCATCTTTTTGTGTTAGTTTTGTGTCTTTCGGTTTAATTTTAGCATCTTTTGTCTTTAGTTATATCTTTTTTTTGATCATTTTTGTTCCATTCTAGCATCTTTTTGTGTCATTTTTCGTGTCATTTTTTTTTGTGCCAGTTTTGTCTTTTGCACCAATTTTGTGTCATTTTAGCATTTTTGTGTTAGTTTTGTGTCATTTTTGTTCCATTTCAGCGTCTTTTTATGTCATTTTCGCGTCTTTTCGTGTCATTTTAGCATACCTTTTAGTTTTTTCCAGTTTTCAGTCAGTTTTCTGTCTTTTTGTGTCATCTTTGTATAATTTCAGCATGTTTCTCATCCTTCTTTATGCTGGTTCTGTTTCCGTCGAGCTGCAGGACTTAATACTGCAGTGAAAAATGAACCAGCAGTGAGGAAAAATGATGCAGGAGTTTAGTCGGTTAAACATTTCCGTCTTTCTTTTCTGTCAGATCAAATAAAAGCGAGTTTCCACTTTGTGAGATTCAGAAAGCAGAAACTGGAGGCGAACAAAGGAGGCGTGACGACGGTTTCTAACCATCTGTCCTCCTCCTCTTCGTCCTCATCCCTTCATCTCCTCCTCTTCCTCGTCTCTCCCTGTGGCTGATCCTGGTGCAGTTTTCTCTCTAATTAGCAGCAGCTCGTTACTGCCGGACGGTCGAGGCGTTGAGGCGAACAACGCCGCCGTGTTTGACTCTGTGGGCGTGACCGCATTAATTAACGCCAAGGCTGGTGGTGGGCGGGGCTTTCTGACGCTAACGAGCTCGTTAAAGCGGGTGGGCGGGCCTTAAGTAAAGGGGATTTCCAAGGTCAGTGTGACAGCGAGACGTCCCATTGGTGCTTTTCTGGAGACAGCAGGGAGGTTCTGATTGCAGCAAAAGCTGAGTGTGTGTTACTGTGTGTTACTGAATGTGTGTGTGTTACTGTGTGTGTGTGTGTGTTTTCTCCTCCAGCAGCAGCAGAAACAGCTGCAGTATCTGTTCCTGTTGAGGCCCATGCGATCGTTTAAACAGCTGGAATCCACATGTTCAACGTTTCTCCACAGATGTGAGAAACATTGAAAATAAAACAGAGATGTTTAGATGTTTTATTTTAACTGTTTGCATTTTTAGTTAGTTTAAACACTGCCTGCAGGTCAGCCGAACATCCCACAATTAGAATGTGTCATTTTAGCCTCGTTTTGTGCCTTTTTGTGTAACTTTAGCTTCTTTTTGTGTCTTTTTTTTGTTGTTTTAGCATCTTTTGTGCCCTTTTTGTGATAGTTTTGTGGCTTGGTTCCATTATAGCTTCTTTTTGTGTCATTTTTGCATTTTTTGTGTCCTTCTTGTTACATTTTAGCATTGTTCAGTCATTTTACCCTCTTTTTGTCTCATTTTAGTATTTTTTGGGTCATTTTAGTATTTTAGCATCTATTTTGTCAGTTTTGTCTCTTTTAGTGTCATTTTTGCATCTTTTTGTGTCAGTTTTGTGTCTGTCATTTTAGCATCTTTTTGTGCCCTTTTGTGTTAATTTTATGTCTTTTTGTTCCATTTTAGCATAATTTTTGTCAGTTTTGCATCTTTTTGTGTCATTTTAGCATGTTTTTGTATCATGTTAACATCTTTGACTTCATTTTAACATCTTTTTGTGTCATTTTTCGTTGGTTTTGTGTCTTTTGGTTCCATTTTAACAACTTTTTATGTGATTTTTAGCATCTTTTTGTCATTTTAAGCTTTTTTTGTGGCCTTTTTCGTTGGTTTTGTGTCTTTTGGTTCAATTTTAACATCTTTTGTCATAGTTTTGTCTCTTGTGTCTCATTTGTTTTCACATTTTTATTGTTTTATTATTTTATGTTTGTAATTTATTTTGTATAAACTCAACGTGCTTTTCAGCCCCGTCAGCAGGTTCTGGGGTTCAGACGGTTAATACTTTTTATTTCTTCTGTATGTAAACAGCTTAAAACAGAACTAACAGAGAGAAGTGAAGGTTTTTAAAGAGACTTGAACTGAGTAAACTGTCTGTATTTTTCTGTTTTGAGCTTGAGGCCACTTTAGTTTGTGAAAACTGATAAAAAATCCAGAAAGAGGTGAGATGAAAGGTTTTGTTTGTCAGAAAGTTTCACCTCGACGCCGGCAGCTTTGGTTCATTGTGTCAGTCGGCTTTCATGTGAAGCGGCGACAGTGTGGCTTCACTTTTACATCAGCTGCTCCAAAGTCTTCCCACTTTTCATCTTGGCTTTTTATTCCCCTCCCGTTGCCACAGAAACGCTCACCTGGAGACGTGTGTGAATATTTATTGTGTCTAAACAGTGGAGAGGTTTCAGTTCTTTACCTCACTTAACGTCTGAAAGGCAACAGAGAATAAAAAACTCACCTCAGCTTCACTGTAAAAAGACGTCTGGTGAGAAAAACTGTGGAAACAGATGCCAGAAATAAATATATTAGAGATGATGTAACACTTTGAAATTCAAAAACTGTGAAAATATCAGCAAATATATAGAAAATTATATTTACAGCAGATTGAATAACAGTAAAGCTGCATCAGTGGTATCACAGAAAAAATGTATTAATTTACATGTTAACACTAAAAATATATATATAAATATACAAAAAACAGGCCAAACCTATAAATAACATCAAAATCTGTATTTATATAAAAAATTATTTTTGTTTACAATCTGTGACTGTGAAATTAATACAGAATGTTACAGTATTTTACCATTTTTTTCTCAAGTTTTTGTCATCATTGGGTAATTTTTGCCTCTTTTTGTGCCATTTTGTGTCTTATTGTGTCATTTTTGCAAATTTTTAAAACATTTTTGTGTATTTTTTCCCCTATGTATCACTTTTGGTTCTTTTTGTGTCATTTTTACAACTTATTTTTTGCTATTTTGGGGTCTTTTTCTCCTCTTTTTGTGTCATTTTTGGGTCACTTTTGCCTTTTTAATGTAATTTTGAGCACTTGTGTCATTTGTGCAACTTTTTTTTTGTCATTTTGGGGTAAGTTTTGCCTCTGTGTGTGTCCTTTTGTGTCTTACTGTGTCACTTTTGCAAATTTTTATGTCACTTTTGGACCTTTTTATATGTCATTTGGGGGGTTTATTGTGTCATTTTTGCAACTTTTTGGTCATTTTTGGATCTTTTTCTCCTCTTTTTGTGTCATTTTTGTGTCACTTTTGGGTCTTTAGGCCTTTCTATGTCATTTTGGGGTTTTGTGTCATTTTTACAACTTTTTTTGTCATTTTTTGGTCTTTTTCCCTCTTTTACTGTTGTTTTTGCCTTTTTGTGTCATTTTTGTAATTTTTTTGTCTGTATTCTACCATTTTTTATTTTTTTTTTAAATTTTTCTAGCAGCTTCCAGATTTTTTTTTTTTCCATTAAATTGATTCTGATTCGTTGTGTTTTCTGGCGCCTGACTATTCCTCTTCAACCGGCCAGTTAAATGCTGCTGATGGATGGAAACACTGGAAGCTGCTTATTCCTGAGTTTATTATCCACCTGAACTCCTCCTCCATGCTTTCCTTCACCTCTTTTCTGGCTCTCACAGGAGAGAAAACCTCATTTGGAGAGTCTGAGTCGCTCCACTGGCCTCCTCCAGCTTCCTGCCGTCGCTTCGTCTCTTTCCTCCCACTTTCTACGGCTCCTTAACTTCCATTTCTACTGTCTCCTGCTGTTCAGGGCGCCATCTCTTCTCCAGCGCTCACTAAAGTTAGCCACAGAGTCAGAAACTGTAGTACAACGTCCACGTTATTCCTGTTAGATTACCTCAGTAACTGTAGTACAAGATGCAAAGATGACAACATAGGATGTAAAAATGACACAAAACGACACTAAAATGAGACATAAAGGATGTAAAAGAGACAAAAAGACCCAGAAATGATGTAAACATGATCGTTAAAACGTCAGAGTGGAACATTAAATAAAGACAAACAGGTTTGGAGGTTTGGCTGAATGTTTGGGATAAACTGTTCTGGTCCCGGTTCTGGTCCTGGTCCCCGGCCTGGTCCCGGTCCCGGTCCCGGTCCCGATCCCGGGCCCAGTCCTGGTCCCGGTCCTGGTCCCGGGCCTGGTCCCCGGCCTGGTCCTGGTCCCGGGCCTGGTCCCCGGCCTGGTCCCGGTCCTGGTCCCGGGCCTGGTCCCCGGCCTGGTCCTGGTCCCGGGCCTGGTCCCCGGCCTGGTCCCGGTCCTGGTCCCCGGCCTGGTCCCGGTCCAGGTCCCGGTCCCGGTCCCGGTCCCGGTCCCGGTCCCGATCCCGGGCCCGGTCCCGGTCCCGGTCCCGGTCCCGATCCCGATCCTGGGCCTGGTCCTGGTCCTGGTCCTGGTCCCGGTCCTGGTCCCGGTCCCGGTCCTGGTCCCGATCCTGGGCCCGGTCCTGGTCCCGGTCCCGGTCCTGGTCCAGGCCTGTAGAGGAACCACCTCCTCTTTGTTAGCAGCTGCAGCCGCAACAATTTACATCCCAGCCGAGCCTCCTCGCAGCTGATTGGTCCAGAGAGCCTCGCCCCGCCCCTCCCTCCCACTCTGGCCAATCAGGACGTCACAGGGGGCGAGCGAGGCCCTGATGGAGCGGAGAGAGAAAGTGAAAGAGGGGATTCATGGCTGACGGCAGAATAAGTGATTAGCTGACAAATGTTGAGTGAAGAGATGTTTGTGGAGCGACGGCGCCTCCTGGTGGAGCTGCAGCGACACGACAGCAGACTTGGAAAGACCAGAAGACACGAGTTAAAGCTCCGGATGTCACGACTTCACCGCAATCTGAAGTCCTGCAGCTCCACGGATGGAGGAGGAGAGAGGATGATGCTGCTGGGACGACACAACGGGACAACAATAGCATGAAAGGATGGAAAAATAACACAAAAATAAAACAAAAAGATCCAAAAATAACACAAAACGACACAACGGGACAAAAATAGCATGAAAAGATGAAAAAATAACACAAAAATAAAACAAAAAGACGCAAAAAAACCTGTAAAAATACTTTAAAAAAACCTCTCTACCTTAAAAAAAATTATTTACCTAAAAAAACGCAATAAACTTTATTCACCACAAAAAACAAACAAAAAACTTTATTTACCTCAAACAACACAAACGAGGTGATGAACGACACGACTCTGAACTGAGTGTTCAGAACAAAGTGTGTGTGTCTGTGTGTGTTTGGTGATGTTCTTTAGATCAGTTTGTCGTGTTTCTGTGCAGGAAAAAAGAAAAATCAATTTTGACCTGTGGCCTGAACACACAGTAACACAACACACACACCAACACACTGACAGCAGAATCAGTTTAAAGCTGAACTTTTTCATGCTGCTGCAGCGCCACCTGCAGGACAGAAATGTTCACGTTTTACTGCGTATTAAACGTCTCGTTCCGCTGATTGATCCCGTTGTTTCAGGAACAAAAACCCGGATATGTGAAGGATTTTAGGTTCTAGACTTTCATCCTTTCTTCTGTTTTATTGTGGTTTTCGGACGTTTTTCTCTCAGAAAGACTCTGACTGGAGTAAAAGAAGCGACAGAAACCTGTGAAAGGATCTGAGTTCATTTTCACCTCATAGAAAGTCTAAAACTCAAACTGTCTCCACCAACCTGAAGGGGTTTGTGTGGTTTGGTTTGTTTTTTGGTTTGTTTTCTTCGTTAAATTGAGGTTGTTGTTTTGTTTTGTTTTTTTTGTTAAATAAAGTTTTTATGAGGTAAATAAAAATGTATTTATTTTTTCTTTTAAAGTAAAAATTTTTTAAAAGTTTTTTTAGGGTTAAATAAAGTTTCTTGTGTCATTTTTAGGTAATTAACGTTTTTTGTATTTAGTTAAGCAAAACATTTTTAACTAAGTTCAGTTTTTGAGGTACATAAAGTTTTAATTAGTTTTTTTTAGGTAAAAATGTTTCTGTGTGTTTTTTTTGGTGTAAATAAAGTTTATTTAGTGTTTTTCTTGATGCAAATACATTTTTTTGTTTATTTTTGGGGTAACTAAAGTTTATTTTGTGTCTTTTTCATGTTATAAATACAGTTTCTTGTGTTTGCGTCTCTGCAGGTGTCGATAGGAAAGATGTACGAGACCCAGAAGATCGTGGTGGAGTGAAGCATCATGGGAGACGTAGGACAGTTGGTGTGGACTCTCCGATCAGATCATTGATCAAATCATTGATCAGATCATTGATCAGGTTGTTGAAGTTCTGTCGTTTATTTACTGTCTAAAAGTTTCCTTTGGTCCAGAAACAGCAGAACCCAAAAGTTTCCAGATAAAAACTGATTAAAAACAAACCAGATTTTTACTTCACATGTTCAACCTGAAGGAAGTTATTGATTATTATGGGATATTATTGATTGTTTTCCTTCTTTGTGTTATTTTTGTTAACGCACAATTAAAACAGATTATTGTCGTATGAAAGGACAGAAAAATGACACAAAATGGTAAATAAATGCTTTTAGTGATCCGTTCATTGATCCTCGTCCTTCTTATTTTGAAGCTAAAATATTAACACTTTTCTGCTTTAATGTCCACGTTTTTAATACTTCTATGCATAAATATCCAGATTATTGATACTTTTATGCATTATTATCCACGTTGTTGACACTTTTCTTCATTAATATTCCAATTATTCATACTTTTGTTCATTAATATCCAGGTCTTTTACACTTTTTTGTGTAAATATCAATGTTTTAAATATTTTTGTGCATCAATATTCCGATTATTAACATTTTTCTGCTTTTATATCCACATTTTTAATACTTCTGTACAGTAATATCCTTTTTTTTAACACTTTAGTCTATGAATATCCAAGTTATTGATACTTTTTTGCATTAATATCCATGTTTTTTGTACTTTTGTGCATCAATATTCTGATTATTAACATTTTTCTTGGTTTAATATCCACATTTTTAATACTTTTTATCATTAATATCCAGATTTTTCACACTTTTTTGTGTTAATGTCCATGTTTTTGGTACTGTTGTGCATCAATATTCCAATTTGTAACATTTTTCTGCTTTAATATCCACATTTTTGATACTTCCATGCATTAATATCAAGATTATTGAGACTTTTCTGCATTATTATCCAATTTCTTGACATTTTTGTGCATAGATATTCAGGTTATTGGTACTTTTGTGTGTTAATATTCAGATTATCAACACTTTTATGTCAAAATATCTACATCTTTGGTACCTTTGTGCGTTGTTATTCAGGTTTTTGTTTGTATTAATATTTCAGTTGTTGCCATTTTTATGTGTTAATATCCAAGTTTTTGGTACTTTGATCATTAATATTAACACTTTTAGTTGCTAATTTTCCTTTTATTGCCACTTTTGTGCATTTATTTCCACCTTGTTGACATTCCTGTGTGCTCTCTAATTTTTTTTTCAAACAGCGAATGATCTGGAGTTTGTCGTCGCTGTGAGGAAACTTTAATGTCTTTTCTTACGAGGCTTCGCTGTCGTCCAACATGCAGCTCAGTGTTTCTGAGATGAAACAGGGACAGCTGGTTTTATTTATCTCAACAGTTCAGCAGCATCTGAAGGAAAACAAACCAACAGATGGTTTCACAGAAGAATCCATGTCGAGCTTCAGAAACATCGTCAGACCTCATGATGGTTTGTTTCCAGAGACGACGCCACAGAGCTTCACTTAGTTTCATCATGGTGGAATTCCAGCCTCATTAAAGTCTCAGAATAATTCAACTCGTCAGACACCCAACCACACCTGAAAGAAGAGAAGAAGAAGACGATGAACGTCTTGGTGCTCTTTAAAGAGGTATGCAGCTTTTCATTAGCGATGTCCTGACCCAGACCGAGGTTACCTTGATACGACTTCCTTGACCATTGTTGGGGTTTAGCTACTAAAGGGGCACCATGACAAAGACTTCCGTGATGCTTAATGACCTCCAACCAACATAAATAAAGATAGGACCATCTAGGACGGTGTTTCTACGTCCCATTGGTGTCTGTGATGGCCCCCCTAGCTATTTATATCACAAGACAAATGTCTGGTGTTCTTCAGTTTGCAGTATTTTTAGGTTTCCGGCACCTGCAGCAGATGTAAACAGAAAGTGTCCGTTAGAACTGGATGGAGGTGAAACGTCATCAAGAACCAAAAGGAGAAGAACTCGCCGAAGGTACTGAATATCTGGAATACATGTTGTTAAAGCTCTAGTACTTTATTGTGTTAATATCAAACTTGGTGTCATTTTTGTGCATTAATATCCAGGTTACTGATACTTTTTTACGTTAATATCTATGTTTTTAACACTGATGGTAGTTAATATCCATGTTTTTGACACTTTTATGTGAGAATATCCAGATTATTGGGACTGTTGTGTGTTAATATCCAGATTTTTGACACTTTTGTATCAAAATATCCAGATTATTGATGCTTTTGTGAGTTGATATCCAGACCACTGAAACTTTGAAGAGGATGAAGCGTCTTTCAGAACCAAAACAAGAGAAGTCCAGTTTGTTTTTAGTTTGGAGTCGATCTGCTCAGTGACTGAATGAGGTCTGATCATGATTCATGTCGGGTCAGTCTCTATGGGGTTGTGAGTCCAGGTTGTGTGTGTGCTGCAGGTGAAGGTGAGGCAGGTGAGTGACCCGGCTGCTAATTTTAGAGCCTCCTGGGGGTCAAGGACCAGCGTTTGTCCCGGTTACACACCGACACACAAACCTGCAGGAAAGATCACGTTGCTCAATCAGAGTTTCATCAGAGTAACACAACTTTCTGCTCTGTGGAGGCTGGGAGGGTTCATGTCCACATTATTAACACTTTTACGTAGGGATGTCCAATATTGGCTTTTTTGCCGAAAGCCGATATGCCGATATTGTCCAACTCTCAATTTCCAATTCCGATATCAACCAATATACCGATATATGTGGACTTGGAAATAATTCCAAACCACAGACATACTGTTAGTCAGGCACAGCAAGCTTGTTACTGTTTTTTGGCACTTTTTTCCATTAATATCCAGTTTTTTGACACTTTTGTGCGTTCCTATCCAGGTTTTTCACACTTTGCTGTGTTAATATCCTGGCTACTGTCACATTAGATCTTTATCGTTCAGGTTTTTGACCCTTTTGACCTTTCTGTTGTCCACTGCTGAAGTTCTGGTGTGCTGTATTTCAGTTTGGTGGCAGCCGTTTGCCAACAGGACGACTTGTTGAGGACTTCAGGCCTTTATTTCTGCTGGTTGTTCGTATATTTCAGGTGTTTCTTTGTACTTTTGTGGGATGATGGAGACAAACAGAGCCTCCACTGTGAGGTTCACCTGGAATCTTCGCTGTGTGTTGACAGACCAAACACATGAGGTCTGCAAACACGATTTTTTCCAGAGGACTCCTGAACTTTGGTCCTGGTGTGGAAACGATGAGCTGAAGCTGCTGATTCAGAGGAAATCTGTTGCTTCAGTCTGGATCGGGTCAAGCGACGCCGGCCTTTGATGCCATTAGCTTTAGCATGCTAACATTAGCATGGTGGTGTTTGCTTTAAGGCATGTTCTGGCTCCGACTGAATGGAAATGATGCAGGAGCTGGTTTATCTGCTTTTTAACTGAAGGATGCTTGGGACCAGATCCAGCCCATAGCTAGGAAGTTAGCAATGACTTTAGCATTCATATCCATGTTTTAGACTCTGTTGTTCATTAATATGCAGGTTTTAGACTCTTTTGGACACTAAAATAGAGTTTATTGACACTTTTGTATGTTAATATCCAGATTTTAGACTCTTTTGTTCTTTAATATCAAAGTTTTGACACTTAATTGCATTAACATCCATTTTTTTTGACATTTTTGTCCACTAATATGAAGTTTATTGATGCTTTTGTTCATTAATATCCAGGTTTTTGACATTTTTGTGTGTTAATATCCACGTTATTTACAGTTTTTATGTTGCATGCAGTAAACACAAGTCAGTCAGTGTTAACAATTTCCCATCAAAGACCAAAGAAACACAAATATCAAAAAAAAAGACAAAGAAAACGAGCTAGCAGGCCCTTTTTTGGTGTAAAAATGAAAAAAATTAATACTGGATCAACAAGAAATAAGCTTCATTTTCCACTTTGTTATGTTTGAATTTTAGCTTTAATGGATGAAATGACAAATTACATTTTTTAAAGGCACATTTTTTTCTCTCTCTGGTTAAAACAACAAAAAAAATGAAAAAAATCGAAAAAGTCCATTTTTCATCTGTTTTTTTGTTTGTTGAAACAGAAAAAACAATAATAGAGTTTGTTTAATATCTGGCATTTCAGTTGAAAACTGGGGAAAATGTTTTGGTTTTTGATAACTCTTTTCTTCCTTCTTTGTTTCTGAACCAAATATGGATTTATTTATTCTTTTTAATTCAGAAATAAAAAATAAAATCCTGGTGGTTCCAAACAAACAAACAATCATGAAGCAGAATTCAAAACATCATTTTAATTTGTTTGAGAATCACTGAATACGAGCAGCGAGCAGCTTTATGATGCTTAGTTTGAACAAAATCACAGATTTCAAAGCGTTTTTTGTGTTTTTTTTCTATCAGTAAATCAGCAGAACCTCATGAAGGATTTAATGTTTTCATCAAACTAACCTTCAGCTCAAAGAAAAATTTAACCAACAGAGAAGAAACCGGGAGAAACATCTGCAGCAGCTTCAGTCACAAAACCAACAAACCGACTTTGTTCTGAGCTTCCAATGAAGATGAAGGAACTTCACGTGATTTATTCCAGAACCTGAGAACGTCTTTAACCTGCCGGTGAAGAAGTCCAGGATGAAGATCAGCTGAAACCTCTGAGAGGAACCAAGACGTCTACAGGACGTTCAGAGATCAGAGGAGAAGCTGAACCAGGAACCATGAAGCCAAAAGTTCCTCCAAGAACCTCCAGCTGCTTCCTTCACATCTTGTTCACAGAAACGGGTTCTTTAAGGGACGTTTTCCACCTGCTTCTGTTCGGAAATGTGATTATTCAGAATAAAAGTCAAAGAACCTGCAGCGTTTCTGGTTCCTCACTTTAAAACCTGAACTCACAAAGTTATTCAGACAATTTAATTTAAACCAATTAACAGCAAAAACTTAAAACAACAAAGAGCTGATTGATGCTTGGTGACCAGAGAATCAGAACATTTATCTTCTTTAATGGCAACAAGTTCCTGAATCACTGCTCAGTTTGTGGTTCTCTTTGTTCTGTCAGAAACCCAGACGTAGCTGTGATGGACATTTATCACTGATGTTTGAAAGGAACGATTAGTGCAGCTGGGATTTTACACCAAACCACAAACCTCCAATAAAACTAAGAAGAACCTTTCAAGAACCTCTAGATGAAGAGGACCTTCAGCTGCTGGGGAACTTTGAAGAACCTTTAAGGAACCATTATTTTCCTGAGTGTTGATCATTTCTTCCAGCTTAAGGAGAGATTTTACGCACGGATGGAACACTTTTAAGCACGGATGGAACACTTTTACGCACAGATGGAACACTTTTACGCACGGATTGAACACTTTTAAGCACGGATGGAACGCTTTTACGCACGGATTGGACACTTTTAAGCACGGATGGAACATTTTACGCACGGATGGAACACTTTTAAGCACGGATGGAACGCTTTTACGCACGGATGGAACACTTTTACGCACGGATGGAACATTTTACGCACGGATGGAACACTGTTAAGCACGGATGGAACGCTTTTACGCACGGATGGAACGCTTTTACGCACGGCTCAGGTGGCGTGGAAGGCTGCGGTCCCGGGCATGCTCTGGTACCGGAGGCTGTAGTTTTGCCCCCCGTTGTTGTCCCAGAACTCCCCCTCGTTACTCTTCAGGTATACGGCCAGATGCACGGCCGAGCCGGGCTCCATGAAGGGTGGCGTGTACACCGTGAATACGTAGCGCTCCCCCACCAGGTCCGGCTGCTCCGCGGCCACGGGCACGGCCTGCGCGTCCACGTAGGACAGCCAGTCGTTGAAGGTGTACCTGACTCCGACCTCCTTGTCCTCGCGGCCGTCCAGGACCCGGATCTGCCCGCGTACGTCAAACTGCGTGATGGTCACGCGCTCCAGACAGACCCGCAGCTGCCGCACTCGCCGCTCCGCGTCCCGGAGCTCCGGGAAGCAGGCGACCAGCCGGTCGGTGTCCCGGCCGGCTTGGAGGCGGTGGCGCAGGTCGGTCAGGAGGTCGTGCTGCTGCGGCGGGAAGCTCCGGTGTCGGGACAGAACCTTGGACGGGATCTGCGGCTCCTCCAGCGCGCTGAAGTGCTTCACGCTCTCCAGAGTCAGGCCCATGGAGTCGGCGAACTTCACGCGCTTCCCGCCGCCGGACTCCGGCTCCAGCAGCACCGCCGGGTAGGCGGGCAGGGACCGGGCCCTCCTCCGGTCCTTCAGGAACCTCTCCAGCCGGGACGCGTCCTGCTCGTCATCCAGGTCTTCCTCCTCCTCCTCCTCCTCCTGCGGCTCCTCCAGGCCGTTCTCCGGTAACCGGCCCGGGGGGAGCGACTCCCCGCCGGTGTGGCAGCGTGGCGGTGAGCGGGACATGGGGCCCGGGGCCGGTGTGCTGCGGGGCGGTGAGGAGCCGCTTCTATACACTCCCGCCCCTCCGGTGCTGAACGAGCAGCGCGTGCAGCTGCTGCAGCGGGAACACGCGCACCGTCACAACAACCGTCACCTGTCCGCGTGCAGCACGTCACTGCTGTCACACACACACACACACACACCTAAACACACACACAGTAACACACACCTAAACACACACACACATACACGAAAACACACACACAGTAACACACACCTAAACACACACACATATACACGCAAACACACACACACACATACTAACACACACCTAAACACACACACAGTAACACACACCTAAACACACACACACAGTAACACACACACACACACAAACACACACACCTAAACACACACACACACATATACACGCAAACACACACACACAGTAACACACACACACACACACAGTAACACACACACACACACCTAAACACACACACAGTAACACACACACCTAAACACACACACACAGCAACACACACACACACACACACACACAGTAACACACACACACACACCTAAACACACACACACACAGTAACACACACACAGTAACACACACAGTAACACACACACACAGTAACACACACACACACACCTAAACACACACACACAGCAACACACACACACACACACACACAGTAACACACACACACACCTAAACACACACACACACAGTAACACACACACAGTAACACACACAGTAACACACACACACAGTAACACACACACACACACACCTAAACACACACACACACAGTAACACACTTCAGCTTCAACTAAACCAAGAAGAAACTTTTGAGTTCAAAATGTTCTGAAAAAAGTTAATAAAAAATCTTATTTTTTTAAAAGTTTTTAGCTTTTTTGGAACCATTTGTTGTTTTGTAGATTTTCTCTGTTTTGTTAAATTACAGATAATATAAAATAAAATCACAGAAAAAAAGTTAATCTACATGTTGACTGTAATATATTTTTTTAAATAGACCAAAATCATGAATAATTTTCACATAAAATTTTATATTTTAATATTTTGCTCGACAAGAACGCAGTCATATAAATACAGTTTTACTGCATTTAAATCAGAAAAAATACCATACATTTTTCTAATATTTTCTCTTTATTTTAAAGAAAAACTGTCTGTTTATTCAGCACTGAAAAATGAGGAATAATTATTTAAACTGTTAATTTGAAAGAGTTTTTTTCCCCGTTTTCTTAAATTACAGATAAAATCCAGAAAAAATCCAGAAAAAATATGAATTCTTTGACTATTAAAACAGAAAAGACAAACGAGTCAATAAAGTCCACATAGAATATGTAATTTCTACAAATAATAACTGATACTTTTGCAAAGTTTGATCATAAAATTCCAATTTTTACTGTATTCAAGTCAACAAAAAACTAAATTATGCATATTAAACAATAGTTTGAAAAAATTAATGAATGGATAAAGCAACTGTTAATAATGCTAATTTTGTTCTGTTTTGTTGATGATAATTTCACCTACAATCACAGAAAATGGTATTAATTTACATGTTGACTGTCATTTTTTTAATAATTAATTCAACAGGTTCAAACTTTTCATTATGTCCACATAAAATAATCTGTATTTTCACAGATAATGTTTAAAATCATTTTGCTCTATTTAAATCTACTAAAATGTAATTATTTTACAGATATTTGTTTCTATTTTTACCTTTTTTGAAGGAGACAGTTTCATCTTTTTGTGTTGTAATTTTATTGTGTTTTTAGTGTCTTTAACGAATTTCTCTCACTGGAAACGTTCCTTTTCTGTTGAATGAAGGTTTGCTCTCAGGAAATCCTGGCGGCTCCGTGAAAAGCGGCGTGACGTCAGCACGGTGACGGCGGTGACGTCACTTGTTTGTTGACGGGCGGCGGTGTGACGCATTCAGGGCCACGTGGGAAAAGTGAGTTACATAAGAGCAGCTTCAGGGAGGATTTAGAGATAAATAAAAACGCTCAACTACTCTGAATAATAACAACAATAATAATAATAATTAAAGGACTTTTATAGGAATTAATTACAGGAACAGAACCACATCCAAGGAACCACTGATTGTTTCTAGGACTCGATATAGACATTACACTGTTTAAACTACTTTACATCCCATAATACTGATGCTTGAAATTGGTTATAAAGTCACTTTGAATCAGTTTCAGGTTCGTTGGATCATTTTCAGTTGATTCTAGACTTTTTTTAGTAACTTTTGACTCATTTAACAGGATTTAAAACAACGTTTGAATCATTTTGTAAATGAAAATAAAAAGATTCCAGTAATTTCAGAAACACTTTGAGGCATTTTGGTCAATTTTTATGGATTTTGGGCATTTTTGTAGTAATTTTGGCTAAATTATGTAAAGTATGAACAAGATTTAGTCTTTTTTTTGGTTAAATTTGAGTATTTTCTTTTTAATGATGGTTTTTGTTGTTTTGTTCTCATCGTCATTATTCTGTCATTTGGCGTCAGTTTTGTGTTGTTTTGTATCTGTTGTCATTTTGCATCTCTTGTTCTGTTTTGTGTCTCATTTGTCTTGTTTTGTGTCCAGATTTAGGCATTTGTGTCTCGTTTTTTGTCATTTATGTAACGTTTCGATTGTTTAGTGTCTCTTTGTGGCACTAAACTATGATCTATCCCATAATATATCTGCTCAAAGCTGACTATACAAAAAAATTTAACAAAATGTAGTCCAGACTGAGACACCTGGATGGATGTAAAACTGATCTGGTGTCAGTTTTTACCACAACTCAGATGTTTGGTTTTTTTGTTAAAAATTAGTTAAATTACATGAAACTTGGCTAAAATGACACAAAAATTGTCCCAGATTTTTCAGTATTTGTCAAAAATGGTTCAAAAAACTGTTGAAAATGACAAAAGGTGTTCAACATTACACTACATTGTCCCAAAATTATTAAAATTTGGCCCAAAAATGACCAAAAAGAACTTCTAAAATGGCTCCGTATTTCCCCAAATTATTCAAAAAATGTTCTAAAGGACCTGAAATTTGTCCAAAATGACTTGAAGATTCTCGATTATCTTCAGACTGAGACACCTGATGGATGTAAAACTGGTCTGGTTGGATGTAATCAGATGGAAATAGATGTTGGATGTTTATTTAAATGAGCTCATATTTTCTGACCTGAAGCTGCATTTTCCTCTAAACGTGTCGTTCTGTGCAGCAGAACATTCAGTAGATTCATGATTTCCATCAGAAAGCAGCAAATCTTCAAGCTGCTGTTGACACTTTCCACCACTAGATGGCGGCATTTCTGTGTTTTTCCATTCAGATTCTCTGGAAATTCCATCAAAAAGCTGATTTTCATCCTGAATAACAACCAGGGGGATCGAAATGTTCTAAAATCAGAAACCAATCAACTTATAAATGATTTCAGTGTTTTTCTGCTGCATCGTTTAGTGTTTAGATTATTAATAAATCTTCTGTTTCATCCACCGGGTGGCGCTGCAGCTGCTCTGTGCTAAAGTTCACCTTTATTTATCTGCAGCTGATAACCTTCAGCATAATTTCCTCCCTGATTAAAGAGCAGCAGAACACGCCTTCAGCACCTTCAGCCCACAAGAAGAAAACCAGTTCATCAGCAGCTCAATAATAATAATAATAATAATTTAAGCACTTCTACCTGCAGAGACGCTCAGTTAGGAGCCAATCAGAGCCTCCGACCTCCTCAGAACCACCTGATCCTTCATCTGCAGCAGCTTCAGTTTATTCATGCAGAGTTTTATCTTCAGACTGGGAGTATTTCCAGACTTACAGGATCTTAAAGGTCCACATTTATCACTTTCTATGGACCTTTTCCACCATTTCTGAGCCTCATCAGTGCAGCAAACAGACACATTAAAAACTGACACCAGATCAGTTTTCCGTCCATCCAGGAGTCACACTCTGAAGATAATCCAGAATCTCTGAGTCATTTTGGATACAATTTTAGGTCCTTTTGGGGAAAAAAATGTAATAATTTGGGGAAATATGGAGTCATTTTATAAGATTTTTTTCTCATTTTTTGGCCAAATTTTAATAATTTTGGGACAATTTAGTGGGATATTGGACATCTTTTGTCATTTTGAGCAGTTTTGAACCCAAAATCACCACAAAAAGGACTAGACCTACCACAAAGTAGGTGAAATTGTGACAAAAACTCAAATTTGGCACAAAAAATTTGCAAAATTACCCTGAGACGTTCAAATATGCCAGGAAAAACATGCAAAATCACCACGAAACAGGCCAAAACTACTTTTTTTTGTCGCACTGTCACCAGTTTTGTGGTAATTTTGTTACTTTTTGTGGTGATTTTGGGTGTTTTTCCTGGCATATTTGAACCTTTCAAGGTAATTTTGGCCATTTTTGGGGTCATTTTGTGTCTATTTGTGGTAAATCTTGGCTGGTTATCTTGAATATTTTTTGTGCCAAATTTGAGTTTTTGTTGCAATTTCACCTGTTTTGTGGTAGTTTGGGTCCTTTCTGTGGTAAATTTGGCTGTTTTTGTGGTGATTTTCTACCATTTTTTGTTTTTTTTACACCAATTTGTGGTGAAAATAAAATAAACGTGCACAATTCCTCAACATTTAGAGGTTTCTGCGTCAGTCTGGGCTGAAGACAAACATCGGGACACAAACAACAGATTCTGAATCATTTTTATTGCATAAACAAGCAGCAGCAGGGTTACAGGTGGTTCTGGATCTGGATCTGATTCTGGTTCAAGGACTCAAACCGCCCCTGAAAAGGCACTTTTTTTGTTGAAAATCTAAAAACTTTACCAGCAGTTTCTGTCCGTTCTGCGTTTTATTTGCATTTTGAACCAGCGATCAGGACCTCCAGGCAGGATTTGGCAAATTCGGTGCATTTTTCTGTGATTTTCTTCGACTAAAATATCACAATCTGGAGAACGTTTCTAAATATATTTCAGGTTTTATTAATCCATCAGCTGCAGCTTGTTGAGAAACAGAAAAGCTGGATTCTGGTTAGTTGTTAGATCATTTCTTTCGACTCTGCAGCTTCAAACAAACGTGTCTTTACTCAGATTTCATCTTTTTCCTGCTGATTCGTGATTAACGTCCTTCAATCAGAGCTGCGTTTTACATTCACTAAGATAGAAAAACAACAAATTATACATCCACTGCATTCACACGACTTCAGATCAGACAGATTCTATAAACATCAGTGTTTCAAAAGGCAACAGGGTAAATGACTTCATTAGCAGAATGCCGTGTGATTGGTTACAGGCTGAAATGGATTGTGGGTGTTTGTGGAGCAGACGCTTCCTCTGGATCCCCGTCTGCTCCTCAAACGCCTCCTACGCTGGGAGGAGCCTCCGCCGCCTTCGCTCCAATCAGACGCCGGGACATGGGACCGTAGTGCCTGTTGATGACATCACAGCTGCACGTCTGATGATGTCATTCTGATGTGTAGATGCGGTACATCAGCGTGACGATGGCTGCCACCAGAGCAGGAATCACCAGGTTAGAGCACCAGCTGGAAGACAGGACAGATAGTCAAGCAACTAACTAACTAAGTAACTAACTAACTGACTAAGTAACTAACTAACTGACTAACGAACTAACTAACTAACTAACTAACTGACTAACTAACTAACTAACTAACTAACTGACTAACGAACTAACTGACTAACTAACTAACTGACTAACTAACTAACTAACTAACTAACTAACTAACTGACTAATGAACTAACTGACTAACTAACGAACTAACTGAGTAACGAACTAACTGACTAACTAACTAACTAACTAACTAACTGACTAACGAACTAACTAACTAACTAACTGACTAACGAACTAACTGACTGACTAACTAACTAACTGACTAACGAACTAACTAAGTAACTAACTAACTGACTAATGAACTAACTAACTAAGTAACTAACTGACTAACTAACTAACTAGACCACCAGCTGGAAGGCAGGGCAGATAGTTAACTAACCCATAATAATACCTGAGTTAACAAACTGACTCGACTACCAGCAGACGGATAGTTAGTTAAATATCAAACAAACTAACCAACTAGTCCACCCACAGCAAAAGAGAGGCAGTTAGTTACTTAGTTAACTAGCTGTGGGTGGTCTGGTTAGTTAGTTTTCTAACCACAAACAGACAGACAGTAGGCTGCAAAATTGGTCAGTCGGTTGGTTAGTTAGTTGGTTGGTTAGTTGGTTGGTTAGTCGATTGGTCGGTCGGTCAGCTAGTTAGTTGGTTGGTTGGTCAGTTAATTGGTTGGTTAGGTGGTTGGTCGGTCAGTCTGTTAGTTGTTTGGTAGGTTGGTTAGTCGATTGGTCGGTCGGTCAGCTGGTTGGTTGGTTGTTTAGTGGGTCAGTTAGCTACTTGGTTGTTTAGTTGGTCGGTCGGTTAATCGGTCAGTTGGTTGGTTGGTGTTTATGTGTACCTGTTCTCGTCCTTCAGAGTCGTCACCATACTTTCCTGTAAAACAAACAGAGTCGACGTCAGATTCACTCATTGACAGTAAAAAGGAAG
The DNA here is from genome assembly GCA_027123335.1 of Amphiprion clarkii. Lineage (NCBI taxonomy): Eukaryota > Metazoa > Chordata > Actinopteri > Pomacentridae > Amphiprion > Amphiprion clarkii. The sequence continues at coordinate 26,636,517 of CM049588.1, read as the reverse complement.
ATATGAAGAGAAACCAGATTCAGTGTTCAGACTGAGACACCTGGATGGATGTAAAACTGATCTGGTGTCAGTTTTTAATGTATTTTTCCTCCTGAAATGTCATGTGTCTATCTGCAGGCTCAGAAATGATGGAAAAGGTCCATAAAAAGTGATAAATCTGGATGTTTGAGGGCCTGAAAGTCCTGAAATACTCACAGAATGAAGGTCAAACTCTCATCATTAATAACGTTAATGTGGATAAAGAACTAGACGGTTCTGAGGAGCTTTGTTCAGACTTAGTTGTTTTTATATGAAATGATTGAACTCTTTCCATCCTTTTCCGCCTCCGTTTCCCATCATGCATCAGACTCACCGGAGGTTTCACCAGCTTGTGTCGGTCGTCCTGCAGAACATAAACAGAAAAACACAGCGTCAGCGTTTGAACCTCAGCAGGCGAAGTTCACAGCGACGCCTCCAGCCTCCATACTGACCGGGTGGACCTCTCCGATCACCATGCCGCTCGCCATCTCACGGGCGTCCGTCGAGTGTCCCACGTCCTCGAAGCTCTCGGTGGCGTCTCCTCCTGCCTGCTCCCTCAGGACCTCCTCTCCTCCGGGGTGCTGGAGGGAAAAAAACACAAAAAGTATGTAGTTTCAGGTTTTAACCGGGATGGATTCAGACCAAACTTCCACCATGTACCAGCCACAAACAGCAGGAATTCTCAGAGTTTCAGATTTCCAACAGTCCTTGAACTAATCATCTGTCATGTGCCGTCAACTCAGGAAAAGGCACCAAATCTGACATTTTATCAAAATCGTTTTCTTATACGAGTTAAAGATATGCAAAAATTAACTGTTTCCTCGCATCAAAATTTGGAAAAAAAAAACTAAATTAAAAAAATTCTGCTCTCAAAAGCATTGAGCTACAACAAACAGTCATAAAATACACAAAATGACCATAAAAAGACAAAAAATGATTCTCATAATCATTATTATCTGTAGCTGAACACAACAATCCTTCTAAAGTCATGATTGTTCCGTTTCCGTAGAGAGAAAAACACTCAGAAAGTGAGGATTATTGATGCGTAAAATCTGGAGTGTAAATAAATGTTGATGACGTCCAGAGTTGGAGCTGAACCAGGTTTTACTGTCTGGTCCCGTTTCACACAGTTCCTGCTGATGATTGACAGACTTTACAGCTCAGACCTGCAGTGAACCATGAAAACATCTGGATCCAGCTGTGACGTCTTCAGGCTTCCTGTCCAGACCTGATCTGGTGTCACCTCTGAACACACAACCTGACCTCTGAACACACAACCTGACCTCTGCACAGCCTGAACTCAGAAACCAGCCGATCGACTCTCAGCTCAAAGGTTCAAACCTTCTGTTTGTCTTTATGATCCCAGATTTCTACAGCAGTTCCTCAGTTTTCTGTTCCCGCCCAGAAACCGGTGTGGTACAACAATTCAGACTTTGTCATTTTCTGACTCTTTGAGGACACAACAAGACATAAAATAACCGCAACAAGACACTAAAGGCACAAAACTAAAATTAATGACCACAAAGAGAGACACAATTAACACAAAGAGACACAAAATTACCATAAAAGACAAACACTGACATGAAAAAAGACCCATAACAACCATAAAAACACACAAAATGATAACGTAAGAACAAAAAATGACCACAAAAAGACAAAATCACCATAAAATGACCACAAAAATACACAAAACTACCATAAGATGTAAAATGACTACAAAAAAATACACAGAATGACCACAAAAAAATGCCACCAAAGACATAAAATGACCACAAAAAAACACATGACAATAAAGACACAGAATTACCACAAAAGACATGAGATGACAACAAAAAGACACAAAACAAACACACGGAGACGCAAAACGAATGTAAACAGTCTCAAGAGACACCACAAAAACATGCAAAGCAACCACAAAAAGATGTAAAATGAACACAAAACCTCAACATGAAGGACAATTCATGATGTCAATCACCACATGGCGTCCAAAAACAAACAAAATCAAAAAACAGCAACTCCGGATGTTTGGAGTGAAACAGTGAATGCATCGTCCTGACGGTGAACAACGGAGGCTTTTTGTGGGACTTTGTGGTCATTCTGTGTCTCTTTGTGGTGGTTGTGTGTCTTTTTGTGGTCATTTTGTGGTTATTTCACGTCTTTCGTGACGGAACATACCATGATTTCTAATACATAATAATGAGCTAAGAAGACAATAAATACACAACATAACCCAAAAGAGACATTGATTAACAACAAAGACACATAAAATGACGACAAAGGAACACAAAATTACCAAAACATTTATAAAAAAATGACCTCAAAAGGACTGAAAATGACCACAAAAGACAAAACACTAGACAAAATTAGCACACAAACATCACAAAAAGATGACAAAAAGACAAAATAACCACAAAAAGAAATAAAACACACTAAGGAGCACAAAAAATGTCCACATAAAGATAGAAATAGACACAAACTAACCATAAAAGGACAAAATATGATCACAAAATTACAAAAAAGACCACAAGACGAAATGACAACACAAGGACATAAAAGTATGAGAAGAAGCTGGAAGAAGACGAATATTCCAGCATGAAAACGGTCCAGATTATTAGATTAGATTATTGAACTGAATTTAGCTCCAATGCTGGGAAATCTGACTTCATCTAGTTCTACTTCTTAGAAATTAATTTAATGAGTTCACTGGTTGTTCAGTCGACTCCTTATTTTCGGTCAAAATGACTCAGGAAATGTAAATGAAAGACTTTTATAAACTATAAAAGTTGATTCGACTGGATTCCTGAGACAGAAAGTTCATCTTAACTTTGTTGTTTTTGGTCTAAATGAACACATTAATAAAGACTGAACTGGTTCCTGTATTAATCTGAGCTGAGCCTTCAGTAGTTCTCAGCTGATCTGTTTGTTTCCACCAGAACCAGAACTCCTAGAAGTCCCTGTTGGACCAACTTTTCCTTATTTCCGGTCCCGGATGGTTCTCTCTGTCCGGACCGGTCCTTTAAGAACCTTCTGGAACCGGACCGGGATGCTCACCTCCTCCAGAAACTTGGTCACATCGTAGACCTTGTGGTGGACGATGATCCAGGTGGACTTGAAGGAGTTCTGCTCCTCGATCTCCGACAGTCGGAAGTACTTCACTCCGGCGGGGCTCTGCTGCTGCTGTTCACCCATCTGTGCGCCTGGAAGTCGGCCTGTGTGGACACGAAGAGCCGCGGAGAGCAGACGGACGGACGGACGGACTCACGGTGCGGTTATATAATCCGCCAAGAACGGCGACATTTACTCCACTAACTATCTGTCAGCGCTGCTCGCCTTATCAGGTAAGTCACCTGAGCTCAGCACGGGCTGCTGTTGCCGCCTTCAAAATAAAAGTCATTTACGGAAGGACAAAAAATGACCACAAAAACAATGTGACAATAAAAAGACAGAAAATGGCCACAAAAAGATACAAAACTACTATAAAAGACATAAAATGATCACAGAAGACCCAAAAAATTATAAAAAAAGTCAACAAAATGACCACAAAACGGACACAAAATGATAGAAAAAGACCAAAAATATACAATATGACCATAAAAGACAAAAAATTACCACAGAGGACACAAAAATGATCAAAAAAGACTAAAAAAATCAACAAAATGACCACATAACAGATGTGAAATGATAAAAAAAGACCAAAATATACAAAATGGCCACAAAAGACCCAAAATTTGCACAGAAAGACATAAAATGACCACAAATATATACAATATCATACAAATTATTAATTCACTTGACTAATTCAGTGTTGATGTTAAGTGGTTGTACAAATTTACTAAACAAATCAACATCCCACAACATTAAATAAATATGGATTTACCCAACTAGACTATAAAATAATTATACTTTGTTAATCTAATGAAGTTGAATATTTAGATTAAAACCTCACATATTATCATCCAAACACTCTGCAATATTATAAAAAATACAAATACGCTAGACTAGTTTAAATATTAAATTAATTAAATAATTAAAGCCAGCAATGCTATTTATTATATAAAGTACTGAAATACACTACAATATTCAATAAAATTGAAACGCACCAAACTAATAATTTATTCGCATTTATCTAACCAAATGAAATCAAGACCATACTATATTATATAATAATCAAATTTAGCTGAATAGCGTCATTATGAAAGCATAGACCCTCTAATATTAAATTATTATATAAAATATGAATTTACCTCATTAATTTACATGTTGAAGTTAATGGTAAAGATCACAACAATAAATAATAAATGCATAAAAATACATTAAATTAAAATCAGTTCATATTCACTGAAATAATTTCAATTTAATTTCAATTTTTCTGTCTGAAGGTAAGCTTTTCAGGAGTTGTGTTTTATTTTGAAATCCCGCTCTGCTCTTCCTGGTGTGAGCGGGTCGGTCTGCGCATGCTTCACGGCCTCTCCCACTTCCTGGCACAGACATTCTGAGCCCGCCCCCCTCCGTCCCGCCGCCGCTCCTATTGGCTGCCCCTCCCTCACCGCTGGCTGTGGGGGCCTGTGATTGGTCGGCTGGCCGCCTGTCGTCATGTGAACCGTGGGGCGAGGACGAGGCTAAAGTTCACCTGAGTCCAGCTTCCAGCTTTCAAGGAAAAAGCGCTTCTCACGCGAACCGGCGGCTCCGCTCACGTCTCCCATGTACCGATCTGGTTCTGGACACACTCTGGTGTTTGTGTAGAAAAAGACTGACAAAATATAAACGTTAACACAAAATAAACACTCATCAAAACAAACGTAAAGAGTCTCTCTGACCAACGCTGTTAATATCAACCTTCCCTGCTACATTTTAAGGCATTTTTAAAGTCAAACCACAGCTTTATAGAGCTCCAGAAAATACACATTCAGCCCAGTTTGATTTCACATGGGCCGGACCAATAAAATCACAGCACAGAAACCTATAAATAAGCAGAACTCCAAGTTTTTCATTTCTTTTAGTGCAAAAATGTTCACATTTAAGGAATAATTCTACAGTATCTTTAATTTTAGAGATTGACCTAGCTAATGTAATTAACTATTAAGGCTAAGCTCTTCAATAATAATGAAGATTAACCTGACTAATTTAAATATTAAGGCTAAGACCCTACAGTATCATTAATTATGGAGATTAATCTTACTAATTAAAATGTTAATTTTAAGATCCTACATTACTATTTACTACAGAGATCAACCTGACTAAATATTAAGGCTAAGATCCTGCAGTATTAATATTAATGAAGATTAACCTGACTATTTTACATATTAAGGCTAAGATTCTACAATATCTTTAATTTTAAAGATGAACCTAACTAATGTAACTAAATATTAAGGCTAAGCTCTTCAATAATAATGAAGATTAACCTGACTAATTTAAATATTAAGGCTAAGCTCTTTAATAATGATGAAGATTAATCTCACTAATTTACCTATTAAGGCTAAGACCCTACAGTACCATTAATTATGGAGATTAACCCGACCAATTTAAATATTAAGGCTAAGACTCTACAGTATTAATATTAATGGATATTAATGGAGATTAACTAATTTACATATTGAGAGTTAAAAGTGCATGTTATTGATGGTGATTGCTTTATTTTTTTTCAGCAGTTGTAGATGTCAGTTTCATGTTAACAGTATTAAATCTGAGTTTAGCTTGATATGAATTAGTTTTATAATCTGTTAAATACTAATTTTCATGTATTTCTTTATCTTTATTAGTCTAAAAATGGTCAGATTTAGTGTAAAATACCCACATAGGCTTTTAAACAAGCAGCTATAGTCACTGCAAACTCCATAAAAACAAGAAAAACACTTCTGGTATTCACATATTAAAATAGTAATGTAAATCGACACTTATAGTTGTGACCATATTTGCATAAACAAGGAGGAGTGAGCGCTCTCTATTCTCTTCACCCATCTTTGGCTAAAGCGGCTTAAAAATCGATTTTTTTTCCTGAAATTGTCTCTTTTCTGTAATAATTACAGCCAAACTGAGAATCCTGACGGTAAAGAACAGCTCTAACAGTCTAGTGTAATTGTAAATATAAGGTTGGCGGCTTAGATATTAGTGTAAAATTTTACATAAACGTATTTAGCTAGCATAGCAGTTAGCCGACTTAGCATTAGCTGCCGCTAGCTTCTTGGTAGCGTTAGCTTGTTTTAGCTACTTGTTAAACTTTTTGTTGGATCAAGGAGGTACAAGGAGGTGAGTGAGACCTATCAAAAGCTTTAAAACCAGTTATGCTAAATTATTAGTACATTTTTGACGTTGTTGTTTGACTTGTAAGGTGTCAAAAATGTCATTTTGATAAGTTAGCTAAAAGTGCTATATTTATCATTCAACTCAATTACGAGCCAGTGACAATACAAAAAGGGATGCAAACAGTATTTTCATTATCATTCAGTCATTTTGCACTTTTTTGTGAGACTAACAGTCATAAATCCAAAGATATTCAGTCGATAGTTTTACAAAACACAGAAAACAATGAATTCTCACATGCAGACAGCTCGAGAATATTATGAAAATATCGTTTTACAGATTACTTATTGTATTGTTTCTATACATTTTCTGTCATTCACTTTATGGATTAATTGAGGAAACATTTCAGCCCTACGTCTTGTGTTTAAGAAGTTTATAACCACCAAATATTAATTATACTTGATATATATATTCATTAATGTTAATTACACCTGATATTTGAGTCGATAAAAGATCTTTAAAGTTCATTTAAACATTGGAAATGTTTTCATTTCGTCTTTTTTTTAGTGTAGTTATCTGTTAAACTAAAATCTACCATCATTGAGATGCTTTAGTGTCTCACAGTTAATTTAATCTGTGTGGAACATCTGAAAAATTCACAAAAAATGATGTAGAAAGATCCAAAAATGACATAAAAAGAGGCAATAATTACACAAAAATAAAAACCAGACAAAAATGACATAAAAAGACACAAAATGACACATGAAGAGGCAAAAATTATACAAAAATTTACACAGAAGTTAGCAGTTATGTCTTAACCAGTTGTTTTGGTCTTGTACATTTTACTTAGTTGTTGTTATATTATTGATGTCTTCTACGTTTGGTGTTTTGTCTGCATGTATTTTAATGTTTTTGCTTCATGCTGCGTCCCGATACTATGAACCAGACTCAGTGTTTTGCTGGTAAAGCTGATGGTTGTGTGTCTGTGTGTGTTTGTGAGCAGGATGAGTGGAGGCGTCCAGCAGTCGCTGTTTTTCCTCGGACTTCCAGATCTGAAGAAGTTGGTCTGTGTCACTCTGAGCCTTCAGGATGAGGACGAGGAGCCGAGGAGCAAACAGATCAAGACCTGCAGGTGAACGACGCAGCGTTAGTTAGTGGTTTTCCAGCTCAGACTGAAGGACAGCGCCGTGTTTTCCTGGTTCCCCTGAATGCAGCGTTCTGATGTTTCCTCACAGGGAGCTGCTGCTGCTGTTCTCTGAGGTTCTGGCTTCTCCGGCTCTGGACTCCTTCACCGACATCACAGCGGTCGTGGCTGTAAGAAACACAGACACACTTCAGCTCTCAACGCTGTTAACCCTGTCACACAAAAATAGGCAAAAATGACACAAAAATAGGCAAAAACGACACAAAAATAGGGAAAAATGACACAAAAACAGGTAAAAATGACACAAAAAGAGGCAATCATTACACAAAAAGACACAAGAGGAAAGAATTACACAAAAGTGACAAAAATCAGGCAAAAATGACACAAAACTGACATAAGGAGGCAGAAATTACACAGAAATACACAAAAATACACAAAACAGGCAAAATAACATAAAAAGAGGCAATAATGACACAAAAATGACATAGAAAGAGGTAAAAGAAGAAGCACAAAAAGACTTCTTCCACTATCAGACTGTGTGTTTGTGTTGCTAATGTGTGTGTTTGCGTGTCGACCCTTCCCTAGCGGAGACACGCAAACAAAATCGTTGGTCTGAATTCCAGACATTCCCATTTAAACACACACACACACACACACACACACACACACACACACACACACACACACACACACACACACATTGTGTAACATAAACATGTATCTGACTCTGCTCTCATTATCCTGCTGAGTGGATCCAGGTCACAGAGAAAACCTAAAAAATAACACAAAAGGACAAACAAATGACACAAAAAGACAAAAATGACACAAAAACGGCACATAAATATATGAAAACATTTACAAATTGACAAAAAATGGCACAAAAATGTAAAAAGTTACGCAAGAACAGCACAAAAAGATACAAAAGATTCTACAAAAGGACAAAAAATTACACAAAAATCTCACAAAATGACAAAAATGGCTCGAAGAGTCATAAAAGTTTTCTAACCTGTTTTCCATCTCGCTTTTTGGACATTTTTAGTTGTTTTAAAATGTTCTCCATAAATAAATAAATAAACAATCAGCTATAGAGTGTTTGATTTTTAAAACTCTAAAGAGATGAAGGTTCTGTAAAAACGCCTCTCCTTCTTCTTCTTGTGCAGATTTCTTTTTTCCAGAGAGGAATCCTCCAGATGTTTGGAATCAGACACAGACTGCAGGTGGGATTAATGGATTCATAGATTCATAGATTAATCGATTTATAGATTCATAGATTAATAGGATAATAGATTTATAGATTCAAAGATTCATAGATTTATAGATTAATAGATTTATAGATTAATAGATTAATATGTGGACTGATGGTTGTGATTAAATCTGAGTCTGATGTGTGTATGTTGTGTGTCTGTGTGTGTGTAGCTGGGCTCTCCACAGTGTGTGTCTCCAGGTGTCCTCCAGTGTTGTGTGTCCTTCTCTCTGGTCACCAGGTTGTCTCCCAGCTGGAACAAAGCAGGACGCTACCTGATCTCAGGTAAGTCCTCTCTGATTGGTTAATCTGATGCTACCTGATCTCAGGTAAGTCCTCTCTGATTGGCTAATCTGTTGGTTTCTTAACTTCCTCTCTGGTCACTTTTCTGTGTCGCTCCACGTTGGATCTAGAGAAGTTTCTACGTCACAAATCAGAACCGCATCATTTTTGTGGTTTTGTGGCGTTGTGTCATTTTTGTGTCTTTGAGACATTTTTTGTCGTTTCATGCCATTATTGTGTTGTTTCTGTTTATTCAGACTATTTTTGTGTCGTTTTTGTGTCATTTTGTGCCATTATTGTGTTGTTCGAACCGAAGATGTGCCCTTCTTGAGTAATATTTGGGAAAAGGAACCACTAAAGAGTAAAACCGTTTTCACAACACAACAGGTGGTGTTTCAGGTCGGTGTTGTGCTCTAACATACTTTATCTGACGGCCTCAATACAGATGTTTTAGACTCGTTTCCTGCTTAAACAGACGCTGCTGTTTAGAGACGCCTAGAGTTGCTCGAGAAGAACGTCTCAGCTTTGGTTTTCTGTCTGTTTATTTGTTTAAGGAGGGCTTTAAAGACTTTACAGATTAGATAAATGGAGGAAGTGGTACAAAAGTATCCGTGTGCAGATTTGCCACCAGTTTTATTGCCAGAAACAAAGACAAAAACAACTTATCTGCCTTTAATATCACTGACGGACTCTCGGCGTTGGAATGACTGTGCTGTTTTCTGTCGGCCTCAGCTGCAAAGTCCAAGCCCTAATCGCTGCTCTCATGCAGGATATTTGTAGTTTATCAGGGCCAAGGTTTGGCCGTCGTTGTGTTTGTGTGTTTGATCAAAGTCGCAGCTGAGTGTCGCAACACCCGGTCGAGCCTTCACCTCGGACCAACTCTGACATAAAATAGATGTGTGTGTGTGTCTGTGTGTGTTTACAGAAGGAGTGTACTGAGTCAAACAGAACAGCTTCTACAGAGTCTGAAGGAAATCTGTGTTGTCAAACGAGTTCAAACAAAAATTTAAAAATTAACCAAAGTTGTTGACAAAATTATTTAGAATTAAAGACTAATAATTCTTTGTGTTGTTAACTAATAAGTAACAGCAGCTAAAACTACAACGTCTCCTTTATACATTTATATTTCTAACTATGTTCACTAAATAAGATGCAACATGTACATAAATGAACCTGGACATGTTGGAATCACTGACCCGACTCATGACTTGGACTTGAGTGGGATTCAATTAATGAATGTCATGACTTTTTACAAATCAAAAAGAAAAACATGCTAACTTGATCTGGACTTAACCTTCAATAACTGCACTTGAAATTTGACTTTAACTGGGACTAGACTTGGGACATGCTAGCCTTAACTGGAGACTTGATTTAAGGCTTGAGTTCAGACTTGACTTGGGACTTGTTAGTCTTCACTAGGGGCTTTGAACTGGGACGTGACTTAGGACTTGCTAACAGGTTACATGCTATCAGGCTAACATTAGCCTTCACTGTGTGTTTGTTGTTAGGAAAAGACTTCCTGACTGAAGGAGGGAGGCTCAACGCTGTCAGTAAGTTTATTCAACCATTTTATATCTTTTATCTTCTATTTCTCTGATGGTGATGAAATAACCTGATAAAACGATATAAATGTGCTTGTTAGGTCTGGAGCTGAGCACCAGCGAGGGTCAGCTGTGCATCAGTGTTGAAGCTAACGCCGTCCGACTGCCTCTGACTACAGTAGGAGAACAAAACGCTGACCTGACTAATTAAAGTAGTTAATTAGACAACTATAAAGGCTAAGTTCAGACCGGTCATGAAACTAATTTACAGTCTAACAATAAAACTAGTTCTGGGTGATGGTGTACTGGGTGAGGAAACATAAAGTGAATGTGGGACAGAAAGTGGTAAACAGAAATCCTGCAGTGAGAATAATACCAGTGACGGTGTTCTGGTCCCAGCTGGAGGACTTCGACCTCCCCCCGCTGGTCCTGAGGAGGTTCTGCAGCGATCCGGAGTCCGTCCTGGACCCCACTTCCACTGGAAGATCCCTGTGGTGTCACGTCCTGCCCAGGTAGGACGGCGCCACCCGCTGGACACGACACAAACAACACCAGACTAAGCTTTGAAACGGAGAAGACAAACCTCAGAACTTGAGTTTTTAACCTTCTGAACCCAAGAACCCACTGCCACGTTTGAATGGAGGGTTTTACTGGGAAAAAATCACAGAAATTACACCATTTATCAGCCAGAAACTGTAAAAAAAAAAAACAACAAAAAAACCAAAACTCTGCTAAAAATTGTGGTGTGGTGTGTGAATCGTTTTGGAGAATTTTTGACTCATTTTAACCACGTTGAGTCGTTTGGAGGATGTTTTTGACTTATTTTGACCATATTTTGGGGAATTCTTTACTTTTTTTGACAACATTTTTAGTCATTTTGGAGAATTTTTGACTTGTGTCCACATTTTAGTCATATCAGAGAATTTTTTAACTTATTCTCACCACATTTTACATCAATTTGGAGAATTTTTAACTGACTTTGACCACATTTTTGGGAATTTAGGAGAAATTTGACTTATTTTGTCCACATTTTGAGTCATTTTGGAGAAATTTGACTTATTTTTGACCACATTTTGAGCAATTTTGGAGACTTACTGACTTGTGTCCATATCGGAGAATTTTGTGACCTATTTTAATCAAATTTTGAGTAATTTTTGAGAATTTTTGACTTATTTTGACCACATTTTGAGTCATTTTGGACAGAATATTGTCAGTTTGGGAATTTCTATGTATTTATTGTTACTTTTGTCCAATTTTAAATAATTTCTGGGCAATTTTTGGGTTGTTTTGGACATCTTAATCAGTTTCAATGCATTTAAATCTGCTAAAAACATCATCATTCTACAGATGTTTGCTGTCATTTAGAAAAGATGTTCCTGGCTGTATTCTGACGGCTGACAGATGAAGTTTTGTTTTTTGGTTTTAAAATATCTACAGTAGGTACAGACACTGATTTTTATTTAGACTTTTGGACACGTTGAGAACAATTTTTAACTGTGTCATACTACACTAGAGACATCTTTTATGTCTTGTCCTGGTTGTTCTGTTTCCATAGAGGAGCAGGACTTTAGATTGCAGTGAAAAATGAACCGATGTTGGTTAAAACTGTGTCAGGAAGCTGCTCAGAGTTCAGTAAACAGTTCAGTGTTATACCGACTGTGAGCAGCAGGTGGAGCTGCAGGCCTGGTTGATTTGTGGTGCGTTTGTGTTTGTGTGTTTTCAGCATGAAGAAAGGTGAGATCATCAGCATCAGCCGCCAGCTGCCCAGAGATGGACCGTTCAGAAGCTACAGGGAGCTGCAAAACCACTGGAACCACCTGGTATTCAGCCGTTCATCACCAAAACTAGACCAGACAGAGCTACAGCAGGTTGGCATGGCAACGGGATCTGAGGCGACATGAGGATAGAAGACAGAAATCACAAAACATCTGATTTAAAGCCTGGAAACTGACACCAGACTGTTTATCCTGTAATTAAATCAAACCTGACTAAAGTGTTTGTTTGTTCATCTAAAGCCTCATTTATATTATACTCAAATTAATTATTTCATATTTTAAATGATGACGATTCATTCTTTCATGTTTGACAATCAAAAAAATAAAACTGAACATAATTATATATATTTACATTGGGTGGGGCTGTAAAATTGCACATTTTTGCTTTATTCAAATCATTATTGTAGACATAAAATAATAAAAAATTTAAGGTATTAAAATCACAGAAAAAATAAAATAATATACATGTTGGCTGGAAAAAAGAAAAAAGGCCAATACTGTAAATACTGTCCACATCAAAAATCTGTATTTTTAAAAATAGTAATTTGTTCTTCTACAATGTGGGACAATAAAATTACACATTATATTGCAATTTTTTGTAATTTTTGACTGGCAGCTGTCATTTTCAACATGTTTTTCTCATTCAGGTCATTTTTGAGATATTATTTTGATGTTATTTTCACCAAAATTTGCAATTTTGGAGATTTTTTGACTTATTTTGACCAAATTTTGTGTCATTCTGGAGAATTTTTTATTTTTTTTATTTTTTTTACCAAATTTTGAGTCATTTCAAAGAATTTTTGACCTATTTTGGTAAAATTTTGTGTAATTTTTTACTTATTTTGACCACATTTTGAGTCATTTTAGACAGAATGTTGTCAGTTTGGACAATTTGTATTTATTTTAATTTTTACCCTATTTTAAATAATTTTTGGGCCAATTTGAGATTGTTTTGGACATTTTAATCAGTTTTACTGCATTTAAATGTGCTAAAAATACCACTGTTTTAGAGGTTTGCTTTTATTTTTACAGTTTTTTAGTGATGTTCCTGGTAATATTCTGACGGCTGACTGATAAAGTTTTCTATTTATTGTCTTTTTTCCAGTATGGTTACAGACTCCCGGAGCTGCCGGAGCAGGAGGTGGTTTACTGCAGCGTCTACTTCAGACTGGTGGGACAGAAACTCTTCACGTATCCGGAAGTTACTGATTGGATTAATCACAAGCCTTAATGTCACTTTAACCTCCAAGCAGCAGCTGCTTTTAGGCAGTTTTGGCCCGTTTCCTTTAACCTCCATCCTGACCAGATACCCTCTGAGCTGCATCCGCCTGCAGCCGGTGCAGCGCTGCCCTGGGCTCGACCTGCAGGGGGCGCTGGGCTCCTTTCAGACCGACATCAGGGCTCGACTGCTGACTGTGTGCGGCTTCCCAGCAAGACTGAGCAGCAAACCCTGTTTCCACACAGTCGGCCTGAAGACGGCGGCATCTCTGCAGGTAAACTCAGAACCACGACGGAGGCAGAAACATTTGGCTTTTCTCAGATATATTTGGGTTTTCTTCAGAAATATTTTTCTTGTGGAAACAGACCACAAATTCATCCAGACTCTTGAAGAAAATAACAAAAACAACTATTCAGATTCTTTACTCCATTCAAACAACAAATAAAAGTAGTGGTTCTTTCTCTGATAATGTTCAGATTTGACTTATATTGTAATTTAGGACCAAAAAGTAACATCTGACCTCATAAATTCTGATATTTTGACCACATTTAGAGTCATTTTGGAGAATATTTGACCTAATTTGGTAAAATTTTGAGTTATTTTGGAGAATCTTTGACTTATTTTGATAAAATTGTGGAGAATTTTGACTTACTTTGACAAAATTTGAGTCATTACCACATTTTGAGTCATTTTTGAGATTTTTTGACTTGTGTTGACCAAATTTTGGGTCATTTTGGAGAATTTTTTTACTTACTTTCAATGATTTTTGATTCATTTTAAACGTTTTTTGATTTATTTTGAATCATTTTTGATTCATTTTGAATTTTTTTGATTAATTTTGATCGATTTTTGATTCTTTTGATGATTTTTGATTCATTTTGAACTATTTTTGCTTTATTTTGAGCAATAGTTGATTAATTTTTAATGATTTTTGTTAGTAATACTCTGTGAAACTACAGTTCTATACCTTTAAAATGCGGTTTGCTTGACTACAGTTCTACTTCTTAGTCTGTTTTCTTTCTTTTTGGATTCACTCTCACGCTGTTAAATGCAGAATATTTTATAAAAGACATTTCCCACGTTGTAAAATCCTCACCAGCAGTTTTATGAGGGCAGCTTCGGAATTCATTTTCCAGATACAGATGTTTCTGTGCGTCCAGGGGTTATTTTTGATTAAAAAGAAAAGTGTTGGGGATGCATGTCTTTATCCTGGCAGCCAATGAAAAGCTCTGCCTCTATTTATTTCCCTCATAGAGAAAGCAGATTTCTCATAAAGACGATAACCAGAATATTAATCATCTTCTGAAGGCCTCGTTGTGAAGCAGCAGGTTGAAAGTCGTTCGTCATTGTGTTAAGAAGCCCTGGAAAACACTTTCTGCAGATAAAATGCAGGTTATGAAAAACAGATGACTTTTTTTCTCCATTCATTTCCATGTGTTTTTTCTCCCATGAGATCAGCGTAAAATATCTCTCTTTGCGTTTAATAGTTTTAATGTATGTGTTCATTCACTTCCAGTTCCCTGAGCAGCTCTAAACCCTCGGTCAGGTCTACAGATGAAACCAGCCCTGCAATGAAGCAGCTGGAATTACAGTTATTTCTCATGTCGAGGGGAAAAAAGTGTTTCTTATTCATGAGGTGCAGCTGAAGTGTATTTTATCAGCTGGAGAAACTCTCGGCGATAAAACATCCGCAGAGATCGATTCAGTTCTCACTGAATAAAACTAAAATATTTATGGTGTTCAGTAGAAGAAGAGAAAAGCTGAAAAAGTCTCTGTAGACTGAGCTGAATTTAAGCTTCTGGTAGGAGAAGCTGAAGTCTGTTAAACAATAAACGGAGGGAAGCTGGTTCTGTTTTTAGGTTGATAAAATATTGTGAGAGCCAGTTAGAAAACAGTTCCACATTATTTATATAGGACCTTTAAACCTCTTGGTCGACAATCCAACTTTCTCCAATGGTTATGAGTCAAAAGGAGTCAGCTGGGGTTGTTCAACGTCTGATTAGGACGCCTTCTGGTCACATTTCTTTGGACAGTTTTTGGGTCACTAGGAGGAGACCCTGAGGCACACCCTGAAATCACTGGAGGGTTTATGCAAAAAATGACACCAAACCTGTACAAAATGATTCAAATATGGTACAGAATTACTGAAAATTTGTCCAGAATGATGCAAAAAATTTGCCAAATGGCACAAAATCCTCCTACTTCCTGTCAGCTCACTTGTTTCTGGTTCTCTGATCAGGTCACCACCTGGTTCCTGTTCAGCCTCAAAGTTTCTGTTCTCACTCAGGTTAATCAGAACTAAATGTTTTGTGTTTCTGTTTTCGCTGCAGTGTTGTTTATTTAATGATGAAATGCTTTCGTTTCAACTGTAACTGAGAGTTTAATTCTGCTGCGTTTGCTGTGAGTGAAATCAGAATTATTTAAAGGAACAACAAAGATTTAGGACTTCTGTTGGACAAATTGTTTGTTTTATGTACATTTTTAGTGTCTTGTTTTTATGGCTGCACTGTTGGATGAAATGGAAAGAATCCTGCAATAACCTGAACCCTACCTTTTACCAAAGTACAGATTTCTGATTTTGAAGTTATTTACAGTTTTCACCAGTGTTTTTATGATTGATTTTTCTTTTTCTTTCCTTTTTTTAAAACCTTTTTTCTGTGTTTTAATGGTTGATTCTCTTAAACAGGAAAAACCTGTAAAATACTCTAAATATTATAGCTAAAATCTTTTATTTTTTTTATTATTAATTTTCTGGCCTCCTCAGGTGTTGGACATTGGGCAGATCAACCTCTCCACCTCCACCAGGCCGGTCCTCTCCCAGCTCCCTGCTCCTCCTCCTGCCCAGCCCAGGAGGCCCTCCTTTGGGTCGCAGCCGCCGGCCTGGACCCCCGTCTCCCAGCAGGGTGGAGCTGTGCGTCATGGAAGTGGATTTCAAAACAGAGCGACGCAGACTTTCCTGCCGCTCTTCCAGCCAGCTTCATCCCTCACCTCCTCCTCGGTTCTCCCTCCTCCTCCTCCCCCAGTAAACCCTCCTCCCAAACTGGTTCCCATCTTCAGAAACAAAACTCCATCGCGTCACGTCAACGTGGCCCTGCTGAGGCTCCAGGAGCAGAGGGAGCAGCTGAGCAGAGCAGCACCGAGGGTGACACTACCGGCCGTCGGTAAGAAGACTCCCACCGCTCCTCCTCTTCCTCCTTCGTCCCTCCCGGTTCGTCCTCCACCAACCGTCCCAAACTTCAGCCGTCAGCCCAAAGTCAAACGCATCTCCAGCCTCAGTCCTGCTTCGAGGCCCAAACCGAGCCTCATCGTCGCTCTGAAGCCGGAGGTCAAGATCAAACCCGAGTCCGGCTCCAGAACCAGCCAGCAGGTTGCCAAGGAAACGCAGGATAAAGCAACAGAACGACAACCAGCAACTCAACTTGTGACATCTGCTGACGTCTCCAACGAGAACATGTCCAGCAGCAGCAAAAAGGTGAGTTCAGTCGGTGAATTAAGGATGAAAAACTACCACAAAAACTCAATTTTGGGACAAAAAAACATCCAAAATAACCACAAAACCGGCCAAAATCACCTCAAAAAGCCTTGAAAAATTACCTTGAAAACCATACAATTTTCCAAATTGACTCAAAATTTGTCCAAAATACCACAAAAATGATTCCAAATTACTTCAAACTAGTTCAAAATGACTCAACTTTTGTTCAAAATTACAATTTATGAATCATTTTACCAAGTTTCAGTCCAGTTTTGAGTCTGTGTTCATCTGTAGAAAGATTTCACTATGCTGAATGTATCTCCAATAACTTGCTGCTCTGTTCACTGTTTCTGAGCCATGCTGCTTTTATTTGACTGATCCAGTAGGTTTTATTTTCTTCACATGAACGTTTTGAATCCTTTTGGACAAATGATCAACGAAAACCAGACTGTTCTGCACCATCAGCAGCGACCTTCAGGTTTCCATCCCCACTCTGTTCTGCTCACTAAATAACTCTGGTGTGTTTCTGTGTCGTTTTTAAGAAAGTCTCTTTTGACATCAAACCCAAGAAATCCAGATCTGCAGCACGAGACGTGGACGTGGAGAAAATGGCCCGAAGCAACCAGGTGAGGAGACGGACTGAACTTCATTCTTCTTCATCTGCCTTCAGTCTCTTTCGTGTATTTAATGATCAGAGTTCTACCTTCAAACTGAATATTTCCAGAGTTCCTGGTCCTTGGAGTCCATAGAGGAGAACGTCCCCTGTAGAAAGTTCTAGAGCATACCTACCTACAACTGTAGGAAGTTCTAGACTAGACCTACCGACAACTGTAGAAAGTTGTCTAGCACTTTCTACAGAGGACGTTCTCCTTTGTTGCTTCCAGTCTTTAAGTTTAGTCTCACCTAGAACATTCCAGGTCATTGAAGTCTCCTGGTGCAGCGATGCTCTGCTCCCAGTGCTCCTGCAGCTTTCCTCTGTGGACTTTAAAGGCCTGTAACTCTGGAAATACTCACAGTATGAAGGTAAAACTTGGTATCAATATACTAAAGCTAGTGTAGATTAAGGATCAGGCGATTTTGAGAAGGTCAGTTGGGATTTTTTAAAGATTTAGTTGGTTTTATATCTTGGTAAAGAGTGAAAATTCTTCGTCCACGTCTTGTTTGGATGAGACCAGCAGCGTTCAGGAGGTGAAGCAGCCAAAGCTTTGTTTTAGAACAATGAATTTCCAGCGTTTCCACTCACTGTCCGTGCAGCCGCCTCATAAACGTCCCTCTGGAGGGCCGAGCGCGTTACCGTGATGCATTAGAGAGCGTTAGCGTGATGAACGGTGTACACAGCGTTCTGTCGGTTCCCCTGCAAATATCCATCCGGAGGAGGGTGAGGACCGTTAAAGTGATGGATGGTGAGGAGGAGGTGGGAGCCCACGAGGAGCAGAGCAGATTAATAACAACATTCATCAGTTTTACAGCTCCACTGTGTCTCGGCGCATCGCTGGACACTTTGTTCTGCAGCTCCTCTTTCTTATTTTGTGCTCCGTGCACCAGCCTTTTCTAGATAAATATCAACGTTTACACTCTGTTTTAATAAACGGGACAGATGTCAGGATGTTGAGTGAAGCTGAGAGAGGAGGGAATGAAAAGGATGTGATTATTTTTATTGTTAGGGGATATGTGGTGTTTTTGTCTGGTACATTTAGGGCCTTGTAGTTTTGGTTGGAACTCCACACTAAAGATCTTTACAAAATGGTCTACTGTTAATCAATAGCTTGATAAATCTGAATCAGAAATATTTGTTGCTCCCACTCAAAGTCAGAAATATAAACAGGACAAACTTATAGATAAACATAAGTGGAAAATATGAACTAAAATATAAACAAGTTGAAAATTAGGTCTGAAACTTTAAACAGAAGCAGAAGCAGTATCAGCATAAATATATATATATATATATATATATGTGTGTGTGTGTGTGTGTGTGTGTGTGTATATGTATATGTGTTTCACAAAGCTCTAAAAAAGCTAATGGAAACGTTAGCTACGTTAGCAGCAAAATGGCGCTAACAGTAATAATTTTGCTGTGGTTGTGGGAACATCCCCTTCAATAATAACCATGATCCACTGGGAGTGCATGAAGACTGTTGTGTTCACTCCTGCAGCTGTAAATAAACCTGGAGGAATGAGAGGCACCTGCTCATTCTGATTGGTACACCTGGAAAATTTAGTTTCTAAAATCAGAAGGACAAGATAATCCTGACAGTGAAAAACTACAGTTGTTATGTTCTGAGCTGCTGATTCAAAGACCAGCCACTGCTGGAATTAGGATTTTTACTGGTGTTCAGCCCAGACTGAGAAATGTTTGTCCAGTCTTTCAGTTTTTCTCCTCTGTTATAACATGTAATTGTTCCTGATGCTCCTGTTGTCTTCTGCTGTTTGTTTCTCTTGTCGGTGGAGATGTGGGACTTGTTGTTGTGTGGGCCGGTGATGGAGGTGTGATGAAGGCCAGCTGGGAGTTTTGAATTCTCCTCCCACGGACTGATTTATCACCTGTTGTGTTCAACACCTCAGATGATGCGTCTCATTCCAGCATGTTTAACTGACTGGCAGTAAATATTAGCATGTTAGCTTCTGCATGTTGACGTTAATTAACTCATTAGGAACGGATTAAAGAAATGTTTCTGCATGGATTTGATCATAGCGTGCATTAGCATTAGAACATCCGAGGATTAGTGTTAGCATTAGAGAATCCTAGCTTAGTATTAGCATTACAAATCCTACCGTAGTGTTAGCATTACAAAATCCTAGTTTAGTTTTCGCATTCCAAATCCTAGCTTAGTGTCAGCATTACAAAATCTGAGTTTAGTGTTAGCATTACAAAATCTGAGTGTAGTGTTAGCATTAAAGAATCCTAGCATAGTGTTGGCATCAGAAAATCTCAGCGTAATGTTAGCATTAGGAAATCCTAGTCTAGTGTTAGCATTAGAAAATCCTAGTTTAGCATTAGCATCAGGTAGCTGTATCTGTCAAAACTTGATGCTACAGAGTAGATGATTGCACTGTGGGTCTTAGCCCTAATATTTGAATTATTCAGATGAATCTATATAATAATAATCCTGTACTTCTGTGTCTCTACTGTTTCTGTTGTCGTGTTTCTCAGATTTTCTGTCTGTTTTCTCCTCCTGTCGTCCTCCAGCTGTCCAGGCTGAACTCTGCCACTCTGCTGCTCTGGTTGAAGGAGAGACGAGTTTCTGTCGGAGCCAAATACAAGAAGGAGGACCTGATGCTGAAGGTTATGAGCTTCCTGGCCGAGGCCTAACTCACACAAACACACTAAAACACATACTAACACACATTAACATACTAAAACACACTAAACACACACTAAACACTCTAACACACTCTAATCTGTCGTTTTATCTCCTCTAACTGAGCATTTTCTCCAGAGTTAATTCTGGCGTCAGATAAAGTCCAGCAGAGACTCAGAGAACCACAAAGTGAAATCTGAGCTGATGGAGGTTTTTTCTGGTTCACTGATGTCGCCTCGGTTTCCATTTTTCTGGGTTGTGAAGTTTCAGATTGTCCATTAGTTTGTTCAAAGTGCGATTTCTCTTTCTCTTTAACGTCTCCTGATGTTTCTACGGCAGCAGGTTCAAGGTTCTGCTGTAAAAATGAGTTTTATTCCTCTGAAGTTTTAAATTATTCCACGTTAAACGGTCGGTAAAATATGTGTTGTTCAAAAAAATGTTAATGTTTTTTGTTCAGGAATGTGCAGTTCTATTTATTTACTGTAAAGATAATTTAAAAAACAACTGATTGATTAAAAGCTAAAATGTGCAGCCAGATGGTTTAATAAGTCTTCAGTCGTTTGTGTCTTACGTCTGCAGGGCTAACTAGAGGTGATCGATCACCTCAGAAGATGAACCTGATCGATCACCACTGAGGAGATCAGTGGTTCATCCTCATTTTATTCACAGGAATTAGGCTAATCTCGCTACATGAACCAGGTAGTGATGAATTCATGAGAAAATGGGAAATTTAGGTATTTTATTAAAACCTGAAAGATCATTTTAGTAAAATTTTCCTTTAGTGTACAATCAAGCCTAGGGATGCTAATAGTTAGCCTATTGATGCTAGTGGCTAGCCTATTGATGCTAGTGGCTAGCCTAGGGATGCTAATAACTAGCGTACTGATGCTAATAACCAGACTATTGATGCTCATTGCTAGCCTAGGGATGCTAATAACTAGCCTATTGATACTAGTAACTAGCCTATTGATGCTAGTGACCAGTCTAGGGATGCTGCTGGCTAACCTATTTATGCTAGAGGCTAGACTATCGATGCTAGTAGCTAGAATGTTGATGCTAGTGGCTAGCCTATTGTTCATAGTGATTAACTTTGGGATGTCAGAGACTAACATAGAAATCCTAGTGACTAGCCTATGCATGCTAGTGACTAGCCTATAGATGCCAGTGATTTATGTAGGAATGCTAGTGATTAGCTGAAGAATTCTAGTGTTCAACCTAAGGATGCTAGTGGCTAGCCTATTGATACTAGTGGCTAGCCTGTTATTACTAGTAACTAGCCTATTGATGCTAGCGGCTAGCCTATTGTTCATAGTGATTAACCTTGGGATGTCAGAGGCTAATGAGCCTAGAGCCTAGGCACTAGCCTATGCATGCTAGTGACTAGCAGCCAAGGGATGTTAATGACTAGCCTAATGATGCTTGGGACTAGCCTAGGGATGCCAATGATTAGCCTATTGACAGTAGTGACTAGCCTCGTACTGCTAGTGACTAGCCTATAGATCCCAGTGATTTATCTGGGAATGCTAGTGATTAGCCTAAAGATTCTAGTGTTCACTGTAAGGATGCCAGTCACTAGCCTTCGGATGCTAGTGGCTAGCCTATTGTCCATAGTGATTAACCTTGGGATGTTAGAGGCTAACCTAGAGATCATAGTGACTAGCCTATGCATGCTAGGGACTAGCCAATAGATCATAGTGATTTATGTAGGAATGCTAGTGACTAGCCGAAGGATTATCGTGTTCACCCTAAGGATGCCAATGACTAGCTTTAGGATGCTAAATGTTAGCCTAACATTGCTCACCACTAGCCTAGGACTAATAGTAACTATCCAAAGGATGGTGGTGATTAGCTGAGAGATGCTAGTGATTAGCCCATAGGTGCTAGTCAGAAGCCAAGGAAGGATAGCAACTAACCAGGGATGCTGGTCGCTACCAAGAGATGCTAGTTAATAAGGATCCTACTGACTAACCGGTAGATGCTAGTCACTGTTCCAGGCATGTTAACGATTAGCAGCCTCTTCAGTCTGTGTATTTACTGTAATCATGCTAATATCCGCACAGATGATTCATTGATGGAAAATGATCGTTTTAAGTATTTAAAAATAACTGAAAGTAGTTTCAGTAAATGTTTTCTTTGGTGTCCAGTTATTCAGGAGACATGATGAAGGCAGGCTCTGCTCAGTGTTGACATGATGTGTATGTGTGTTTGTGTTTGTGTAAACTCTACAAATCCATCTCTTCCTGGGAACAAGAGTAAAACAAATCAGTTTTTAAAACACACAGAGCTCAGATGATTGCTGATCCTGCCGTGTCTGGTGATTCTTACTGAGGGGAAAATATTTGTTCAGAGTAAACATCTCAGTTCTCCACTTAATGAGACAGTCATATAATCTGCTCTCAGTTTAGCTGAAATAATAAAACGCACCAACATTAGTTGTTGGACCACTGGAGAGAGATTTGTGGCCGTTTGTGTTTTTCTTTGAAAGGAGGTTTTTCAAAATAAATCTTCATCTGTGAGTCGTCACATCAGTGAGACTGTAAGACGTGTTTCTGGAAATGCAGGACGTGTGTTTTTAATCAGAGTGAAAAACTTCTTTTTGCTGTTGTTGAGGCGTTATAAAATATTCCTCCATTTGTCCACTGATGAGTTCCAGTTTGGTTCTCACATCAGTCAGAGTTCTTGGCTGCATTCATCAGATTTTCATGTTTTATTCAGAGAATGTGGGTTTTTTTGTAGCTGCAAACGGCAACAATCAACACGTTTCAACAGTTGTATTTACAGCATCAGTTGTTGTTGTAGCCTTGTGTTCTCTGATGTTGCCTTTTTTATCCTGCTGGTTGTTTCCAGGTTTTCTTCTAATTAATTACTGACATCCTAACAGTTGCTAACCTTTAAATCCCACTGACTAGTCCATGGTTGCTAGTCCCGAACCTAGGAACACAGCGACTCACCATAGATACTAGTGATTAGCCCGTTGATGTTAGTGACTAGCTAAGGAATGCTAGTGATTAAATTAGTGACTAGCCAAGAAATGCTAGCAACTGACCAAGGGATGTTAGCAACTAGACCATAGATGCTAATGGCTAACCTAGGGATGTTGGTGAGTAGCTTAGGAAAGCTATTGAATATCTCATTGATGTTAGTGACTAGCAAATGGAAGCTATCCACTAGCCTTGGGATGATAGTAACAAACAATAGGATGGTAGCAACTAGGCTTGTCACTAGCGTCCCCAGGCCAGAAACAAACTGAGGAATGCTAGCAACTAACCTAGGCCTGCTAGTGACTAGCCAATGGATGCTAGTCACTAATCTAGGGATACCAACTGCTAGCCTAAGAATGCCAGCAAATAATCAAGGGATGCTACTGACTAACTTAGGAATGCCGGCAACCAGCCAAAGGATGCTAGTGAATAATCAAGAGATGCTAGTGACCCAACCATGGATGCTATAAAGTAACCTAAGGATGCTAGTGAGTAGCATGTTGATGCCAGTCACTAGTTTAGTGATGCTCCTAACTAACTAATGGGTGCTAATGATTTCTACATGTAGTCTGCTATGTAAATCAGCTTTGTATTTATTCCTGTGACCGTTTGGTTTGTCTCTGCGGCCTGCTGTTGGTTGTTTTGTGTTGTTTTATCGTCAGCACATCGTGTCCCGTTCAGTTGAGCCTCCGAGTGGAGCCCAACGTTTCCCACCATGCATTTTGATAGCCTCCCCATCAGGAAACTCTACCCTGAGTTATGGGACAGTTGGGACGCTGTGGAATTCCATTATTTCAGCCTCTCGCTGCATGTGTGCGTCCGGCCGGATTCCCTGCAGGTGAAATCACCGCGAGCCGTCGGGCATTTTATCATTTCACACTCCGACACACTCTTTTGTTTACGTATCGGCTGACGGCTTGGAGCAGAGTGTGACAGAAAGCTCTCCAGAGTTGAGAGGCTCTTAAGGTGGAAAAACTAAACCAAAGCTGGGGTCTGTTCCAGCATCGACTATAGATGTATATACAGGTCAGAAACAGATTTAGTGCCTTCTGAACCCTCTGCATGGTTACATCA
Organism: Amphiprion clarkii; assembly: GCA_027123335.1. Classification (NCBI taxonomy): domain Eukaryota; kingdom Metazoa; phylum Chordata; class Actinopteri; family Pomacentridae; genus Amphiprion; species Amphiprion clarkii. The sequence continues at coordinate 26,612,229 of CM049588.1, read as the reverse complement.
CAGATCTGAGCCACGTTTCACACTCAAGACTACGGCAGTTAAAGTTTAAGGTACATTATGGTCACAAAGTAGTTTGTTCCAACTGTGTGCAAGCGGCAGGGAAGCTGTAGTACATAGTAAAAATGAAAAATATGCAACTTGGAAGGCAGCTCTAGAGTCTCCATGCAACAACGGAGACATTTTGTGCTTTTTAATGACCCCTACTTGATGCAAAATGACTGTAAATAGAGACAAATCAAGAAAAAAGACACCAAATAAACACAAAAAATGATAAACTAATGCAAACAGAGACAAAACAACTGCACAGACGCACAACATCACTCAAAACTAACACCAAAGGGCACAAAATGCAAAAAGGTGCAGCTACAAAGACATACATTACCAAAGAAATACCAAATAAAAATGGATGCACAATGAACACCAGGCATGTAAAGGGTTAAAATCCTGAAAATGAATGAATATTTGTATTTTATGATCAAAACTGATGAAAATAACTTTAATATCTACAATTTTTATGGCAGTTTTTAGTTGAGAACTATTTTGTCCCTACGAGGGTTAAGGTATAGAGGTAGATGGGGTGGATAGAGGTAGATAGAGAGAAAGAGAAATAGATGGACAGATAGATGAAAAATAATGTGCAACAGGTTGAGAAATTACGGTGCAAAAATTGTCAGCATTTACATTAAAGTTTCAAAACTGCTAATGTTCATAATAATAGTTTTTCTGATATCGGTTTTGGTTTGTTCACTTATCGTCATTTTATTTCATTTGTTTGTCATTTTTGGAGTTAAATATTATCTTAAATCCAAACCAGCCTCTGAGCGCTCAGATTCCTTCTGCAGATATTTATCAGAAATTAAGCTGAAACATTCTGCAGGAAGAGAAGAACATCTGGACGGCACAGATGTTGGAAGTAGTGAGTTGATTAATCTCCTGATAAACTACTTGTTGTTTACCCGTGAAAACAGTTTTCAGACTGAAATGGAACGATTTACATCCCGTACATGAGAGATTTAGGAGTCTGCAGCAGGAGTTTTCTCTACATGACTGCCATTCTTCAGCCTGATGAAACTCTGGAGTTTATTCAGAGCAAAACAAAACATTTAAAATGTCTCTGGGTGATGAACGAGGAGAATTGTGCTCCACTGTATACAACGCTGCAGTGTTTGATATTCAGTCCCACAGCTCCGACTGACGATTGATTCTTCTGGTGCAGAAAAAGAAGTCCTTCATGTTGAAATCATTGGATGCAGCACAGAAACCTACCAGGCCACGTTTAGTTCTTCTTTCTGTGAGAACTACGATGACTCACCTGCCTCAGACCTTGTTTTTACCAGGAAACCTTTAAAAAACCTTAAAGAAACAGAGAACAATCTTCAGGCTCCCAGAGCCCAAAAAATGATCTTTCTACACTAAACTGCATTTTCAGACGGAGATGTTGTAGAAAAGACTTGAGTTTGTCAGAAAGAGGCATGAGGCCGACAGGAAACTTAGTCTTACGCTTTGTTTTCACTCACTGTTAGCTTTTTTCAGGCACTAAAACCTCAGCTCTGGTGCAGATTCAGTTTTTTCTACCTCAGGGGTGGAGGTAGGTAGAGATAGATAGAGAGATACTGAGATAGAGATAGATACAGATGAATAGATAGATGGTATGTAGAAAACTAATGTGCAACAAGTCGAGAAAATAAGGTGCAAAAACTGTTGATATTTACAATAAGAGAGATGAGACAAAACAACACCAAAATATGCAAAATTAATAAAAACTAACGCGAAAAGGCACAAAATAGACACAAAAAGACACAAAGACACCTGAAAGAAAGCGAATGGAGCAAAAAGAGACGGAACCAGTCCCCTCCAATCTGAAATGTCGGAGAAATCTTTGGTGTTTCTGTATTTTGTTTAAACTGATGACCAAAAGTGGAGCAAGCTGCAGCTCATAAACCAGCAACTAGATCCTGTAAGAACAGTAGTCTGTGTTGTGTTGACATGAAGAGAATCTAAACCTCGGCTCTGGTGCAGATTCAGTTTTATCCACCTCAGATCTTCATTCCTGAGACTCAAGGTTCTGCTGCTGTGGTTCTGGTGAAGCGTTGCTGTGATTAATGGTCGGATTTCTCTCCTTTTTTCTTTTTTACTGCCTGATTCCTGAACGCTCTCGAGGAGAATCTGGCGAAGCTGAGGAGAGACTCGGTCCAGATCGAACACAAAGACTCTTTTGTTTCTGCAGAAAGTCAGAGTGATGGATGTGCAGCAGCAGCGTGAGCGTAACGACAGTTTATTGGTTTTTATTGAGCGTTAGCAGTCCGCGAGTCCAAAAGGTGGAACGCTTCCAGCTGTAAATATCCATAAAGGTTAGCGGTGAGAAATCACAGTGTTAAAAGTGACTCTGACACAAGAACAACCTGCAAATCTGACAATCAGCCGATAAAACAGCTCTGAACTCAGGTTTATTGGTTTTAGCACCAAGTGGTTCAAAATTAGCAGAAATAGATGCCAAATGAACGTAAACAGAGACCAACAAAACAGCAAAGACACTCAAAATGACTCAAAACTAACAAGAGAGAGAAAACTGAGACAAAAAGATGCAAACAGCTACAAAGACACACAAAATGACCATAAAGCTAAAGAACTAAATACAAATAGATGTACAATGAACACAACCAGATGTTAATTTAATGGAAAAAGAGATAAAACTACAACTTCAACCCACAAAATGACCAATACTGGATGTACAATGACTGCAAACTATATAGAAGTAGATAGAGATAGAAAGAGAAAGAGGTATAGGTAGATAGAGAGGTAGATAAAGATAGGTAGAGGTAGAGAAGTAGGTAGATAGAGGTAGGTAGAGGTAAATAGAGATAGACATCGGTAGAGATAGATGGGTAGGTGGAGGTAAGCAGAGCTGGAGGTAGATTTAGAGGTAGACAGAGGAAGGTAGCGATAGAACGAGATAGAGGTAGAGAGAAACATATAGAGAAAGGTGAGATAGACAGATGGAGGTGGAGGTAGAGATAGATGGTATGTAGGTCGACAAAATAAGGTGCAAAAATTGTTAATATTTACAATAAAATTGGAAAAACTGCTGCTGTTTACAATAAAGAGGATCGTAGAGTTTGTTTTCTGGAATCGGTTCTGGTTTGTTACTCATTTATCATCACTTTTTTTTATTTCATTTGTTTCTCATTTTTGGAGTTAAATATTATCTTAAATCCAAACCGGCCTCTGAGCATTTAGATTACTCTGGAGATATTTATCAGAAACGAGGATTAAACATTCTGCAGGAAGAGGAGAACATCTGGACGGCTCAGATGTTGGAAGTAGTGAGTAGAAATATCCAGCTGATGATAGAATAGTGACATTCCAAACATCATCCTGCAGCCACAAAGTGTTAAAAGCAGTAAAATGTGGTCGCTGTTGTGACCCAGAAACAGGAGGTGAAGCGAGCCAACTCCAGGTTTCTTTTGTCCGCTGACATTTCACTGAGCTCCTTCCTCCCAGCCACGACTTCTCTGCTTCTTTTATCCACAAACAGTTTTTCTTCTGGCCGAGACAGTCGAGTCCTCGGGCCTGAAATGGATTCGTCCTCGTCTTTTCTTCCCTCCTGTTTATGCAGACGGATAAAAGGCCAACAAAGGGAACAAAAGAGTCGCTGACAGTCCAGGACAAAGACACAAATGTGTTGTTGTTGCTCAGAAGACCGTCTGGGGCTGCAGATTTCCTCCTGGAAGTTTCCATCAGACGTCCCACTCACTCGTTTTTTATTCTTTTTACTGACAGGAGGCAGCAAAAATTCAACAATTTCTTTACTAAACATTATCTTCTGACGTCCTTCGTCTTCTGCTTTATTGGTTTATATACTATTATCTTATTAATTAACCTCAGTGGAAACCGTCCAGCTGGTTTGTTAAATTATAAATAATAAATACAATAATCTGAGAAAAATGTATTAATTTACATGTTTTCTTTAAAATAAAACTAAATGTCAACATCAAGAATCTGTATTTTTACAAGTAGTTCTTTTCCAGTGTGTAATGTTTTGTTTTAACACTTTTGCTGCCAGATTTCCACTGTGTTTTCCCAGTATTATGGGATGTCGGTGGTGTAAACGGAGCGTGCTCAGTGAGTCTCCTCCTGTTTAAAATGGACTCGGAGTCTCTGACGCCTCTGAGGATTAAAAACATCTTTTTAATGGATGCGTGTTTTTCCAGAGCAGCCTCTAATGAGCGTCCAGCTCGTTATTATTCGTGTATCGATTCTCTCTCAGTGATCTTTCTTTAACTCCAAGCTGCTTCAGGGTTTTCATGTCTTCAGTTAAACTCTAAGACTTCACTGTTTTCAGCTCCACATTTCTTTACATCTGCTCTCTGCTCCAGACTTTCCTCTAAATGTAGTTACTTTTGTAGAGGAGACCAGAAAACACTGCTTCATTATTAACTCCAAGACAAAAACAGCACGAAAAGATGCAAAAATAACACAAAAGTCACAGAAATGATAGAAAAACGGGTTAAAATGACAGAAAGACACAAAGAGATGCAAAATTGACACAAGTCACAGAAATAACACAAAGAGAGAGAACTGACACAAAACAGTCTGTTGTTGTGTTGGTGTTGTTTTGTTGTAGAGTTGGTGTTGATTTGGTGCTGTGTTGTTTTGGTGGTGTGTTTTTTGTTGTAGTTGATGTTATTTTGGTGTGGTGTTGCGCTGGTGTTGTTTTGGTGTTGTGTTGATGGTGTTTTGGTGTTGTGTTGGTGTTTTTTTGGTGCTATGTTGTTGTGTTGTTGTTGTGCTGGTGGTGTTTCGGTGTTGCGCTGGTGTTGTTTTGGTGCTATGTTGTTGTGTTGTTGTTGTGCTGGTGGTGTTTCAGTGCTGTTTCGGTGTTGTGTTGGAGGTGTTTTGGTGTTGTGTTGGTGTTATTTTGGTGTTGTGTTGGTGTTATTTTGGTGTTTTGCCTCTTTCATGTGATTTTTGTGTTTTTCTGGTCTTTTTGGGTCACTTTCATGTCGTTTTGTGTGTCTCTAGTGTTGATTTTTTGGTTGTTGGATGTCATTTTGTGTCTCTTTGGTCTTTCTTTCTGACATTGACAACAGAAAGTGAAAATGTAGAATCTTCAAGTGTTTTCTGTCCTGTTGGACTGAATAAAATCTCTGAGCTTTATTCTGAATATTCCTGTAACAGAGCACTAGATCCTAGATTCAGGTTCTGTGTCTCTGTGGTGTTTAAAATCTCCCTCCTCCTCAGCTGCAGGACGTTTTATCTGCGACTTGATTCATTAGTTCTGGCTGTGATAATCCATCATGAGCCACTGGAAGCATAATTCACATATTTCCCATGAAGCCTCTCAGCAGAACATTTGTCTTTCTCAGCATTTATCAGCAGACGATCCTCCGAGCTAAACTCATCCGTCTCCTTCCTCCTGTTCGGTGACCAAATAATCAACTCCGCCTTTCCACAAAAGATTTTCTTCTCCGAACTCCGTCTGCAGCAGAACAAGGACAGAAAGTCAAGAAACCTGGAGGCTGTTCTGGTTTATTCCAGATAATCTGATTCCAAGAGGTTTATCTTTTTAGCGTAACACGAAGAAAACTGAAAGGAAAACTGTGATCTGTTGAAGAACTGAGCAGAAACAGTCGATAAACCGGCTGATGGTCAAACGAACATCACAATGTTTGGTTTTTCTCTGCTTTTAAAAGCTTCACTTTGTTTATTTAAACCGCCGTCATTTTGTTTTGTCTCATTTTGGTCCTTTTTCTGATTCTGATTCTGATTGGTCCTGGACCTGGTTCTGGCTTTTGTCCCGGTTTTGGTCCTATACTTGGTCCTCATCCTGGCCTTTGATTGGTCTTGGTCTTGGTTCTTGTCTTGATATTGATATTGGTTTTGGACTTGGTATTTGTTCTGGTCCTGGCCTTGGTCTTTGTATTGGTTCTGGTGTTTTGCTCATTTGTGTCTTTTTGTTGTTGTTTAGTGTCTGTGGGATTTTTTGTGTCTTTTTGTGGCTGTTTCTGTCTCTTAGTTTCTCTTTTTTGTTTATTGTGTGTCAGTTTGGGGTCATTTCTGTGCCTTTGTGGCCTTTTTTGTCTTTTCTGTGGTCATTATTGTGTTACTTTGTGGCTTTTTGTTGTTTTGGGTCTCTTTTTGGCTTTTTTCTGTCTGTTTTTGGGCATGTGTGTCTTTCTGGAGTTGGTTTTTGTCTTTGTGTGGTATTTTTTGTCTATTCTTGGTCATCTTTGTGTCTCTTTGTGATTGTTTTGTGTATTTATGTGGCTTTTTTGGTCATTGGTGCCTTTTTGGGTGGATGTTTTTATCTTTGTGTCTATTTTGTATCTCTTTGCGTCAGTTGTTGGTCATAAATTCTAAATCTTGTTCTGGTTCTCGGAGGCTCGGCTTCGGTTGTGAACTCTGTCAGGTGTGTGGAGGCCCGAGGCGACTGTAACGTTAGACCAACACTTGGTTTGACCTGCTGACCCTCTGGGGTCAGTAATTATCCCATGATGCTCCTCTGCTTCCTGGAGGCCTGTGGGAACATCCATCTGCTGTGATTCAGAAAGGAAAGCTGACTGGTGGAATGGAAGTTCCAGTCTCCTTCCTGCTGAGTTCATCCTCCTTTACAGCTGCAAACATCTGTGAACTCGTCGCTTTGAGGACTCTGTATTCACTGGAAGCCTTTATTAGGGTTTGGAGAAACATCTGGACAGAACTGCAGCTCAGAGACCGTTTACTGCAGCAGAATGCATGTTAAAGGTTACAGTATGAAGTTTTTAACGAGAAGAATCGTGTTTAAATCCTGATTTACAGTCGGCTGTAATAAATACAGGCAGCCTCTAACAGTAGAATTCTGTTGATCCAAAATACGGTTAAATACTGGAGCCTGAAACAATGAAGCTCTGGTTAGAGCAGCAGCTTGAAGTAGACAGCAAAGAATATTATCACACCATGATGCTGCCACCACCATGCTTCACATCATGATGCTGCTACCACCATGCTTCATATTACAATGCTGCCACTTTGTGATGATGTGCAGTGTTTTGTGTGAAAACAAACATAGCATCTATTCAAAATTTTAGCTTTCTCAGGCCAAAGATGCTTCTTAGGTTGACTTCTACCTTCTGGTGAACTCTAGTCCAGATTTAATTTGATATTTTTCCAACAGAATCTTTCTGTTTGTCTCCATAAATCTTTGACTAGTGAAGAACAGACAACAGTTGTTGGATGAACAGTCTCTAACATCTCAGCTGCTGAAGCTGGAACTCCTTCAGAGGAGTCGTAGTAGTCTTGGTGGCCTCCCTCTCTAGTCTCTCAGGTCTTGAGGACGTCCTGCTCTAGTCAGATTTATTCATGTTCCATCTTCCTTCCATTTCTTAATGATGGATTTAAGTGGACTCCAGGAGATCTTCAGGAACTTTAAATGTTCTTGTATTGTCCTGACTGATGCTTTTCAACAACCTTTCCTCAGAGTTTCTTGGTTCTTCAGTCTTCATGGTGTAGATCTATCCAGGAGTTCTGATCCACCAGAGACTGGACCTTCCAGATCCAGGAGTCTTTATCCTACAATCACTGAGACTCATTCACTGACCTTACATCATCATCATCATCATATACTTACTTTTACTTAATTAACATCATTGTGTAGAAATCTGTTTTCACTTTTATTTTTGCAACTTAAAGGGAAACTTCCAAAGGGGGTGAAAACTTTTTATCACCACTGCACTGTTTCTAAGAATGAAGCTTTCAGTTTTCTGAGCATCGCTGATCGTTGCCTCACTGCAGCAGGAAACAAACTCTGTGTTTGTGAGGAGGTAAAATCTGCCTGCTCCTTTAAAGATGATGAAACCGTATGTTTGGATGTGAATCTGAAAACAGAATGTCTTTATCCTCGAGCAGAACCACCCGATGAGTCAGTGAGGGCTTCCAGCTGGCATCGGACGGAGGCTCTGTCACGTCGTAGTGTTTTCACCAACGTATTCGTGGATTCACCGGTCGGAGCTGAAATCAGACACCTGAGCAGGTCTCTGGTTCCAATCAGCTGCAGGAAAATGGATTAGTGATGCATGTTTGAGCTTCACGGTGGATAAACTCTGAATAATGTACTTCAGCTGAAGTCGTGGTGTTTGCTGCACCGTGAGATTTTCTACATGAGTCTTGAATGTTGTACAAGTCTAGTGTTGAGTTCTTCACACAACCTTTATCTTTTTTATTCACACCTTTTTACTCATTTTCTTCCCTGTAGTCAAACATCAAACATACAAATATTAAATGTTTTGTCACCTTAATATGCAGGTGTGTTTGTTTGGTAAGCGTTGTGGTGAGTATGTGGAGGTTGTTTTGAGTTGTTTAGTTACCTGTAGAGACGCAAAATGACCACAAAGAGACACAAAATATCTTTGTGCTTCGCTGTCAGGAGTATGCATTCACTGTGGTAGTTCTGGTTAGGACATACACAAATCCACCACAAAAAGATACACAATGACCACAGACACAAAAACACTATAAAAAGACATAAACTGACCATAGAGACCCAAAATGACAACAAAAAGACAAAATTACAATAAAGAGGCACAAAATGACCACAAGTAGACAGAAAACAACTGTAAAGAGACACAAATTGGCCATAAAGAGACACAAAAAAACTACAAAGAGACACAAAATGACAACAAACAGACATAAAATGACAATAAAGAGACACAAAGACCAAATGAGTCGTCAGGTTGCGTCAGAACTCACACTTTATTTTATTGAAGGGGTTTCAGTTCTAAAATCACTTTAAAAACTGCTGTCGTGTATAAAAAGCTTCATTCTTGTTCTGTTTCCGTCATGTTTTTGTTCAGTTCACCGTTAAAAACCCCACGCTGAGCCTCGGGCTGCAGGTTTGTGTGTTCAGATCACGATGTGTTGAGATTTATGAACCGCCACGCCCAGCGATCTGCTTCAGGTGGTTCCAACGCCCACACAGATGGCGCTGGAACGTAATCGCTCTAACATCAGATTAAAGCGTCATCTGAAGCTCAGCGCTCAGGGATGTGATGGCATCGCTCCAGCCCAGGTTTTATTTATGTCACCGTTCGCCTTGACTCAAACCGAAGACGTTTAAAGTGTTCTGAGGCTCCCAGCGGGGATAATGAACTCCAGTCTGATGCTGCCAGTCGCTGCTGGAAACTTTGGATATCCACAAAGTAGATGCAGATGACTTCACTGGTTCTCGGTCCAGGAAAACGTCGACGCTTGTTTCGGGCCAAACTGGCTTCGGTTTTGATTTCCACTCAAGTGAAATCTCATCCGAGGCTGCGGTTAACCCTCGTGTCGTCCTGCGGGTCAAAATTGACCCGTTCTAAAGTTTGAAAATGTGGAAAAAATATATATTTTCACAGTGAAACTTCTGTTGTCCACATTTTCAACATTTTTGGGAAATATCTGAACATTTTTTGGTGGGAAAAAAGAAATGTTAAAAATGTTTCTTAAGAACATTCACAAAAAAATCAACCAAAATCCAACGAAATTCACAGGATTTTGGTTGATTTTTTTTTATGAATGTTCTTGAAGAAAAATTTTAGAAGTATTACTGATACATATGGAATCTCTTTAGATATTTTTAGGATTTTTTGCAAGATTTTTACTCATTTTTTTGAAAATATTTACAAGAATTTTCTTGCCAAATTTGAGGGATTTTTTATTTATTTATTTTTATTTTTTTAAATAAAACTTTTAAGGGAAACTTTTAAGGAATTATTGGAATTTTCTTCCAGAAGATTTTTGCAAATTTTCAGGAAATGGGGGAATTTTTTTGCAGAATATTTTTCAGACAAGGAAACAATATTTTTAGCTGCTCGTAAATGAGGACAACAGGAGGGTTAAGGAGCAAACCTCTGCTTTAGAACCAGACTGCTGTGTTTGACCAGCCTGAGGCCTACACCACCAACTGGCTCGTTCCTTTGAAATGTGATTGATGGGATTTTCTGGCTGAAGCATCTCGCTAAGAAACAAACACCAAACAAATACGAGTCTGTAGCGACGTCAACCTAAAGAGGAATGAAGTCAAACAGTGACTCAACTTGTCTCTTCCTGCATGAAAGGCTGCGAGTTCGGACTGGAAATTGATTTAACGTTATAAATTGTACTTGGTTTAATGAAAGGGTGTGGATTTGGTTTTTATGGCCAGGCTACATGACAACCATTTAAATGTTTGTTTTCAGGGATGAAAGCGTCTCAAGCAGTTGATGATTCGTGATGCCAGTTTAACAACGTTGTTCTAGTGGTACATCTACAGGTAGAAACTAATGCAGCCCCAGATCATCACACTCCCAACTATGTTCTTCACTGTCAGGACTGTGTATTCACTGTGGTAGTCCTGGTCAGGAGAGACACAAAATGACAGAGACACAAATTGACCACAAAGAGACACAAAATGACAATAAAGAGAGACAAAATGACCACAGAAAGGCATAAAATTACAATCAAGATACACAAAATGACCACAGTAAAAAAAAATGACTACAAAGTAACACAAAACGTCTTTGTGCTTCACTGTCAGGACTATACATTCACTGTGGTTCATTTCAGACATACTGGACTCCATCTGAGGCCAACTAATTTATCTCCATTTGTCTTTTTTGGTTCATTTTGCATCTTTTTGTTGTTACTTTACATGTTATTGTGGTCATTTCATGTATTTTTGTGTTCCTCTTTTGGGGTCATATTTTGCCTGTTTTGCATCTTTACGTGATCATTCTGAGTCTCTTTGTGGCTGTGTTGTGTCTTTTGTATCCACAGACATTCATGGTGCATCTATAAACGTCACCTCCCAAACACCTTTACACTCAAACATCTCCATATCATCCCACTCTCACCTCCGTTCTTCACTGTCAGGACCATACATTCACTGTGGTTCACTCCAGACATGCTGGACTCCATCTGAGCCCACCAAGTTTATATTATCTGACCAAGAATGTTCCCCAACATTTATCAGGTGTCTTTTCATGTTCTTCGGCATAATTTAGCCTTTTAGTTTGGTAACAAAAAGCAACTAGGTTTTTTATTCTTGTCCTCCATCCATAGAGGTTGATGTTCTGAAGTGTCTGAGCTTCACACTAACTCTGGTTTCCATTGATAACTCCTGGACCAAGTCTGAAGTGTAGTTGTTTGTAGTTGACCTTCCTGAATCCTCTTCCACCTTTGTGAAGTCTCACAATCAGATCTTTCAGTCAATTCTTTTCCATGTGGAGCCATGATGCAGACATAGATAGTCCATCGGTCCATTAGTTGTAACGTTTTGAGTACTAGTGTAAAGGTCTTCAGGCTAGTTGTATAGGTCTGACAACTAGTTGCAAAGGTCTGAGAAGTAGTTGTAGAGATCTGGGGACTAGTTTAGACCACTTGGGGCTAGTTGTAAAGGTCTAAGTAGCCATTGCAAGGCTCTGAAGACTAGTAGATGTCTGAAACTAGTTGTAGAGGTTTTAGGACTAGTTGCAGATGTGTGATGACTAGTAACGTTTTTAGGACTAGTCATAGAGGTGTGAGGACTAGTCGTAGAGGTCTGCAGCAAGTTGTACATGACTAGTTGGAGCCGTGTGAGGGCTGGCAGACATCTGGAAGTAGCCATAAAGGTCTTGTGGTGTGTTGACATGTGTGAGGGAACCTGCTCTTTCTAAGCTGATTTACTATAAGAGGGAATAAACAGCAGTGGAAACAGTAATTATCTCACCTTCACTGGCGGAGGAACAATGAGGATTTAAAGCAGCGCTGCATGCTAGCAGCAGCATGAGGTAACTGTTAAACTCACTGCTCTGCTGTGTCTTATTTCACCACAAACCGAGCCCACAGCAGACGTTCTGTCCTCAGCTGTCCACTACAGTCCCACGGGTGTTGGGCTTTTGGTTGGAGTTTGAGGCTTTACTTTATGGAAACAGTGGAGCGACGCCAGCAGAACTCTGGAGGACTTCCAGGTAAAACTTTCCTCCCAAAAAAAATGTTCTTTCTGTCTCAGTTTCTGTCTTAAATGTCAAGGAATCAGCCTTAAGTGGAGCTAATGCACATCAGGGCCCCCTTCACGTTTCTGCAGCAGTAATAAGAGTCCTCAGCAGACTCAGTTACACAAACAGCCGTCCAGATTTTACTAAGAAATCCCCTCTGGATTCAAATACAAGTTTTACAGCAAAGAGTTTGGCTTGTTAGTTTCCTTTTTTTCTTCTTTTGTTGCCGTGTTTTTGCTTCCAAGTTTGTTTCTGACCCGTTCTTTTCAAAAACATCGTCCTGTTAACCCTCTGAACTCCAAACAGCAGTTTCTGGGTGTTTTTAGCTCCCGACTCATTTTTCTTCACTGTGGTTTCATTTTTCACTGCAACATAAAATCACAGAAATGACAATAAAGAGACACAAAATGACCACAGAGAGACATAAAATAGCCACAAAGTGACATAAAATGACAATGAAGAGAAAAAGAAGTTTGTTTCCGAGCCGTTCTCTTCAGAAACCTCGTCCTGTTTACCCTCTGAACTCCTAGCAGCAGTTTCTGGGTGTTTTTAGCTCCCGACTCGTTTTTCATCACTGTGGCTTTGTTTTTTACTGCAACATAAAATCCTGCAGCTCTACGGAAACAGACTAGACGGAGAAAGCTCCAAATGAACCGAGAAAAGGAAAAATAAAAGTTAATTTTCTTTATTGATTTTACAAAAATTGAAAAATCCTGGAGTCAACATGTTTTTCCAAGCGCTCACATGTGTTCTGACAATGGAAAATAAAATGATTCTACACGCTATAAATACAAATTTTTTAGTTTTTTACACAATTTACTTAAATCAAACGGCTCATTTTTGGGCAAATATTTAAACAAGACATGCAGATTATAAAGGTTTTCATAAAATATCGTGATTTTAAGCTCAGATTTGTTTAAGTTTTTTGATGGAACACTACAAAACAGATCAGGACCAATGAAAAGTTGACATTTTTGGTGATTTTGTTTCTGCTTTTATAATTTGTCTAAATGGAAAAAGTGTAATTTTTGTGATCTTTTAATTTGAGATTTAGCATCAGAACATTCAAAGAAAATGAAAATGAAATCTAAAACCAGCGTCTCGTCCACTTTGCTGCTATAATCTCTCTGTGGTATTGATAGTTTAGGTTGAAACAGCCTTTTCCACTCTGCTCACATCAGCTCTGAGGCCAGGAATCTCATTCTCAACTGGTGAATGTTAGATTTAAACTTCCAGTGTCACATTTCTCGGGTCATTGTTGTAGAAGGAGAAGCTTCAGGTGTTTTTTTGCACTTCTAACCTGGACGACGTCTCGTTCAGACATGTTGTGTCTACATTCAGCCTCCTGCTGCTGCTTCTCAGTTTTCTTCTTCATTTCTGCAGAAACACTGAAATTCGATCTTGGCGGATGTGGAAATGCAGATGTAGGGAAAAAAAAACCCTCGGAGCTGGAATCTTTCCTTCTGCTCAATTAAATGTGACAGATCTAAGAGTGACATCAACCAAACGATCAGCATGTAGGCAAATGTCTTTATTTTCCAAAACTTTTCCATGAGTCAGTACATTGTGTTTTACTGGACAAATAATTAAATACGGTTTGAGGGAATTAAATGAAATTTTCAAAAACAGATGAGATTAGCAGCTTCAGTCCATCAGTTATCTGCCTTCACAGTCTAGAATGACTAAATAGAGGGAGTCATTTATAAACCAAACATTTCAGTCATTCATACAGTTAATTATGCTCGTCACCAGATGTGTAGTGTGAAGGTGGCTTGGTTGGTCAATATGTTCTCACTTCCTGTGAACACTCCTGCATTTTTACAACTGTGGACTGGTCCAACCTAATGGAGACTGATAGTTTGACTTTGACTAAACGTTTATCCTCATCAGACGTGTGAGAACTAGTTGTGCAAATCTGAGGATTAATTGCAGATTTCTGGAACTAGCTATAAAGTTCTGAGGACGAGTTGCAGAGGTCTGCAATGAGTTGTACATGTCTGAAGACTACTTGTAGATGTCTGAAACTATTTGTAGATGTCTGAGGACTAATTGCAGATGTGTGATTGTTTGTAGAGATCTGAAAGTAACTGCTGGTACTGTTACAGTTGTGGAGGTCTACATCTAGCTGAAGACGTCTGAGAATTAGTCGTAGAGGTCTGCAACGAGTTGCACAGTTCTAAGGACGAGCTGTAGATGTGTGAGACCTAATAGAGGTCTGAAAGTAGCTGTAAAAGCCAATGGAAAAGTTGTAGAGGTCTTGGAATTAGACATAGAAGTCTAAGGACTAGTTGTATAGATCTGGAACTAGTGAACCAGTTGTTAAGGTCTGAGAACTAGTTATACATGTCTGGAACTAATTGTAGAGGTCTATACACCAGTTATAGATGACTAGAACTAGTTGTAGAGGTTGGATGACTAGTTGTAGATGTCTGGAAAGAGTTATAAAAGTCTGAGGACCTGTTGTATAAGTCTAGAACTAACCATAGAGGTCAAAGGTTAAGTTGTTGAGGTCTGGAATACACTGTAAAGGTCTAGAGACTAGTTATACAGACCTGAGCACTACTTGTGCAGGTCTCAAGATTAGTTCTAGAGATCTGAAACTAGCTGTAGAGATCTGAGAACTAGTTGTAGAGTTGTGGAACTAGTTGTACAGGTTTGAATACTACTTGTAGTTGTCTGAAAGAGGCTGTACAGGTCGGAGGACCTGTTGTATAAATCTAGAACTAATCATAGAGGTTCAAACATAGCCTAGAATTTTGATGAGGTTCGCTTGTTAAGGGGCACCATGACAAAGTTTCTGTGATGCTTAATGACTCCTGACAAATAATAAGTGAATCAGCCATTGTTTATTTATTAGGAAAGTCATTCCAAGTTACAAAACTTGACGTGATGAATAGTGGAAGGTTTTTTATATATCAACCTGAAATTTCAGAATTATCTTAAAAAATATGCCGTTGACAGTTGAATCAGAGGTGGTTGAGTTGGAATGATACTTTTGACGAAGAAGTCCATATTTTCTTTGGAATCTCTCTGTGGGTTGAGAATCTGTTTGCTGAGTGGCTCAAACTGTGGCTGTGGACCTTAAAATGAGTCACTGGACGAACAGTTTTCCATCGTTCAGAGCGTCTCAACGCTTGTTTCCCAGCTTTCAGTGGAAAACCTGCCCTCGAAGAAGGACCTGGTGATGCATGAACATCAGAGTTTTGGTCCTGGAGAAGCTTCCTGAGGTCTTCGTGGGTCAGAAGTTCAGCGCCGTGTGGACGTGGCCTTTTCCCTCCCAGGCTCCGCCCCCTTCCGCTGAAGCCCCGCCCTCCTGGACGAGGCGGTTCAAGATGCTGAGGAGACGCTGGTGGACGTCCCTACCTCCTCTTCCTCCTCCTCCATCCTCCTCCTCCTCGCTCCGGTCTGTTTCTGAACACTCCTGCACAGCTCGCTGCAGCTCCACCTGGTAGGACGAGTTTAACGTTACTGAATAATCCTCACTTTAAACCCACAACACCGAAGCTTCTGGAACATTTCTCTGCTGCTTTTTTGATTTTGGTTTATCCACAGACATTCATGGTGCATCTATAAATGTCACTTTTTGCACTCATACATCTCCATATCATCCCACTCCCACCCACATTCTTCACTGTCAGGTCTATGCATTCACTGTGAGAGTCGTACCTGCAGAGGAAGTCCTGCTTTGGCTCCGAGCAGAGTGGGAGAAAACCACGGCCTGAAAATCTTCTCACAAATCACCTGCAGAGAAGAAGAAGAAGAAACAAGAGAAAGGATGAGTGAAGACGAGGAAAAAATTATATTTAAGTTTTGAGATGGACAAAAAGATGAGTCGATGAAAGCTCTGCAATATAAACCAGCGACAAACACTTTATCAATAATGGTAAAAATAGCAGTTTGACAGAATGTCAATATAAACAAGATGTAAAAATGACACAAAAACAACACAAATAGCTGTGAAATGACTCAAAAAGACACAAAAATTGGACGCACAACACAAACAAAAATTATGAAAAGACACAAAACTGACAAAGATGTAAAAATAACACGAAGACACAAAACTGATACAAAAATGAAGCAAAACATGTAAAAACAAATCAAAAAGACACACAAATGAGACAAAAAGGCACAAAGCTGACAAAAGATGTAAAAATTACTCAAAAAGACAAAAATGTAGAAATGATAAAAAATTATGAAAAGACATGAAACTGGCACAAAAGATTTAAAAATTACACTAAAAGCGACAAAACAACAAAAATGAAACAAAAACATACAAAAACAAATAAACACGCAAAACTGATGACAAAAAAGTTGCAAAAATGACACAAAAACACCCAAAACTGATTGTAAAATTACACAAAAAAGACACAGAAATGACACAAAAGCTGTGAAAATGGCTCAAAAAGACACAAAACTGATACAAAAGTTGCACAAATTACGCTTTCTTCAGAATATGGTTACTATAAACATTTTTTTTTGCAAATGTTTCCATGTGGGAAAAAATGTTTTTGATGAAATATTGATTGATTTTAAGCTCAGATTTATGTAACGTTCTTGATAAAACGCTGTATTACGTATGATTAGTTCAAAGATTGTTGGATGATCTATTTAGGTTTTTGCAGCTTGATGATTTTTTATTTTGGTGATTTTTTAAAAAAACATAGTGTTCCTCTCAGAGCTGCCGGCGGTTTTGGGTTCAGACGGAGGTGAAACAGATGAAGAACATGAGAAACGGCAGAAAGCTGAGGGAACACGACGTCTGCTGACATGTCAGTGTGTCATTATGCAGACGACGCCTCGTTTTTCATCGCTCATCTCCAGACAATGGCTTCTTTCTCTGAGCAGCTGATTGGCAGGCGGAGGGTCGTCGTGGGTCAGGCCTCGGATCGACCAATGGGAGCGCGACGTGTCATCGAAATGTCATCGGCTCCGGCGCTCTTCACTCAGCGGCTTTTTCCTGCTTCCTCCCTTTTGTTCTTCACCTCCTTTGTTCTCCATCTTCTCCTTTTTCCAGCTCGTCGTACTCGTTTCTGATGCACGTCTGACTTTTTCTTTTTTTTCTGGTCGTCTTTTTGTTTCGTCTCTTTCTGTGTTTGTTCATTGTGACTTAATTCCTCTTTTTGTTTTTTAAACTTCAGTTCGTCTTCATTTTATCCCCACTTTCTCATCTAATTTCGTTTTGTCTTCCACCTTTTCCCATCTTTATTTCTCTTTTTAGCCCGTCTTTTGTTGTGGTTTTCTGTTGTTTTCTTGCTTTTCTGTAAGTCTCTCTTGTTTATCTTGAAAAATGTCACAAAATTGACATAAAATATTGAAAAAATTGACATGAAGAAGGCACAAAAGGACGCAAACTGCCATAAAAGATTGAAAAATGACATTAATATGACATGAAAAGAAATAAAAATGACATTAAAGATCAAAAAATGACACAAAATTGACATAAAATATTGAAAAAATGACAAAAAGATGCAAAATTGACATAAAAGATTAAAAAGACATAAAACGGACATAAAAGGTTTTAAAAGTTAAAATAAATGCGAATAAAAATGTTCAGTTCCAGTATTCTGACTCATATTTGAGTATTTTTAAACAGATCTGTAATTAAGTCTGTAATAATTATTAAAATATGTTCCTAAAAAGTATTTTATTAATAGTATTTAGTTTTTAAAATGACTTGATTAAAATGAGATAATTACCAAATAAATGTAATAATTAAACTAATTCTACTGCTCAGAAAACATCCCATCATGACGCTAAATGTAAAATAAAAACTTGAAATCAGTATTTATTCTGACCAGTGTGAACAGAATGAGAAGAAAAAGGAGAAAAATAAATGATTTTAATTACCAACCAAAAATAGGAAATGTTTCAATAAACTCCCAGAGAAACCAGTAAATTCTTGGATTTGTTGGTTTTTGTTCATATTTATGTATATTTTAGATTTTTAAATGAGTCGGTTTAGTATTTAGAATTAATAAAACTAATTAAACTCAAGTAAAATTGTGTTTCAGATCATTTTTGTCAGGTTTTAATCCTTAATATTTAAATTATTCAGCTTTTATTTTCACTTCAACATTAGTTGATGAGTTTATTTTGTAAAAACTGCTTTTATTTCCTCCTGATTTAATTTAACTGTAAGCTCCTTCAGTTATTAATTTAAAGTTCCTTTTTATACATGGAAAAGAAATGTTCTGAACTTCAGCGAATCAGTTTCTCTATGGAGTAAATGAACCTTTCAAAGTAAAACGCTGTTATTATATTAATACAACTGAAGTAGAAAAATACACAAAACAACATAGAAATGAAGCTAACAGGTAAATTCTCACCATAAATCCGTCTGTCTGAGTTTTATTTAATTATTTCTAACTTTGTTCGGTTCGTGTTTGTTCTGATTTATAGTTTTTATCTTTTTAAATTAATTTCTTTCCGTTTTATTTCATTTTTTTCTGAACTTTCTCTGTTTGTCTGATCGTCTCCAGTTTCTCTGCCGCTCAACGTTTCAGGTTTCTGGTGTCACGAGACGTCTGATCCCACGGTCGGCACGGCGATGAGAGTCTCCGGCCTGTCGGCACGGCGATGAGAGTCTCCGGCCTGTTGTCACGGCGATGAGAGTCTCCGGCCTGTCGGCACGGCGATGAGAGTCTCCGGCCTGTTGTCACGGCGATGAGAGTCTCCGGCCTGTTGTCACGGCGATGATGTTGGGTTTGGACTTTTTAGTTTCCTCAGATTCTGACGGGCCGAATTCTTCTTTTAATATTATTATTAATAATAATAATAATAATAATAATAATAATAATAATAATAATAATAATAATAATAATAATAATAATAATAATAATAATAACAACAAATTATTGTTGTAGTAATTATAATAATATAATATTTTTATTATTATTATCATTAGAAGCACAACTTTACTTGAGTTTAATTAGTTTTATTAATTCTAAATATTGAACCGACTCATTTAAAAATCTAAAATATCCAGACATATAAACAAAAACCAACAAATCCAAGAATTCACTGAATCCACAGGGAGTTTATCTAATTATTTCCTATTTTTGGTGCACTAGTTTGTGTGTTTTTAATTAAAATCATTAATTTGTTCTCTTCTTTTGATTATTATTCTGTTCACACTAAATCTGATTTTGATTTTGATTTTAGAAATCCCTGATGAGACACAAAATTACAAAAGAACAAAGAACAATCTAGTATTTTACTTTCTGATCCAAACAACTTGTCATGGTCTAGAAATGATTTTAAATTTATAGTTTTACTAATTTACAATCTGCAGTTAATGTCTTCTCTGGAATCTTTACAAAGTCGTCCTGCGTTTGACGGCCCTGATTTAACGGATTATTTCTGCCGACTGACTGAAAATAAATGATTGTTTTCAGTCAGTCGGCAGTAAAAATGAATTAAAGTCGATGACAGATTAATTATGTACATAATAATAATTATTCTGTCATCGACTAATTCATAATAAACTTAAAAAGCAACAACTTTAGGGCTTCGGTAGAAACCCTCGTTCAGTTTTAGCCACAAACCAAACTTGTCTTCAGGAGAGTTGAACCTTTAAACGATCCGTTAGGAGAAAAAGAGTTTTCTGCTAAAAACAACCTGTCAGCAGCTCAGTAATTATCCCTCATTTTCATTCCACAATAATTAAAAGTTGTGGAAGATCGATCGCTGCAGGTTCCTGAGAGTCTGAAGAAGCAGGAATCTGTGGAGCGACGAGGCTTCGCTGGAAATAAAACTACGCTTTGGGTTTAAATAAAGACGCTTTAAAGTCATTAAAGTTCATTTTTAACACAGAAAATTCTACATAATTAATGTTTAAATGTGAAAAAAATTCTCTACAATATAAATGAATCCTTTAAAGTGAAAATATATTAATATACTCTGACAAACTTTTTAGATTTTAATAGTTATTTTATATTAGGATCATTTTAACTGTATTATATTTGTAATTATTTATATTTAACTCCTATTTAGTTATTAGAATTATTATTATGTGGTATTTATTTATTAAGGACTTTAAATATCTACAATAAGTAACATTCAATGCAATTATGCATATTAATTAATTAATTAATATAATTCTATATATATATATAATAATTATTAAATAACTTGTTTTAAAATTAATTGTAGTTTATTAAAACAGATAATTGCATGCTGTAGAATTTAACTACGTTTTAATACTAAATTATTTAATTATTATAATTCTATAATATTTATCTCTGACTGTTGTAATTATTACAGCTTTGAGTTGAATATTATTTATCACTTATTTTAATTTATTTATCTTAAATGACATTGTGTGTGTATTTTAATATAATTCAATGTATATAATAATTAAACGTTGGTTTCCCTGAAAACTGTAAAATGTGGTGTTTTTTCCAGCATATTTCTAAAAAGTGACAGTAATAAACTACAAATGAAAGTTATATTGGAATGATTTATCGTGAATTATTCCTGCTTTTTTATTTCAACTTAGATGTATTTTAATTATTCTGCTATTTAACTCAGTCTGTTCTTTACATTTGGAGCTTTTTGATTTTAAAAGTTGAATGTAAACGGGTGAAAGTTGAGTCCATGTCAGTGTTTGTTAGTTTTTTCTAACCTGCAGGTTTGTGTTTCGTCGTGTCGGGCTGCAGCGGCGTTTCATCGGGTCACATCTGGACGAACAGTCGAAGAAGTTGCAGTCGTCGTCGCTGCTGCAGTTCTGGTCCAGGATGTCCCTCATCTTGGGCTCGAAGAACGCCATGTCCACGTCGATGGCGACCACCTGACGCAGGTACAGCAACGCTTAGGCTTCCATTTCATTTAACAGCGACAATGCGGTCACAACTGAGGCATTAAAAGGACGTTCAAAGATAAAAAAAGACAACATTTTGAGATAAAAACGCAAAATTTAAGGATAAGAAATCAAAGTTTTGAGATAAAACACCAAATTTTAAATAAAAACTTGAAACATTGAGATAAAATGCCAACATTTCCAATTTCAGGACGAGGAAGTCAAGATTTTGAAAGAAAAATTAAAAATGCAGGAACAAAAAGTCAAAATTCAGCGAGAGAAAAACTGAAACGAATGTTATTGTTTTATTTATTTATGTCAACATGAAATGCTGACATAAATAGTGAAAAAAGCCAAAAAATTTCAATAAAAACTCGAAGTTCATGGATAAGAAGTTAAAGTTTTGAGATCAAAATGTGAAATTCCGAGATAAAATTTGTGAATTTTGGGATAAAGCCAGAGGTTTAAGATAAAATCTTGAAAATCAGGTAAATAAGTCAAAATTTAGAGATAAAAATTTTAAATTCAGCAATTTTACATGTTTTTCATTTCAAATCTTTTATGGTTGTTTTGCATCATATTTTGTTCATTTTAGATCTGTTTGTTGCCTTTTTTATCTTTTAAGTAATGCTTTGTTTCTTTAAAGGTGTTTTTTGTCTTTTTATGTTTGATTTTTTTGACATTTTGTTCATTTTTTATCTCTTTTCTGGTATTTTGTGTCTCTTTGAGGTCATTTATGTCTCTTTTTAGGGGGTTTTTTGTTACATTTTGGTCGTTTTGTTTGTGTTTGTTGCCATTTTATCTGGTTGTCGAACCTTTCCAGAGTCGGCCCTTCGTGTTTTCCACTGTTTTGTTTTCTTCGTGAACTACTGTACATGCGTGAAGTTTTTCTTTGTTCTGTTTTCACCGAGGACTGGATGGGAGCTCTCCTTTAATTTTCCACGTTTTACGGTGTTGGCATTATAAACGCAGTGATCCTGCTAATCCTGGAGCAACATAATGAGGTTTACTGGACATTCTGTGGAGCCACGTTGAGCCGTTGTTTCCTCTTTTCCCAGTAATCGTTGGGCTGAGCAGCCGGAGGTAAAATATCTGAGGCTGGAGCTGAATTATCGACCGTCTCAAACCGGCCGATAACGCTGGAAAAACAAAGCGGCAGCTCAGATTCTCAGCGCTGCTCTGCTTTCATTCCCAACAGTCAGAGTTTTGTTTGGCTTTCCTCTTACAGCTAAAATAAGCAGCTTGTAATTCTAATACTGCAGAAAGTCAGAATGAAGGATGAGGAGTCCGATAGCAGAGAGATTTCCCACGAGAACAACTAGTTTCTATCAGATTTGGCCATTTTAGATTTCTTTGTTGCCATTTTTTGTCTCTTTGTGGTTGTTTTGTGTCACATTTTGGTAAAACAGCAGTTTGATTACACCGAGAAACTTAATTTTTGTCATATTTGGGTCATTTTGCATCTCTTCTTGTCATTTTGTCTCTTTATAGTTATTTTGTGCCATATTTTGGTGATTTTGCATCTCTTGTTGCCTTTTTTGTCACTTTAAGATAATTTCATGTCTCTTTCTGGTCTATTTATGTCACTTTATGGTTGGTTTTGCCATATCTTGGTCATTTTGGATCTTTTTGTTTCCTGTTTTTGTCACTTTAAGATAATTTTCTGTCTTTCTGGTATTTTTATGACTCTTTGTGGTTGTTTTTTGTCATATTTTGTGTAAAACAGCCGTTTGTTTATACTGAGAAACTTCATTTTAGTCACATTTCTCTTTGTTGCTGTTCTATTTCTCTTTTACGCTCCTTTAAGGTTGCTTTGTGTCATATTTTGATCATTTTGCATTATTTCATGTCTCTTTGTGGCCTTTATATGGCTCTTGATGGTTGTTTTATTATGGTATGTTGGTCATTTTGCATGTCTTTGTTGTCATTTTAATTCTTTGTGGTTCCTGTGGTCAGAATCTGCTGTTTTTTTACATAATCTGGTTATAGCTAGCAGTCTATTTTGGCTGAATTTCTAAATTAAACATGTAGAATGAAGTGATTTTCAGCTCAGATTTTCCCACAAGTTTCCCAGCAGAATGACCAGTCACAGATGAGGAGTTCAAGGACCTTTGGAAACTTGACTATTCTGTCTGTTTTTACGGTTTCTGGTTCTGGTAAATGGTGTCATTCTGGCTGTTTTTCAAGGTAACATGTCTTTTCAAATGCAGGGTTCAGAGGATTAAGGCTTCGACTTCCTGTCTGGGTGTTTTTGGTGAATGAGTGTCCTCACAGAGATAGAAACAGGCCGGTGTTTTTGCAGAGTGACCTTCTCTTCCAGCAGCTTCTGCTTTCAGCTTCAAAAACATCTCTTCAACAAAACGCTCACGTAATCCATTGTCCACCGTCTGATTTCCATCTCTGCTCTAATAGCTCTTTAAAGCACGTCCTTTTTATCTCTTCCTGCCTGCTCTGCTTGCATCCTGCTGCTGGTCTTTATGTCCTCTGAGGACGTTGTGAGTCACTGCGGAGGAGAGAAGAACTCAAACTCACCGTCAGGTCCTTCCTGATGGCGAAGTTCTCCGGCTTGATGTCGCAGAGGTGCAGCTTGTGGGTGAAGTCGTTGTCGAAGTGCCACACCATGTCCAGGAAGCTGAGAGCGATGCGATGCACCATCTCCCTGGAGGTCCACCTGCCCCGAGCCCCGGCCCGGTTCTGCTCCTGCGGCCCGGGAACGGCCACGTCGTCCAGGGAGAAGATGTTCTGGTCCCAGGCGTGTCCGGCCGACAGGTACTCCACGGCGTAGAAGTGACCGCAGGAGCCCAACACTCTGGCCACGTGGCTGCTGAGGTCCTGCAGGACTCTGGAGGACAGATGGAGGCTTTAGGTACCAAAGAAGAACTCATCCTCAGAGTTAATACCACATCTGATCCTGGCACACGTTTCCTCACAGTCAGCTCATCTTCAATTTAACGTCCTGCACTCACAAACAACAGCATTCTGACATAAACGTCCTCATTTTCACATAAAATCTTGAAATTCAGCTATAAGGAGTCAAAATTTCAAGACAAAGACTTGAAACGCAGATAAAAAATCTAAATCTTGAGATAGAAGCTTGAAAGTCAGGAATAAGAAGCCAAAATTTTTAGATAAAGACTTGAAATTCAGAGGTAAGAAGTCAAACTTTCCAGATTAAAAATCTGACATTTAGAGATTTTTTTTTTTTTTAAACTACTAATTTTGAGCTCAATATTTGAAATTCTGAGATAAAAAGTCAAAATATTGAGATCAAAAATTGAAACTTGAGGATAGAAAGTCAAACCTTTGAGATAGAAACTGGAATTTCAGACATTTAAAGCCAAAATCTAATGAATAATAATCTTGAGACTAAAACTTGAAATTCAGGGATAACAAGTCAATAGTTTAAAATACAAACTTGAAACTCAGAAAAAAGCAAAACTTCCAGTTCAGCGTTTCACCAAAACGTCCCTGAATGTTTTGTGATGTGACTGTTGGTGTTTTATTTAGAATCCTGTGAGCAAATGTTTAATAAGACACATCCTGAATTTCAGCTTCGATCTGCATCATTTCAGCAACAGATGATCAGTTCAAGGACCGTCACAAAGTGGAAAATCTTTCTCTTTTGACTGTTTCTACTCTGATAAACGACATGTTTTGCAGATTCTTTTCTAAAAGACAAACCTGCTGGTGGGTTTAGGGGTTCAAAGATTTCAACTTGAGTCTCAGAACTCTTTATAAGTCCGCAGCACATTTTTAAGGCTAGTAATGAATAATAATCTCCATTTTGAAGGTAAGAAAAGAAAAAGCGTCAGAGAGAATCAGGGGTTAACATCAGCTGCAGGTTGTTGTGGAGTTTCTATGAGCTCATGTCTCGTCTTCTACAGATCAGAGATTCCTCAGGAGTCTTATTTCCTGTCTGACCTCTTATCGAGCGGCAACAACAGACTCATCTCGTTGTGTATTCAGTCTGCAGACGTCCAGATCAACAGCAGCAGCGCAGGTCGACTTCATTTCTGGACTCGTGGAGTTTTGGCTGCTGTCTGAAGGTAAACCTTTTGTCTTGTTGCTCAGAACTCAAACTTCTCACACTTTCAAGGTGAAATGATCTTATTTCATCAAACCGCAGAACAAAGTTACGTTTTTAATAACGGATCTCAGATGTCTGCTATATGATGCACTGTAAGTAAATGTTTTAAACCGAGATCATTGTTTAAATTCCTAACAGTTACTAATTAATGATTAGCATTCCTGGTATTGATCAGATAAAAATAGACAATAAATTGAGCTTTGGCTGCCCTCCATATTTAAGGTGGAGTAAAGCAGCAGCTGTACCTGAGGAAGGTGAACTCCTCCTGCTGCAGCAGCGACCACAGCGAGGCCAGCTCTGCTCTGGAGTAGCTCTTATCTCTGCTCTTCAGCTTCTTCCCCCAGAGTCTGGCCAGAGAGCCGTTCATCCCTCCTCCTCCTCCTCCTCCTCCTCCTCCTCCGTCCTCGTCCTCGTCCTCGTCCTCCCCAGCCAGCCCCAGGGAGTTCCGTACCTGAGGCCAGAAGAAGCAGCAGCAGCAGCACTGTGAGGTTTGACTCCACAGAACAGTTCTTAATCAGCTGGAACCTGACGTGACTCACCTCCAGAGTGGCGTAGAAGACCACATCCAGAGGGGAGAGCTCCTCTGCTGTATCCTGTGGAGCAGAAAGCAGCTTTAGAAGCCAGCCGAGCTGCTGCACTGCAAAAACTCTAAACCTGAACACGTCTGTTTGTCTTATTTCCAGTCAGAATGTCTCATCCCACTGGATTAAAGATAAATTCACTTAACAAGAGACATTTCAGCAGATGGAGGGACTTGTTTTAAGACGATGCATCTGAAATATCTTGTTAAGTCAAGCAATCTGGAAATTACCTTGTTTTGAGTTGAGTTTTACAAGAAAACTCTAAATAAGTTTAAAACATCTCAAATTAGGAGTTTACATGAAAGCAAAAATCTATTTTTGAGTGAAAAACTGCTTCTTCTTTTTTTATAGCATGTCTGGCTTATTTTCAGACACCTAAGCTTGACAATCCTGGTAAATTGAGCTTAAAATAAGTTTCCCAGCTAATTTTAAGATCTCAATATTCTAAATATCATATCTTATTTCAAGAAATCTGACCAAGCCATTTTTCACTTGTTCTATTGTCAGATTTTTTCACTGCTTTCAAGGTAAAAGTTCCTTGAAATAAGTTTTCCTTGTTGTTTTGACAGGAGCATGAAGGCCAGACGTCACCTGGTAGTCCAGGATCCCCAGCGGCTCGTACGAGGAGAAGTTCTCCAGCTTGGACTTGAGGATGACGGGGTTTCCTCTCCAGCGAGCCTCGATCACCTTCTTCCCGTTCTCGTAGTAGAGGCAGCGTTTGTACTCCACCAGCCCCAGAACACAAAGATCCTCACACATGTCGCCGGTCACGGAACCCTGGCCGAACTCCAGACACTGTGGGAAGCAGGCAGCATCACTGAGACCAGAACACAACCTCCAACACGTTTCTGGGCCTTTATTTCCTGTTTCATTCACTGTGGCTCATTTTTCACTGCAACATGAAGACCTGCACCTCCAACACGACTAGTTTACAAAAGAAAACTGGAACCAACGTGTGGTCGAGGTCATCGACAGTGTTTTGGGTTTTTGTTAGTGACAGTATCTGAAAAGTCAACATTCTGAAATAGTCACAATTACATAAAAACTGGAAATTTAGATTTGAAAACTCAAAAGTTAGAGACAGACAGAAAGTAAAAGTTAAAATTTTACAGTGAAAACTTGAAATTCAGAGATAAAAGTTAAGATTTTAGAATGGAAATGTGAAATTCAGAGATAAAAAGTCAGCATCTGGAATGGTAGATTCAACATTCAGAGGTGCATTTCTGGTGACTTTCTAAATGTGGACATTTAGAACTAAGTGTTTCTAATGAAATGTCATTGTTGTTTTCCAGATAGAATGTGGCGTATAATGACTGTTCTCTGTCAGCACGGCTATCATCTAATGCTGCGTTTATCCTCCACAGCTGTTTTTCTTCGTCCTAATCCGTGAAGGAGATGAACCGACATGTGAGTGAACACGCTAATGGCCGTCTGAATCGCTCAGTGTCTGCAGGTGCCGAGGTTCTGGATCAGCGGCGTTTCGGTCCCAGATTAGCCGGCTAATCCTCGCTCTGCCCACATTCCAACACAAACATCAGTCAGCGAGGAGCTCAGAGGCTCCAACACCTGCTGGACGGTCGCTGCTGCCTCGTACCGGCTGGAAAGCAGCTTTTAGCTCGTTATCGAAGCGCTGAGATCCTAAAACTTCCACTGTTGTTTCTGAGCAGAGCATCGATTCAGAATCTGTAGTACATCTGAACGTAGATCAAACAATCTCCAACTACGGCAGGGTTGAGATATGAAAAAATAATTCAACCCACCCATGTTTGAGGACACATGAACCCTCCAGTTGTCCTTGTTTATAGGCACCAAAAAATATTGTTTCCTTGTCTGAAAAAAATCCAAAAATTCTGCAAAAAAGTTCCCCAAAATTCTGAAAATTTGCAAAAAGAGAAGAAAATTCCAATAATTTCTTAAAAGTTTACCTTAAAAGTTTTATTTTTAAAAAATCCCCCAAATTTCGCAAGAAAATTCTTGTAAATATTTTCCAAAAATGAGTAAAAATCTTCAAAAAAAAAAAAATACGAAAAATATCTAAAGTGATTCCATATATATCAGTAAAACTTCTAATAGTTTCTTAAGAACATTCACATAAAAATGAACCAAAATCCAGTGAAATTCGCTGGATTTTGGTTGATTTTTTTGTGGATGTTCTCAAGAAAGATTTTTAACATTTCTTTTTTTCCACAAAAAAATGTTCAGAAATTTCCCAAAAATGTTGAAAATGTGGACATCAGAAGTTTCACTGTGAAAGAGATGGACAGACGAAGAGGACGGACAGACGAAGAGGACAGACAGACGAAGAGATGGACAGACGAAGAGGACAGACAGACGAAGAGACGGCCAGACGAAGAGGACGGACAGACGAAGAGATGGACAGACGAAGAGGACGGACAGACGAAGACGACGGACAGACGAAGAGATGGACAGACGAAGAGGACAGACAGACGAAGAGACGGCCAGACGAAGAGGACGGACAGACGAAGAGATGGACAGACGAAGAAGATGGACAGACGAAGAAGATGGACAGACGAAGAGATGGACAGACGAAGAGGACAGACAGACGAAGAAGACAGACAGACGAAGAGGACGGACAGACGAAGAGACGGACAGACGAAGAGGACAGACAGATGAAGAGATGGACAGACGAAGAGGACGGACAGAAAGACAGCAGGCATGCAGACAGGCTGGATTGGCCTGAGAAAGAGACGCTGATCAAAGCTGACGACGGCGTCCTTCATCTCCTCAGCGTCACACGGCTGATCTGTTGATGAGGTGGACATGAAGCTCCTCATCTGTTCTCAATCTGAACAGCGACTCACTGATCAGTCGGAGACCACAATCAGCTGGTTTACGTGGGAAAAGAACACCAGAGTGTTTGTTCCAGTCCGTGATTCTCCACTCATTTCTAGATCTGTTGTTAATGCAGCTGCAGGAATGTTTCAGAGGACGACGTCTGGTTTCTACGTTGCTAAACAAAACATGAATAAATACACTTACTGTAGTTTTAGTCATTGCAGGTCTAGTGTTGGTAGAACTTCATGAAGTTTGGTGGCGACTCGATGAAATATCACAATTTTAAACGTAGATTTGGCTAAATTTCATGAAAAAAATGCAAAATACAAAGATTGGAGCTTTTCTTTGTGTGTCTTTGTGGTTGTTTTGTGTCTTTTCATGTTCATTTTGTGTCATTTTGTGGCTGTTTTTGTGGTTTTGTGTCTTTTTGTTTTGTGTCTCTGTGGTTGTTTTGTGTCTATTTGAGGTTGTTTTGTGTCACTTTAGTCATTTTGTGTTTCTTTAAAGATGTTTTGTGTCATGATTGCACACCAAGACACAAACATCCACAGTTATGTTTTCAGGCGTCTTTTGATTTGTATGTTTTTACATCAACACTCGTCTTTTTTTCCTTCTTCTCGACGCTGATCGTGGCTCCAACTTGTGCAGGAAAATCTTTGAAATCCTCTGTTTTTTTGTTTCTTCTTCTATCTTTAGCTCTCCGTCCTTTGGGACCAGACGAGTCTTTCTGAGTTTGTCCCGGTGGACTGGGACATCTGCAGCCTGTTGTCCAGCGCTGCCTCCACAGATCCGCTGTAATTCCATGGATTTCCTCCGTCTTGCATCACGTAAGTTCATGCAGCTGCTGTAAACTGTGGACAGATGAGCTCCGTGCCTTTAATGTGTGTTCATGAGGTTATTTCTGTCCTTCCAGAGGTCTCACATAGCTCCAGTTTGACACATTTCTTGCAGTTTGTTTGATATTTTCTGAGGTATCGGTCTATGACCTTATTTACCACGTTGTTGTACAGTCCAGGAACATGAACAGACCTGCAGAGATTCTACTGTTTCCTCCTCGTTTCTCATCCAACTGAAGTCAAACTTCACTGTCAGAACTATGAAACTTCCATCCATCGTCCATCGGTTTGTTCCAGCTTTCACTGCAACTCTCTGTTGTCTTTTGTGTCTCTTTAATGTCACTTTATGTCTTTATGTAGTCATTTTGTGTTTATTTTCAGTCATTTTGTGTCTGTCTGTGGTCATTTTGTGTCTGTATGTGGTGTTTTTGTGTCTCTTTTTGGCTGTAATGTGTGTTTCTGCTGTTGTTTTGTGTCTCTTTGCTTGTTAAGTGCATCAGTGTGGCTGTAGTGTTAGGTCTCAGTGTGTGTTGGTCCGTTCTGACGTATTCTTGTGGAAATGTTGCGTCCAGCTGCTGATTTAAGACGCAGCAGGTGTGTGTCTGCAGATGTTCACGTCCACCCAGTTGCAGATTCGGAGCTTTTCTCAACGTGGATCTGATCAACGGCAACAAGCGGCGAACGGGTTGGATTAAGGAGCTTCTGCAGTCTGAGAGCAGCAGACTGATGCCAGCAAACAGCAGAAAGCCTCGGGAGCTTCCAGCTAACAGCACAAACAAATAGCTACAAGAAGTAAATGAGCTCCAGACTGGAGCGCTAGCGTCTGGTAATGAACTCTGGCTGCCAGGCTGCAGCGTGAACGATTGGGCTTTAAACCAACATTTTTAACTGGAGTCCTGCAGCTCTGTAGAAGCAGAACGAAGGAGGAGAGAGGACTCAGATGTGTTCTGTGCAGGACGACACGGTTAGAATGACAGAAATCATCAAAACCTGGAACCAACATGGACGTTTTTCAAAGTGTCCACAGCTGTTACCAACACTGGAAAACACAGAGGCTCCACATGCTGTAAATATTTAACTATTTCCATGTTTCTAGCCTCGACAAACTTTATCTCTCTAGTGCGTTCATCATCAGTAGGAAGATGTTTCTCCATGCTGAATGGATCTGCAACAACCTGCTGCTCTGTTCACTGTTTCTGAGCCATGCTGCTTTTACTTAGTGATCCAGTAGCTTTGATGTTCCTCTACATGTAGCCAAAAGAGGCTTCAGAGTGTTGTGTAGTCCTTGTTGTGTAGTCCTTGTTGTGTAGTCGGTGAGCAGAAAGCTGAGCCTCTCAGCGTGTTTCTCCGTCAAAGAGCTTCTTTGTTGTCTCCATTACATTCCATAATGGTAAAGCCAACATTAAAACGCCTTAATGACATTCCTGAGAGCCTGAAGCTGCAGCAGCGAGACTGAAAGGACAAAGACTGAAACTTCTGGTTGTGTTGTGTCTCTTTGTGGTCATTTTGTGTCTCTTTGGGGTTATTTTAGATCTCTCTGTTGTTGTTTTGTATCTTTAAACAGTTGTTTTTTGTCTCTTTGTGGTTGTTCTGCATGTTTTGGTCATTATTTTGTGTCTTTATTGTGTATCTCAACAGTTGTTTTGTGTTTTGCAGTGTGTTGTGCGACTGGATGCAGCAGGTTAAGCTGCACTGAGCGATGTTGTCGACGACAACTGGAGGCTGAACTCCTGTCCAGGAAGTCGACACCTCCGAAGTGTCCCAGAACACCAGACTGAATGAGCTGCTCTCACACAGACCCACACAGACTCACACAGACACACACAGACCCACACAGACTCACACAGACTCACAGACTCACACAGACTCACACAGACTCACACAGACACACACAGACTCACACAGACTCACACAGCGTGGGCGGACCGGTCGACCTCGGGGTCGGTTGGCTGGAAGTGTGGGCTGATCTCACAGCTGGTGAGTCCACAACGCTCCACTGTTCACTCCACCACCAGGTTCAGTAGGTGTACGACTAATGAGGCTCCAAAACACTCGACAACAGCCAACACACACAACGTTGTGTTCTTATTTATGTTGTACAGTTCAGATCCTTCACACAGCAGCAAAATACAACGGAAGCATTCACTGCAAGCTGAAGCAGCTTTTATTGTGGTCAGTTTGTGTCTCTTTTTAGTGATTTTGTGTCTCTTTGTGGTCATATTGTGTGTCTGTGGTTGTTTTGTGTATCTTTGTGGCGTCTGATTGGCTGCTCTGACTGTGATGTGGTCAAACGGCGTCTCCAGACTCTCAACGTCCGAATCATGAACCCAAAGGCAGAAGCTCACACACAAAAATAACACAAAAACATGCTAAAATGTCACAAAAAGTCACAAAAATGACACAAAAACATGCTAAAATGTCACAAAAAGTCACAAAAATGACACAAAAAGACAAAAATGGCACAAAAATGCTAAAATGACACAAGAATTTGCATCTTTCTGAGGTTTTTGTGTCTTTTTGTGTAATTTTAGCATCTTTTTGTTTCATTTTTGTGTCACTTTTGTGTCTTTTTGTGTCATTTTAGCATCTTTTTGTAACCTTAGTTAAAGCAAACACTTTATTTTCATGAATTTTTATGAATAAATAACACTAGAATCAAAAAGTCCAACATTTTCAAGTGTCCACAGCTGCTAGAAACACTGGAAAAACAAATAGTGACTTTACAAACTACAGATATTTAACTTTTTACGTCTTATTTCATTTCCTGCTCTGTAAAAAAAAAAAAAAAGCACTTAAATTTTGGTCACATTAACGTTAGTTGCTGCTGAGCCACTAAAGGCTTCTCAGCTGCACAGAAAGGTGCAAAATTTGTATTTTTTTACAGAATCTGATTCGAGCAAACTGTTTATTTTTGGTGATTTTTTTTTAAGTGAGTCTTGATTTAGAGCTGAAAGATGTCAGAAGGTTGAATTATTAACTGTTATTTCTGTTTTCGTAGCTTCTGTCGCTGACAAACAGTGAGAGTTTTGTGTTTTTTTTAATGTCCGACTTGTCTTTCAGAGGGTTAAAGGACCGTGAAGGTGGCTTTGCGTGTTTCCCTCGCTGGCTGCAGACCAGATCAGACGTCTGAATCTGTTGTTTTGGATTCGTTTCCTCTTTTTAAGCTCGTCTTTCCTCCAGGCAGCAGCTGGCTTCACTTCACCGCTTTCTGTGAAAACAAACTTGCAGAGACTTGAGATTTCTGCGGAAGGTAATCTGCCTGGTCTTTTTTTTGCCACATTTATCTTCGCAGTTACATGTAGCTGCAAGTGACTGTTTTTGAAAAGTGGTTTAACCTTTTTTTCTCTCTCAGCGCTGCTTTTATCAACGGCTCTCTAGGGTTTGGAGACGTGTGTGGTGTAAAAACCCCACATCCAATGCAGTGAAACTGGTCCCATAAATCTGAATGTTATCACCTAATTACAGCACTTTACTGACAAAAAGGACACAAAAAGATCCTAAAATGACATGAAAAGACAAAAAATGCACAAAAAGATGCTAAAATGACATGAAATTTATGCAAAAATACAAGGATGACACAAAAATATGCCAGCATGTCACAAAAAAACAAGAATGACACAAAAAGACACAAAAAATGCACAAAAGGATATTAAAATGACACAAAAAGATACTGAAATGACATAAAAAGACAAAAAATGCACAAAAAGATGCTAAAATTGCACAACAATGACATAAAATTGGCACAAAAAGACAAAAGTTACACAAAAAAGTGCTGAAATGATACAGAAAGACTCAAGGATGTCACAAAATGATAAAATGACGCATAAAGAGCACAAACAGATGGTAAAGTTTCCCAAAAAGACACAAGAACAGCACAAAAAGATGCTAAAATGACACAAAAATGACATGAAAGAATAGTAAACTGACACTAAACCACTTCCTCCATCACTGTTTTTAGCGAACCGTGTCCTTTAGCAGGATCAGGTGCAGTCAGACTATTCTACTCAGCAGCATGTAGAATGGTCTGACTTTCAAAAGTGGATGTTCAGAGGAACCGTAGCAGAATTAGCATGAACCTCACCCAAATCTCCTGCAGGCTGTTTATCCTGAAAACAAACTGAAACCAGCAGCCGCCGGGAAATCGATGAAAAGCTGATGAGCCGAGTGAGAAAATGAATCAGGAATCCCAAACATGTCCTCCAACACCCAGCAGCATGAGCAGAAAACCAAAATGGAGAGTCGCTATTGATCCGGACACGAGCAGAAATGGAATCCATTATAAATGAAACGTGTTGGCAGGTGGTCTACATGTTCCTCCTCCTTAATGGAAACAGAGCTACTGCTCATCAGTCCATCAGTTCTTCTTCTGCATCCTCAGAGTGAAAGGATGCCGTCAGCCAACATGAAGCTCACACAAACTACATGTGAGTCGATCTGAACATGAGTTATTCTCCTGATAATTAAAGCTGCAACACATTTAACCCCTGAAGACTCAGAGTTATTCTCCTAATAATCATTTCAGCATCTTTTTAGCATTTTTTGTGTCAACTTCGCATCAATTTTGTGTCATTATAGCAACTTTTTGTGTTATTTTGACATCTTTTTGTGTCATTTTAGCATCTTTTTGTTCTTTTTGTCTCACTTAAGCATCTTTTTGTGTCAATTTCGTGTCATAGCAACTGTTTGTGTCATTTTAGCATCTTTTCATGTCATTTTGTGTCAATTCTGTGTCTTTTGTTTCTTTTTGTGTCATTTTAGCATCTTTTTGTATTATTTTATAATCATTTCTTGTCATTTTAGCTTCTTTTTTTGTCATTTTTTGCGCCATTTTAGGATCTTTTGTGTGTTTTTGTAGCATTTTGTGTCATTTTAGCATATTTTTGTGTTATTTTTGCAACCTTTTGTGCTATTTTTGTCTCTTGTCATTGACATTTCTGCCTCCTTCTTCGTGTTGTTCTGGTTCCACAGAAGTGCAGGACTTTACGTTGCAGCGAGTGAAAGTGTGTCAGGAGCAAATAAAACACCCTGAGGCTCAGACGGTTAATGAGCTGATAACAGTGGAAGCAGGAAACTTTGCCAAAAACGAATACCTGCTTGATGACAGCTGTTTTTCTGTCGGCCGGCGTGAGCGCTGTGATGTTGCAACGCAAACACTCGGCAGAAACTGTGTCAGGATCGAGTGTCGAAGGATCAAAACTCTGTTCAAACACCAATATCCAATAAATTAGAGTCAGCATAGTTTCCCCTGAGCAAAAGATTTATGTCCTGGCAAACTGGTTTCCATACCTTCCAGCACTGAAATAAATAAAACACAACAGCAGCGTCGTTTCAGACACCGAGACACGATCACAGAGCTGAATTGGACATGATTTATGTGCCTCAGGATGAATTCTCATGTAAAATCTGCTCTCAGCCGGTCTGATGTGATAAAGAAAGCCGATGTTCAGGCTTCCTGTTCGGCTCAGCGCAGAGTTTAACCTTCAGGTAGCAGGAATGATCGCTGCAGGTTTAACAACTACAGTTTCTACTGCAGTTACAGGACGGAGTTCTCAGAGGGATTCGTCGCATTAAAATGGATCTCAGTGGTCTCGAAACACCAAACTGAGAGTCCACCAGAAACACGGACACAAAGAGATGCTAAAATGACACGAAAAGACACAAAAAAGACCAAAAAAGATGCTGAAGGACACAAAAAGACAAAGGAATGACAATGTAAGGTGCTAAAATGACACAAAAAGATGAAAAAATGAAGCAAAAAGATCCTAAAATGACACGAAATTGACACAGTAAGACAAAAATGACACAAAAATATACCAAAATGACAGAAAAAGACTCAAAAATGACACAAAAAGATGCTGAAATAATCTAAAAAGATGTGAATGACACAAAAAGAACCAAAAATTGCACATAAAGATGCTTAAATACCATGATGAGACTAGAATGACACAAAAGGAACTAATGCCGTGGAACTATTGCGGTAAACCTGAACGTTGTTGTGTAATTGCTGTCGTTGTCGGCGGCGTTTTCCTCCGCTCTCTTCAGCTGCTATCGGAGGAATCGTCCAAACGCCGCCATGCTTCCTTGATCTGTATTCAGCCGTGGAAGGAGGTCAGAGAGGGGGAAGATAAGACGGAGGGATAAAAGACGAGCGCCGCATACCAACGACGAGGCCTGCAGGGTCGCAACAAAGAGCCGAGTCGTCTGAATCTGACCCCGAACCAGCCTCTAATGAAGTTCCACATCCTGCCGACGACTTCCTCTGATGTGCAGCTCCACAGCAGCACGTTCTGAACCAGACCGTTAGAGAAAACGCCTCTGCTTGTTGTCGGGACAACCAGAGGCCTTTTCTCTCTGGGCCGTCTGCAGATCAAACGGCCTAAAATGCCACAAAACACACAAAAATGACACAAAAACACCCTAATATTATGTAAAAGACACAAAAATGACACAAGGAGATGCTAAAATGACACAAAAAGACCCTAAAATCTTCATGCAATAATCCACAGTACTAGTTACAGTAGTAGTACTTTTACTGCAGTATGACTGTTCCTCCGTCTCATTCTATTCTGTCTCTGCTGGGATCAGAGCTGCAGCTGTAGATCTACCAGAGACACGTCCTCCACCGTCCATCTCCACTTTCACATCTGCTCAGGCTCAGCCGTAAACCTGCCAGGACCAGCATCCACTGATTTACCGTCCACTCGGAGTCCGTTCACATCGTCTAAAGCTGTTCTCATCATCTCTGTCATTCATAGATCCACCTGATTTATCGGATGTCTGTTGGCAGCAGCTCCATGAATCCTGCACGAGACGACCGAGAGCTCCACGAACATCAGGAAAGTCTGGATTACAGGTAAAACCATCAACAGGTAAACCTCCTCTCACACTGAAATACATCTGATGACATCTCTGATCAGTAAACGACCACAAAGAGCCACAAAACGACCACAAAGAGACACAAAATGACCACAAAGAGACACAAAACGACCACAAAGAGACACAAAACGACCACAAAGAGACACAAAACGACCACAAAGAGACACAAAACGACCACAAAGAGGCACAAAACGGCCACAAAAAGACACAAAACAACCACAAAAAGACAAGTCATGTCCACACCACAACCAGCCAGTTTGTTTCAAAGGTCTGTTATCTTTTTAAAAAATCACCAGATTTCTCCATTTAATAGACAGAAACTGTGAAACAAAAACAAATAGATGAACGGATGTTCAGCTTTCCAACAGTCCTTGAACTGCTCATGTGTGACATCAGAAAAACGAACCAGAACTCAGCCTTAAGTGGTGATATTTAATCAAAGTAACTTTATTCTGTCTCATTTGAAAATGTACCAAAGCCAAAATGTTTGCTCCGACCAGATTCTGTAAAAGGAATGAAATGGTTTCTGTCCTGGTGGATCTGAGCTGAGTATCTTCAGACGGTCAGCAGACGTGTCTCAGCAGGTTCTAGCTGCTCTGAGCTTCACTCAGCTCAGTCAGGACAGGAAACACTCGGTAAACTTGACTTGAACTCAGCATGTCTCGTCTGTTTCTCCCTAAATCAGAGACAGCAGACAGTCGGGTCAGCTGACCTCACCGCCGTCACGGCAACATGTTTGTTTTGAGTGTCAGGACCTTGAAGGAGGAGAAGGTAATGATGTGTCAGGCACAGATTCCTCGTCAGATTGAAGTCTGACTTCCGACTCTCCAGAACTTCCACCTTGTCGTCTTTAAACCATTTCTGTATCTTTGTTTGCTTCAATTCGTCTGGATGGAAAATAAATCTTCTCCAAGTCTCAATTGTCCTCCAGGATTATTTTACCCTCAACGTTTACCAGCCTTCCAGGACCTGCTGCTGAGGAACATCATGATGCTGCCACCACCGTGCATCTCAGTGGGGATGGTGTGTTTGTGATGATGTTCAGTGTTTACTGTCCATCAAACATATCATCTAGTCTGATGGTCATAAAGCTCCATCCTGGTCTCCTCAGACCAAAGAACCTTCTCCCAGGTGTCTTCAGAGTCTGCACATGTCTTCTGGTGAACTCTAGTCCAGATTTAATTGGAGTTTTTTCCATCAGAGTCTTTCTCTTTGTCTCCATGAAGCTTTGACTGGTGAAGAACAGACAGCAGTTGTTGGATGAACAGTCTGAAGATGGAACTCCTTCAGAGGAGTCATAGAAGTCTTGGTGGCCTCCCTCTCTAGTCTCTTTCTCCTTCAGAGGAGTCATAGGAGTCTTGGTGGCCTCCCTCTCTAGTCTCTTTCTCCTTCAGAGGAGTCATAGGAGTCTTGGTGGCCTCCCTCTCTAGTCTCTTTCTTCTTCAGAGGAGTCGTAGGAGTCTTGGTGGCCTCCCTCTCTAGTCTCTTTCTCCTTCAGAGGAGTCATAGGAGTCTTGGTGGCCTCCCTCTCTAGTCTCTCAGGTCTTGAGGACGTCCTGCTCTAGTCAGATTTATTCATGTTCCATCTTCCTTCCATTTCTTAATGATGGATTTAACTGGACTCCAGGAGATCTTCAGGAACTTTAAATGTTCTTGTATCGTCCTCATTGATGCTTTTCAACAACCTTTTCTCAGAGTTTCTTGGTTCTTTAGTCTTCATGGTGTAGTTCTATCCAGGAGTTCTGATCCACCAGAGGATGGACCTTGCAGATCCAGGAGTCTTTAGACATTCACTGACCTCAGATCATCTTTATTTCACTGTTGAACTTTTAGCACCAACTGGCTGCTTCTGTGTTGAATTAGTCACTTTACAGGGGGTGAATATTTATGCAATCACTTCTTTTATGTTTTGCATTTTTAATTATTTCACATGACTTTGACATGAAAGAGTTATTTTTTTTAAATTCTTGTCAAGAGATCTAATTTAAACTGGTCATGAATACTTTATATGGGCTGTTTATGTTCAGCAGAGAAGCTGTCTTTCATCAACAGCTGACTTTATAACCTCCGTGGTACAAATTCAGCTGCAGTGGACAAATTCTTCATAGAAATTCACAACAGACGCCTCAACGGCCACATCATCATCATACAGCGGCTGGTTTGTAATGCAGCAGAGTCCTGGACCACAACATAAACCTCCTCTCTGTTAATTCCTGGTTCAGGAACAAACCAGGCTGCATTAAAAAACTGAGTTAGGCCATAAAAATGTCGGCCATAAATAGTCAGAGGAATGCCAGAGACATGCAGGGACAGGGTGAGACCAGCTACCGACTATAAATAGTCAGAAACTTACAGATTTCTCTTTCAACACAAACCATGTGTGCAGAGCAAAGACAGCGCTGATGGAAGGATAGACGGAGGCGGTGGGATTTGTCAGATATGAATTACAAAAGTAAATTATCCATCCAGACGCTTTATATCAGACTAGAGTCGATTCATTAATTAGTTAAAGAAACAGCTGTAACTGTTTCCAGCTCCTCAGTTCGAGGTTTGTGACGTTTTTCTTCCTCCAAGTTGAAACACTTTGGGTTTTGGATTATTGATCGAACAAAACAAGGCATTTAAAGACATCACTTCGGTCTGTTACTCATTATACTTTCTTCAAGTTGTGGCTATTTTCTGGCGTTTCAGAGACAAAACGATCATCCGAGTGAACCGCATAAACCCTAAAACCCGCCGGTTGGTTTGAGAGGCATGCTGTCTTGAAAAAAATCACCAAAATTACACCATTTATGAGAGGAAGAAACTGTAAAAACAGAAAGAATCAACAGATTTTCAGCTTCCCGACAATACTTGAACTAATGATCTGTGACTGTCAGTTCCAAATATAATCAGATATAAGTATTAGCTATAAGAACAATAGTTATTTAAAAGAAGTGACAAGTGAACCACCAGCAACCTTCAAAGCTGTGAAGTGCCAAAAGCTGCAGCTCCTCAGATGTCCACTAGAGGCAGACTCAAAAAGTGAGTCAATCCCCATAGACCTCCATGTTGAAACGTCCAACTCTGCAAGACCAAAACCAGTTAAAACATTTCAAACCAATTCAAAACCAGTCCATTAGCAAGCCTGAAACCAGTCTAGAAGCGAGCCCAAAATCAGTCCAAAACCAAATGTACAACTGATTAAAAACCAGTCTAAAATCCAGTCCAAAACCAGTCCAAAATAAACACCAAAAGCTCGTCCAAAATCAGTCTAAAACCAGACCCAAACTAGTCAATAAACAAATACAAGATGATGTCCAAAACCAGTCCACATGCAAGTCTGAAACCAGTCCAAACCAGAAAACAAGTACCAAAAGCTGCAGTTCCTCAGATGTCCACTGGAGGCTGCCTCCAAAAGTGAGTCAATCCTCAAAGACCTCCATGTTAAAACGTTCAACTTTGCAGCAGAAAGAAACATATTTACAGCTTGGAACAAACCTGGTTTTAGTTTCTGTAGCTAATTTTCCCTGATCATGACGTCTGTGCAGGGTTGGATGTTTATACAACTCATCTGTTTAATTTGTATTACGGCTTAAAATTAAGTCTTCTCCACTCACACTCCACCTCTTTGCTCATTTCTGAATTATCCTTGAGATCGGAGGCGTCACGTTTCCCCCATTACATGGATAACTTCAAAGATCTGTGGATATTTTTTAGCTTTACCCACCAAATTCCAACCCAACCAGGAGATTAGTCTCTTCCTCAGAAGCAGCTTTATGCTTTTAGATGTCTGTTTTATCAATATCACTCTCTCAGAAACCTGACATGAATAAATAATGTGCAGAAGGAACACAGGCTGCAGGGTTTTTCCACCGTGGAGGAATTTTTGGAGGCGATTTAACCAGCCTCAAAGGGAGCGCCATAAAAACGGAGAATAAATTACATTGTTGCTCCAGTTTTTTTTTAAATCAGGCTCATTTACTCCAAAATAATTGACATTTTACTCATCAAATGGTCAGAAATAATTATGAAAACATAAATATAAGCTAACACAGACGGTTGGTTGAAGTCGCCCCCTAGAGGCCCATTCTGAGCCTGGAAAAAGCCCGACTTAACAGGGAATTTTACATCATAACTCTGTTTGATGTTGTAATATTGACATCCGGGTGGAGAGGAGGAACAGCAGAGGGAATACTGCTCCTCTTTGATGTGTGTTTCCTCACAAAGACAGAACTTTTTAGTTGTTTATCCTGCAGCAGGAGGAAACAGGAGGAAGACGGAGCACAGAAAGGTGTGATGGAACTGATAACTGCAGTTTTATCTTTCAATTTAGCAGAGGTGAAGTCAGTCAGTGTTTCTAGTCGGCAGGAACTTTGAGTTTGTTTTAGGCAATAAAACTAATTTATCGGCGACATGAACGCGTCGATTTGCTCTGCAGGATCTTAAAATAATTAGTTTTTATGCTGGAGCTTCATGTTTTCAGCCAAGAGTTATTGTCTCGGAGATAAACGAGCTCCGACTAGAGATTCCCAGGAGAGTATTTTTATCTTTATCCCACGACGTCACTCCTACACTCAGTGGACCAACAGTATAAATGCTGTTAAAGAGGGGATGAGTTACCCTTTAAGGCTGTTTCATGATCATTTAATCGTTTCAAATTCAGAGATATTCAGCATTTTCAGGATAACTTTCCAACAACTTTCCATCTGAGTCATCACTGCAACATGTTTTGTTTTCTGCTGGTTAACCATGTGAGGACTAT
Source organism: Amphiprion clarkii (assembly GCA_027123335.1). Lineage (NCBI taxonomy): Eukaryota > Metazoa > Chordata > Actinopteri > Pomacentridae > Amphiprion > Amphiprion clarkii. The sequence goes on along the minus strand of CM049588.1, from coordinate 26,571,546 downwards.
GTGGCTGTTCTTTGGTTGTAAACATAACTTTACCAAGTCCAAAACCAGTCCAGAAGAAAGACCAAAATCAGTCCAAAACCAGTCTAAAAACAAAGACCAAAACCAGTCCAAAATCAAGACCAAAAGCTAGTCCAAAACCAGTCTAAAACCAGTCCAAAACTAGTCTATAAGCAAATCCAAAACAATGTCCAAAACCAATTCAAAACTAATCAACAAGCAAGTCCGAAACCAGTCCAAACCAGAGTCCAAAATCATTCCAAAACCAGTTCATTACCAAATCTGAAAACATACCATTATCAAATTCAAAATCAAGTCCCAAACTAGCCCAAACCAGTCCAAAAGCAAATCTACAACTGATTAAAAAACAGTCTAAAACAAGTCCAACACTACTCCATAAACAAGTAAAAAATCAAGACCAAAAAGTAGCCCAAAACCAGTCCAAAACTAAATCCGCAACTGATTAAAAACAAGTCCGAAACCAAGTCCAAAATCAGGTCCAAAAACAGTCCAAGACTAGTCGACAAGCAAGTCCAAAATCAGATCCAAAACCAGTCCAAAATCAAGTCTACAACTGATTAAAAATCAGTCCAAACTACTCCTTAAGCAAGGGGCCAAATCCAAAACCATTCATCAAAACTGGAGCCTGTTTTGGTTGATGTTTTTCTCGTTGTTCCTCTGAAAATAAAAGTTGAATGACCCACAGAATTCCAGTTTTGTGACCAATAAAACATGACTGCAGCTTTTGGTTTCTGTTAATTTGATCCTGAACCCTGGTGGCTGAAAGTCAGGATGAGTCAGTGTCCTGAATCACTGGAGGAATCCAGAGACATTAAAGCTGCTGCTGTGGTCGACGTTCAGTTTGTTGACTTTCTGTGTTTGTTTGGGATTTCATCAGAAGGAAGCGTCGCTGTCTGCGTGATGGATAAAGTATTTCCTCTGATTAATCTGTTACAGCAGTGTTTGTACAATGCTGGATTTCATCAGCGGATAAAAAACAAAAGGAGGAGAAACCGACTTAACCTGTTAAATCCAAACAGTTTGTTGAACTATTTAATGTTTCCAGCTTCTACAAACTTTATCTCTCTACTCTGTTCGTCATCTGTAGAAAGATGCTTCACCATGCTGGATGGATCTCCAGCTAGTAGAAGATGTTCCACCATGCTGGATGGATCTCCAGCTAGTAGAAGATGTTCCACCATGCTGGATGGATCTCCAACTACTAGAAGATGTTCCACCATGCTGGATGGATCTCCAGCTACTAGAAGATGTTTCACCATGCTGGGTGGATCTCCAACTACTAGAAGATGTTCCACCATGCTGGATGGATCTCCAACTACTAGAAGATGTTCCACCATGCTGTATGGATCTCCAACTACTAGAAGATGTTCCACCATGCTGGATGGATCTCCAACTACTAGAAGATGTTCCACCATGCTGGATGGATCTCCAGCTACTAGAAGATGTTTCACCATGCTGGATGGATCTCCAGCTACTAGAAGATGTTCCACCATGCTGGGTGGATCTCCAACTACTAGAAGATGTTCCACCATGCTGGATGGATCTCCAGCTACTAGAAGATGTTTCACCATGCTGGATGGATCTCCAGCTACTAGAAGATGTTCCACCATGCTGGGTGGATCTCCAACTACTAGAAGATGTTCCACCATGCTGGATGGATCTCCAGCTACTAGAAGATGTTTCACCATGCTGGATGGATCTCCAACTACTAGAAGATGTTCCACCATGCTGGATGGATCTCCAGCTACTAGAAGATGTTCCACCATGCTGGATGGATCTCTAACTACTAGAAGATGTTTCACCATGCTGGATGGATCTCCAGCTACTAGAAGATGTTCCACCATGCTGGATGGATCTCTAACTACTAGAAGATGTTTCACCATGCTGGATGGATCTCCAGCTACTAGAAGATGTTTCACCATGCTGGATGGATCTCCAGCTACTAGAAGATGTTTCACCATGCTGGATGGATCTCCAGCTACTAGAAGATGTTTCACCATGCTGGATGGATCTCCAGCTACTAGAAGATGTTTCACCATGCTGGATGGATCTCCAGCTACTAGAAGATGTTTCACCATGCTGGATGGATCTCCAGCTACTAGAAGATGTTTCACCATGCTGGATGGATCTCCAGCTACTGGCTGCTCTGTTCACTGTTTCTGAGCCATGCTGTATTTACTTGATTCATCCAATGTTTTGTTGTTGTTGTTGTTGTTGTTGTCATCTCCTCTTTGCTGTTTACATCAAACTTTATTTTTTGTGCTTTTTTTTCATTTTGTGTCTTTTAATGCCTTTTCATGTCATTTTAGTATATTTTTGTGTCATTTTGGCAACCTGTGTTTTTTGCGTCTTTTTGTCTCATTTTTGTGTATTTTAGTGTCATTTGTATGTCATTTTTTCAACATTTGTGTTTTGTGTCAATTTTGTGGCTTTTCATGTATTTTTCATCCCATTTTCGCGTATTTTTTGCGTAATTTTGTGCATTTTTGTACTATTTTTGTGTTATGTTTGAATCTTTTGTGTCAGTTTTGTGTCTTTATTTTTCATGCCGTTTTAGTTTATTTTTGCATTATTTTGTGTCATTTTTGTGTTATTTTTGTGTTATTTTAGCATCTTTTGTGTCAGTCTTGTATCTTTTTAGGTATTTTTCATGTAATTGTAGCATATTATTGTGTCATTTTTGCAACTTTTTGTGTCATTTTTGTGTGTTTTTTTCTGTTTTCTGTCATTCTAACTGTGTCGTACTGCTACAGGAGACATTTCCGAGTTCTGTCTTCATGGTTGTTGTGTTTCCATGGAGCTGCAGGACTTTAGATTGAACTCAGAAACTTATCGGTCCAATTAGAAATTCCCCATAAATCAGATCATTTGAGCTTAACTGTCGACCAAAACTCTAAAACCCTAAGCAGAGTGAAGTGTGCGACTCACCAGCCTCTGCAGGATCCTCTTGCTCTTGTCGTCGGTGCAGTAGTCGGACAGGATGCTTCGGTGGACCAGAACCAGGCCGTTCAGGAACAACCAGGACCCGAACCAGAGCAGAGCGAAGACCAGGGTCCCCCGGCGGGACCACAGCCGGAGGCCCAGCCACCGGAGCAGGCAGAGGCCGCCGCCTCGACCCCCTCCTCCGGACGCCAGCCCTCCGGGGAGCATGGCGGCAGAAACTCCTGAAGTTCAGCAGGAGACGAGCTTCAGGCCCTCAAACATCTGCAGAAGCTTCAATAATCCACCAGGAAGGAGCTCTCAGCGGTTCAAAAAGTCTCAACAAACTCCAGTGTCATCGAGGGCTTTCATTGGCTGCCTTCACGTCTCCCATGATGCTCGGCGGTCGGTAATCCACAACCCAAGAATGTGATGAAAAATATCCTCATGACCAAACTCTGCTGACAACCAGAAACAGGAGAAGAAGAAGAAGAGCGCCGTCTGTAATCATCCAATCAGAGCAGCAGATTCCAGCTTCCACCACAAACATCCCGAGCTCTGATTCGTCCACGAAGACATCGGCTGCTTTCATACCCGCCGCTCAGCTGATGCACTGTAAGAAATGAACAGTTTTTATCCTTTATACCTTCAGCATTTTAATCTTATGTTACAGATTTCTCCTGTTTTGTTTCTCTGATGTCAGGAAATCAGAACCTAGATTCATACAGAGAGACTTCCTGCTCTGATCTGAGGAAGAAAGACATCAAAGATCTGCTTTAGATCCTCTTTTGTTCCCGTAAAACAATTAAAAATTCGTTAATCGGCTCGTCGTCGGCTGCAAACCTGGATTCCAGCTTTAGAGCTTCGTTTCTTTAGCAGCTTTGAAGTCGAGTTTTTCTGCAGTTTAAAAGGATAAAAGCTCAGCGGAGGGTTCAGGAGAGGAGAGGAATCTAATTATTTCTCCATTCTGTGGGGTCGGTGGAGCTTTAGAAGATCTAAGTAACTAAATATCTGATGGGGAGAAGCTGCTTCAAAGACTCGCTTCCTCGTGTGGTCGTTGTTTCTCCTGAAAACATCAGCCTCTACTTTCTGCTGACGGGATTTTCAACCAATTTCAAGTCTTTTGGGACATTTTTCTAGTTATTTTGGAAAAATCTTGACTCAGTTTGTAGATTTGATGTAACTTTCGACATATTTAAAATAATTTTGGACAAAAAAAACCTTCTGGATGAATAAAATAAAGTCAGCATGGTTCAGAAACAGTGAACAGAGCAGCTAGTTGTTGGAGATCCATCCAGCATGGTGAAACATCTTTCTACTGATGATGAACAGACTAGAGGCTGTAAAAATGTAAACTCCACAATATCTGCAGTGTGTGGAGCCTGTAGATTGCAGGAACTTTTGTAAAATAACTAATCAGAGTAATTTAAGCTTGTTTTTTTGTTTCTTCTGATTTGTGTCGTTCCAACAGAATCTGCAGGTTGAACTGGTTTTACTTTAAAGTGACGACCAGAAGAAGAAGAACATGCAGCAGGTGTCAGACCTGCAGTCTTCTCTCCTCAAAGGGTTAAACTAGTTTTCCTGGATACCGGAAAAGTTGATCTGAGCAGTCGGTCGCCTGCAGGTCTGTCAGCGGCTCCTGGATTAGCGGCACGTCTAGAAAAGCAAACTCACCTCTCCTGCTGCGGTGACCAGAAGATCAACCGCTGAGATCAGCGGGAACGTTTCCTGCAGGTCGTCCAGAAGCTCCTCTGCTGTCTGGAGAATGAGAGGAAGCTGCTACCTGTAGATCCAGGACCAGCTCAGGCTCTGCTGAAGGTCCCGGCATGGACCACCTCGTCCAGATGTGTGTGGAGCAGAGCAGAGCAGAGCAGAGCAGAGCAGAGCAGAGCAGAGCAGCAGGTCTTCAGGGGGAACCGGAGGACTTTTCCTCCCGACAGCAGCTGCTCTGATCCCAGAGTCTGGACTGGCAGGAAGCTGCAGCTGCAACCCTAACCAGTCTGGATCCTCCTCTGCTGCTGCTGCTGCTGCTGCTGCTGCTCCGACTGCACGACTGCAGCTCCAACGCAAGGTCTGTGTGTGTGTGAGGCAGAGTGTGTGAAATGTGTGTGTGTGAGGCAGAGTGTGTGAAATGTGTGTGTGTGAGGCAGAGTGTGTGAAATGTGTGTGTGTGAGGCAGAGTGTGTGTGTCGCGCTCAGGCTTGTTCGTTCAGCTCCATTCCTCTTCCCTCTCCCTTCAGTCGGCTTCCCTTTACTTTCCTACCAGCTCTGTGTGTGTGTGTGTGTGTGTGTGTGTGTGTGGGTGTGTGTGTGTGTGTGTGTCTACATGTATTACTAATGTTGTGGGGACATTACTTTTTTAAAGTCATATTTTGTGGTAAAAATCTACAGAAAATGAATGTAAGTTAATGTAAAGTCAGTGTGTGTGTGTGTGTGTGTGTGTTGAGGGAGGAAGCCCCCTCCCCGTCACCCTCTCCTCACCCCTTTCTTTTACCCCGTTTCCACGGCAGCGAGCCTCTGCTGAGGTCCAGTCTCCACACTGAGCTCCTCTGAGTCTCGCCAGATTAAAACTCCCCCCTCCACCTCCACCTCCACCTCCACCTCCACCTCCACCTCCACCTCCCCCCTCCACCTCCACCTCCACCTCCACCTCCACCGTTTATCTCACTTTTCCTCCCCTCTTCCTCCCCCCCTCACCCCCGTGGCACACACAGCGAACGCTTCCATAAAAACGGCTCAGAGGCCCGTGGCTTGTCGGTAATTGGCCTATTTGTAAAAATGCCAGTAAAGTTCAGCAAACATAAGGAAAGAGCGGCTGTTGTGCAGCAGTTTGATGCCTTCAGGGGCGAGAACATTGGAGGAGGTTATGATTTTAATTGCGCTGGTGTGTCTATGTGTGTGTGTTTGTGTGTGTGTGACTTCTGTAGCAGCACATACCAGGCTACTAATTACTGCGGTTGTAACAGAAAACGAAGCTGTGTTTTGTCATTTTTAGCCACTAGAAGGCAGAAAAACCCAGAAGTATGTTTGACATCAATGATCTGCTTCCTTTTCTTTGGATTCTGGCTCCAGATCCAATCAAGAATCAAGAGTTTTTATTTTCCATTGGAGCTCAAAAGTGCCCAAAATGACTCTGAAACGGTCCTAAATTAATCAAAAATAGACCAGATTGACTAGAAATTTGGACAAATTGAATCCAAATCTAAAAAAATAACTCAAACTTGGCTCAGAAACTGTCCAAAATGATTCTGGACCACTCTTGATGGGTTTTGTAATGGACCTAGACAGTATCAGTGATCAGTAAATATGGTGGAAATACCCAAAACGGATTCCTCTGGATTCAGGTTGTTTCCATCCTCTGCAGCCTGTCATCTCCAAATCCTGTTCCTAAACTAAATAATGACTCAACCCTGAGACCCACTCAGCAGCACCAACAGCACACTTACACACAATCACACTCCTCTAATAAAAGTAAATACGAAATAAGGACGGCAGCGGGACGTCGCTGTGAAAGTCGTCTTCTTGACTTCATAGGGTTGAATCAGAATCGGAGCTCGTTAGCAGTCCTGCAGCTGATTAAATACGTTTCTTTGTGCACAGCAAGATCCAACCAAAGAGTACAGGAGACAGTGATGAGTCCTGCAACCACAAATGTTCAGACGCTGATGTCCACAGACTTTAGATGCTCTCGTCTCTTGTCTTCTGAAGCTTCTCACGTCTGAGAGAATCTTTTGAGTTCCGGTGAAAGCTGCTTGGACATTAAAGCTAGATCAATGTTTTGGTGTTAATCTTATATTGATCTCTGCTGTGGAGAGTCAATCTAAGGGGTCACAAGATGATTAAAGGACATTTCTGGTGTATTTCAACCTGACCTGTTTCCCAAGAACCCTCTGAACTCTCAGCAGTTTCTGGCCGTTGGATAGTTTTTTGTTCCTGTTCCATTTTTACTGTGTTTATACTCTATTTATAGAAACTTTGGCTAGAAATAGACAGAACTCAATATATAATCGTATATTTCTTTGTCTACATTGTACAGTTTGTCAGCAAAGATTTACAAGAATGCAGAATATAGAAACACTGGATAACTTTCAGGGACATGAAGTCTTTCTAATGGGACGTTGGACTAAAATGAAGGAACCTGAGTTTTAAACTTCCAGGACGAGTTTTGTTCAGACTTTCTAGAGAGGACCAGCAGCGCTTCACATCCCCTTAATTACCAATTAAGCCTCCCTGCTGTGCAGCGTTCTGGCCATCGGTCACTGAGCAGCTCTCCTTAACATTCCCCACTCATCTGAGACGCCATGTTGCAGCAGCCACATATTACAGCCTCCTCGTTAGCAGCAGCCAATCATCCGAGGTCGCTCGTTAGGGGCAGCTACTAAAGTGGCAGGTTTGTTAAAGCACTAAAACACCCTCTCAGAAGCTGCTGAGTCTCACAGTCATGCTTCCTCAAGTTCTGTTTTATGGGGTTCATTTGTTTTGCCAGAGACAAGAAAGACGGCGAGGCTTTAATCAGATGGAATAATTTATAGGAATACCTGTATTCATTTGCATTGGTAGAATTTACACATGCAAGAGTTCACGTGTGACATTAATGCACATTATTGCTCACAATATAAACAAAATAACTCAAAATGTACTCAGAAACGGTCCAAAATGAATCAAAAATACTCCTGAATGACTAAAAATCTGGACGATTTGACTCAAAATTTGGACAAAATGACTCAAAAATGCCCAAAAGTAATCAAAAATTATTCAGAATGACTAAAAATTTGGACAAAATGGGTCAAATTTTGAACAAAATAACTCAAACATGATTCAGAAACTGTGCAACATGAATCTGGATCATTTAAAATTAATTTTAGAATCAAACATGTCCCAAAGAATGAGACGGAATGACAAAAGATTTGGACAAATCTTTACAGATTAATGTGGAACGTTTGACAGGCCACTCACTCAGAATGTTTTATTCACCCCAGATAGACAAGTGGTGTTGCAGCACCCCCTGGTGGTCAACAGTGGCAATTACACGACACCAGTGGAGGAGAGAGGAAAAAAAGGAATCAAGAATAACAAGAAATTTAGACAAAATGAGTCACAAATTTGAAAAAAATATCTCCAATTTTCTGCAAATTACTCAAAAATTGTCCAAAATTCATCAAGAAATGTTCCAGAACAGCTAAAAAATTGGACAGATTTGGACAAAATAATTCAAACTTGACCCAGAAACTGACAGAAGGAGGAAAAAAAGCAAAGAGAGTGAGTTAAAGTTGCTGTAAATGAGTTAAAGTTGCTGTAAATGAGTTAAAGTTGCTGTAAATGAGTTAAAGTTGCTGTAAATGAGTTAAAGTTGCTGTAAATGAGTTAAAGTTGCTGTAAATGAGTTAAAGTTACTCTAAATGAGTTAAAGTTGCTGTAAATGAGTTAAAGTTGCTGTAAATGAGTTAAAGTTGCTGTAAATGAGTTAAAGTTGCTGTAAATGAGTTAAAGTTGCTGTAAATGAGTTAAAGTTACTCTAAATGAGTTAAAGTTACTCTAAATGAGTTAAAGTTGCTGTAAATGAGTTAAAGTTGCTGTAAATGAGTTAAAGTTACTCTAAATGAGTTAAAGTTACTCTAAATGAGTTAAAGTTACTCTAAATGAGTTAAAGTTGCTGTAAATGAGTTAAAGTTGCTGTTCTAAAGTAAATGTCCTGTAAATGTAAACATCTTCTGTTGAACTCAGAAGTGTTCGGCCCCTGTGAGGTCATGTGACCAGTGTTGTGTTTCTGTAGTTCCTCTCACCTCCTCCCTGGTTCGCGTCCCGCCTTTCCCGGGATCTTTCTGCATGGAGTTTGCATGTTCTCCCTGTGCATGCGTGGGTTTTCTCCGGGTACTCCGGCTTCCTCCCACAATCCAAAAACATGCTGAGGTTAATTGACTATTCTAAATTGCCCGTAGGTGTGAATGTGAGAGTGATTGTTTGTCTTTGTGTGTGGCCCTGCGACAGACTGGTGACCTGTCTAGGGTGTCCCCTGCCTTCGCCCGAGTCAGCTGGGATAGGCTCCACCCCCCCCGCGACCCTAGTGAGGATTAAGTGGTGTATAGATAATGGATGGATGGAGGAAACCGTTAAATAATTAGATATTTTTTGCTAAATTAATGCAGTTAAACAATGTAATGTGATCAAACATTGTAAAAATAAAAGCAAACAATATTTTTTAAAAATGCAAATTTTTAATGTGGACTTTTTAAAAAAAAATTTCAAATACTTTTTAAAAATTTTAATTAATGCTTTCTTCTGTGAAAATTTTCTTATGTAATTTAACAAAACCTAAAAAATCTCTGTAAAAACCAAACAACCAAACAAAAAAAAATCTGCTTCCAGATACATCATTTATATTTTAATGGCAAATATCTGTAAAATAATATACTTTTTTGATTTCTGGATTTTTTTTTTGCTGGTTACAAACAAAACTGTGAAAATCTGTAAAATAACAGTAAATTACCATTTAAAACTGTAAAAAACAACAACATTATATTTGTTTACAGTGCAGAGAAACCCTCATCTAGTCACTGTTTAACGGCACAAATACCCTAAAATGCAACCAGAACATGTGGAATAAGCTGGTGTTGATGCAGAGGAGTGGTAACCATGGCAACGCTGCGTGACTCTGCTGAACGCTGCAGATGGAGAATAGATCTGCAGACATGAGCCCAGCACTTTAGCCTCCATGTAATCCTCTGCACAAACAGAACTGCTGGGAAATCAACTCTGACACACAGGAGATTAACGGCCTGTTGACGGCTTCAATCTTTTCAGTCTGTCTTTCTGAACACAGAGAGGTGAAGCTTAACAAAAGCTGCATTTACTGTTCCAGCCCCGAATCCCAAAACTCACCGGCAGCTTTCAAAGGTATTTTACATTTTAAAAACGTCACCAAAATGACACCGTTTATCAGAGCCAGAAACTGTGAAAACAGACAAAAATCACTGAGTTTTTAACCCTCATGTCGTCCTGCGGGTCAAAACTGACCTGTTTTAAAGTCTGAAAATGTGGAAAAAATATATTTTCACAGTGAAACTTCTGATGTCCACATTTTCAACATTTTTGGGAAATATTTCAACATTTTTTGGTGGAAAAAAAGAAATATTTCTGAAGAACATTCACAAAAAATCAACCAAAATCCAGTGAATTTCGCTCCCCCCAAAAAGAAAAAAAATTTGTCTCATTTAATTAACAGTTTCAGAGCAAATCAGCCATCAGAAGGTGGCGCTATGAGAGGGAACCTGAAGAGAAACCTTCTGAAATGGTTCCCAGTCAGCAAAGCTGCAACTAGAAAAGCAATCAGAGAGCAGTACTTCACCAAGACTGCTCGTCATCTGGTGGACGTTTTCTGTCTCTTTGTGGTCATTTTGTGTCTCTTTGTGGTCATTTTCTGTCTCTTTGTGGTCATTTTGTGTCCCTTTGTGGTCATTTTGTGTCTCTTTGTGGTCATTTTCTGTCTCTTTGTGGACATTTTGTGTCCCTTTGTGGTCATTTTGTGTCTCTTTGTGGTCATTTTGTGTCTCTGTGGTCATTTTGTGTCTCTTTGTGGTCATTTTGTGTCTCTTTGTGGTCATTTTGTGTCTTTCTGTGGACATTTTGTGTCTCTTTGTGGTCATTTTGTGTCTGTGGTCATTTTGTGTCTCTTTGTGGTCATTTTGTGTCTTTCTGTGGACATTTTGTGTCTCTTTGTGGTTATTTTGTGTCTTTCTGTGGGCATTTTGTGTCTCTGTGGTCATTTTCTGTCTCTTTGTGGTCATTTTGTGTCTCTGTGGTCATTTTGTGTCTTTTAGTGTCTTTGTGGCCATTTTTAGTCATTTTATGGTCATTTGTTGTCTTTTTGTGATCATTTTGTGTCTTGTGGTCATTTTGTGTCTTTTGTGGTCAATTTATGTCTTTGTGTGGTCATTTTTAGTCATTTTGTGTCTTTTTATGGTCATTTGTTGTCTTATTGTGGTCATTTTGTGTCTTTTTTTTACTTTTCCATCCACCCACTGAACACACCGAGGCCTTTATAGAAGCTTTTATTTCTCAGCCAGTAGAGATGTGCTCACGAGTACAAAAATCACAGCTTGAAAACAACAAACACACCAAAACACAGAGCAGTACAAAAAGGGAAACAGTCTGTTGTCGTGCATTCATGACGCCTGCTGCAGGAACTCCAGTTATTTTAAACAAACACATTCTGTTCTCTACATTCCTGAAACAAGACAAGGTTTCAACAAGTTTAGACACTTTTTGTGCTCATTTTGTGTCTCTTCTTGGTTATTTCATGTCTTTTTGTGGTCATTTTGTGTCTCTTTTTGGTAATTTCCTGTCTTTTTGTGGTCATTTTGTGTCTCTTTTTGGTAATTTCATGTCTTTTTGTGGTTATCTCGAGCCTCTTTGTAAGAATTTTTGTTTCTTTGCGGTTGTTTTGTCTGTTTTTCATCTGCAGTCACTATCCTGTCAGGTCTTAAAATAAAATGTCCTAAATTCTTTAAATGAAGTTAAATAAAAGGGTCTGTTGTTAGAGTTAAGAAGTTTATCTTGAATGACACATTTAGTCACTAAACAGAAACCTAGACGATGTTTGGGATTTAAGGACACAGCTGGTGAAAGCTTTCACTTTGGATCAACTAGTTGATTAATTCTTCAAATATTCTATTAGTAGATAAAGACCAGAAATAACAACAACAACAAAAAACTAGGCTGAGGTCTTCTTTAAGATTTACAATAAACACCAGTTCTACTGTCTATTTAACCCTCCTAATCCCAAAACCTGCTGTCTATCTAAACTTTTTGATGGAAAAAACTTCATTTGGTTGGAAAAACTTCACCAGATCTTAGAATATAGTGATATTTCATCAGAATCTCTTTATTCTACGGGTTTGTTCTGAGCGTTTCTGTAAAAAACTTGTGACTCAGCTGCCGCTAACGGTCACATGACATAAATGCAGCCACTTTTAGGTTGAACTGCAGGCAGTGTTCACACAAAGCAGACAGAAGAACCTTTTTCCACAGTTCATCTGTCTTTAGATTGCAGAGAAAAATTAACCAACAATGAGGAAAAATGAGACGGGAGCAAAAACAGCCAGGGATTCAGAGGGTTAATGTCTTTAGTCGCTTGTTTCTGTCATTTTAATGAGAAGAAACCTTATTGGTAAAATTAACAATTCATAATTCTGGTCATTTATCTACTTTTTGTGGTCAATTTGTGTCAATTTGTGGTCATTCTGCATCTTTTTGTAGTTATTGTGTGTCGCTTTATGATCGTTTTGTGTCTTTTTGTAATAATTTGTGGTCATTTTGTCGGAAATTTTCACCTTTTTACAGTCATTTTGTGTGTCTGTTGTAATTTTACATCTTTTTGTGATAAGTTTGTGTCTTTTTGTGGTAAATTTGTGTCTTTTTGTGGTCATTTTGGGTCTTTTTATGGTCATATTGTGCGTTTTTGTGGTCATTTTATGTCTCTTTGTGGTCATTTTTAGTCTTTTTGTGGTAATTTTGTGCCTTTTTTTCTGGTCATTTTGAGTCTTTGTGGTTATTTTGGGTCTTTCTATGGTCATTTTGTGTCTTTTTGTCATAATTTTGTGTCTCTTGTGGTCATTTTGAGCCTTTCTGTGATTCCTTTTATGCCTGTTTGTCGTCATTTTGTGCCTTTTTGATAATTTTGTGGTCAATTTGTGTCTCCTGGTGTTCATGCTACATCTTTTTGTAGTAACTTTGCATTGCTTTATGATCATTTTGGGTCTTTTTAATCATTATGTGGTCATTTTGTGTATGTTTCTGGTCAGTTTTAAAAATATTTTGAATTAAATGCATCCACTTTTATTTTTCTAAAAACGTCACAGGAGCACTAGGTGCCCCGAATCTGCTCGGAGTTAAGAGTGTTACGGAAGAGACGATTGTCAAATCAAAATATTTTTGCCATCTAAATGTTTCAGAGTGCCTCGACTCCTCCTCCAACGTTCTCCCAGAGCTTCACTCGTTGATCTCGTCCTCCTCGTCCTCGAAGTTCTCCTCGCCGTCGTTGGCAGTGGCGTCCTGGTACTGCTGGTACTCGGACACCAGGTCGTTCATGTTGCTCTCCGCCTCCGTGAACTCCATCTCGTCCATGCCCTCGCCCGTGAACCAGTGCAGGAAGGCCTTTCGCCGGAACATGGCCGAGAACTGCTCCGAGATGCGCTTGAACAGCTCCTGGATGGCCGTGCTGTTGCCGATGAAGGTGGCGGCCATCTTGAGCCCCCGCGGCGCGATGTCGCAGACGGCCACCTTCACGTTGTTGGGGATCCACTCCACGAAGTAGCTGCTGTTCTTGTTCTGGACGTTCAGCATCTGCTCGTCCACCTCCTTCATGGACATGGGTCCGCGGAAGACGGTGGCGACGGTCAGGTAGCGTCCGTGGCGCGGGTCGCAGGCCGCCATCATGTTCCTGGCGTCGAACATCTGCTGGGTGAGCTCCGGGACGGTGAGCGCCCGGTACTGCTGGCTGCCCCTCGCCGTCAGCGGAGCGAAGCCCGGCATGAAGAAGTGCAGCCTGGGGAAGGGCACCATGTTGACGGCCAGCTTGCGGAGATCGGCGTTGAGCTGTCCGGGGAAGCGCAGCGAGGTGGTGACGCCGCTCATGGTGGCCGACACCAGGTGGTTGAGGTCTCCGTAGGTCGGCGTCGTCAGCTTCAGAGTGCGGAAGCAGATGTCGTAGAGGGCCTCGTTGTCGATGCAGTAGGTCTCGTCGGTGTTTTCCACCAGCTGGTGGACCGACAGGGTGGCGTTGTAGGGCTCCACCACGGTGTCCGACACCTGGAAACCAAAGGAAGGACGGTGAAGTCTCAGAAATAAGAGCTGAAAACGGACTCTGCTGATTCCCTCCTGCTACCTTGGGTGAGGGCATGACGCTGAAGGTGTTCATGATGCGGTCGGGGTACTCCTCCCGGATCTTGCTGATCAGCAGGGTGCCCATACCGGAGCCGGTGCCGCCGCCCAGGGAGTGAGTCAGCTGGAAACCCTGCCGTGAAGAGGAGGCGTTGGGGGTAAATATCATTAGTTCTGCAGGTGTTTGGTCAAAACCCAACATAGTGGACAGGTTAAAGTAAAACCAAAGGTTAAAGTGTTGACCTGATGGTGGCGCTAGACGACAAGTTCAGAAATCACTCACTTTTTGGTCGCTTTGTGCGTCTATTTTGAATCTCTGTGGTATTTTTGTATCTTTTTGAGGTTATTTCATGTTTTTTTGTGGTTGTTTTGTGTCTTATTGTGGAAATTTCATGTCTCTGTGGTTCTTTTGAATTACTTTTGGGTCGTTTTCTGGAAGAATTTTTTATTTCTTTGCAGTTATTTTGTCTCTTTTTGGTCAAGTTTCCTCTCTTTTGATAATTCTTTGTCTTTTTGTCTCTTTGTGCTTGTTTTGTGTCTCTGTGGTTGTTTTGTGTCTCTTTGGGGTAATTTTTATGTCTCTTTGTTGTTGTTTTGTGTCTCTGTAGTTGTTTTGTATATCTGTGGTTGTTTTGTGTCTCTTTGTGGTTGTTTTGTGTCTCTTTGGGGTAATTTTTATGTCCCTTGGTTGTTGTTTTGTGTCTCTCTGTGGTCATTTGTTCCTCTCTTTGTTCACTTTGACTTTCTGCAGACATTTCGTGCCTCTCTGTGGTCAGTTTCAGTGATTTCGTAGTCAGACCAGTTGATGACTCCAGTCAGCAGGGTTCATCCTGTGGGGACTTTATGGTACAAACTCGTAAATAAATGATCACAAACCCGGCTGTTAGTTGATCTTTTAGAATCAGTTAAGGAATGCCTCCAGATATGAACAGCAGGAAGACAGTGGGAGTGTTTACCTGCAGACAGTCGCAGTGTTCGCACTCCTTCCTCACCACGTCCAGCACCGAGTCCACCAGCTCCGCCCCCTCGGTGTAGTGGCCTTTAGCCCAGTTGTTGCCGGCACCTGTCTGACCTGCAGGCCACCAATCAGAACAAGCATGAGTGAAATGTAATCACCGGAGCTGCTTCACGTCGTGTTTACAAGAGAGACAGAGTGGACAAAACAAACGCCGCCGTGGTTCCAGTGAGTTTACTGTCCGGATTTAATGCTGCAAAGTTCCAGCTGCTGCACGTCTGTCCTCTGTGGACAGACAGACAGCAGCAGAGCAGATTAGAGAGGAATCACAGTTTTGGTTTTACTGTCTCAGCACAGTGTTGACAACAAGACAAAGAGACACAAAGTGTGTGTTTCTGCTCATTCTGCTTCTCTTTCTACTAGTTTTGTGTGGATTTATGGTCATTTTATGTCTTTTTGTGTCTTTTTGTGGTACTTTAGTGTCACTTTGTGGCCTGTTTGTGTCTCTTTCTGGTTATTTTATGTCTTTTTGTAGAAGTTTGTGTTTATTTTGTAGTCATCTTACATCTCTTTTGTGTCTTTTTTAGTACTTTTGTGTCTTTATATGTCACTTTGTGGTCTGTTTGTGTCCAGCTGAACAAAAAGACAGTTCTGAGCAAAGCAAAATCCAAACTTTAGTTACCAAAGATGAAGTTGTCCGGTCTGAAAAGTTGTCCGAAGGCTCCCGAGCGAACGCTGTCCATGGTTCCTGGTTCCAGGTCCACCAGCACAGACCGGGGGACGTATTTATGCGCTGCGCCAACAGAGGACAGTTTTCAGCGCCGCGCAGCAACATTTAAAGCCAAAGCCAGACTGAGGTTGTACCTACAGGACGCCTCGTTGTAGTAGACGTTGACCCGGTCCAGCTGGAGAGACGAGTCGCCAACGTAGTTCCCAGCCGGGTCGATGCCGTGTTCATCACTGATCACCTCCCAGAACTGAAGGAGAGGAAGGAGGAGGAGGAGGAGGAGAGGGAGAGGAAGGAGAGGAAGGAGGAGAGGAAGGAGGAGGAGGAGGAAGAGGAAGGAGAGGAAGGAGGAGAGGAAGGAGGAAGGAGGAGGAGAGGAAGGAGGAGAGGAAGGAGGAGGAGGAAGGAGGAGAGGAGGAAGAGGAAGGAGGAGAGGAAGGAGAGGAAGGAGGAGGAGAGGAAGGAGAGGAAGAGGAAGAAGAAGAAGGAGGAGGAGGAAGGAGAAAAAATGGGACTAAAGAAGAAGAAGATGCGTTCACTGACTCTCCTCCACCAGCTGGAAATCAGGACTAAATCTGTCCCTGCTTCATCTGTGGTCAATTTGTGTGTCTTTTTTTCATGTATTTAGTCTTATGGTGTGTCTTTGTGTTAATATTGTGTCTGTTTGTAGTAATTTTGTGTTTCTTTTTGTGTGTCTTTGTGCTAATATTGTGTATCTGCACCAATTTAGTGTTTCTTTTTGTCTACTTGTACTAGTTTTGTGTCTCTTTGTGGTCATTTTGTGTGTGTGTCGTATTTTAGTGTGTCTGTGCAGCCTTTTTGTGTATCTTTACAGTAATTTTGTGTTTCTTTTTGTGTCTCTGTTGTTTTTGTGTGAATTTGTTGCGTCTCTTTTCATGTTTCACTTCCTTCCCTGACAGAAACCCACTGGAATAGTTGTGTGATTGTTCAGAGTGTGTGTGTGTGTGTGTGTGTGTGTGTGTGTGTGTGTGTGTGTGTGTGTGTGTGTGTGTGTGTGTGTGTGTGTGTGTGTGTGT
Organism: Amphiprion clarkii; assembly: GCA_027123335.1. Lineage (NCBI taxonomy): Eukaryota > Metazoa > Chordata > Actinopteri > Pomacentridae > Amphiprion > Amphiprion clarkii. The sequence goes on along the minus strand of CM049588.1, from coordinate 26,555,012 downwards.
TCTCCCAGATTCCTCGAATAGTGAGTCGGCAGCTCACATGGCTTCACTCCCTCTCACTACAGCTACACAACTGCACAACTCCTGACCCACTGGACTCTACGTGTACCGACACACTTCACCTTGTGGTCAGTTTGTGTGTTCTTGTAATGATTTTGTGTTTCCTTGCAGTCATTTTATGTGTCTTTCTGTTACTTTGTAGTACATTTTGTGTATCTTTGTGTCTTCTGTTGGTCATTTTGTGTTTCCTTGTTGTAATTTTGTGTTTGTTTGTGGTTGTTTTGTCTCTTTTTATGGCCCTTTGTGTCACTTTCTGTCTCTTTGTAATCACTTTGTGTGTTTTGGTTTTGTGTCTCTATTTGTGGTCATTGTGTAAATAATCTCTTCTTGGACATCTGGAGCATTTCAGTTTCTCCAAAGTGAAATATTAAAATATTCGCATCATTTCTCTAAAAGTCTGACATGTTTGGGATTTTAAATAAAGTTTGGGAAGTTTTTTTAAGGCTGAAGCAGCAGAGGAAAGTTCTAATAATGATAATAATAATAATAATAATCCGGACATACCTTCGTCCCGATCTGGTTCCCGCACTGACCCGCCTGGATGTGAACGATTTCCCGCATCCTGACCTCCGGTGTGTCCGTCCTCCTGTCGGTGCTGCTCGCTGGTGCGCGTCTGTTCAGCGGGAGCGCGCCGCCTGCTTCTTGTCCTCTCGTCGAGCGCGTCCCCCCGGCCCCGCCCTGCTGGGAGGCCCCGCCCTGCTGGGAGGCCCCGCCCCGCTGGGAGGCCCCCAGTCAGCATTCAGCGCCTGCACTGGGTTTACTGGGTTTACTGGGTTTACTGGTCCCAGCTGGACTCATACTGGTAATACTGACACACAATGTGAATAAACAGCTAAAAAGTGTTTAAAAACCGCCAATAATCCCCAGATGTTCTGTAATAATCATGTCATGAGAGTACAGACGTTTTCCAGAATGAAAATTCTCTTTCCAGCTTCAGTTCCAACTGAAAACATGTCTATTTTTCAGATTTTTAATGTTTCATGAAGGATATTTACATAATGACCAGAATGTAATGTGTCTCTGTGGTTGTTATGATTCTTTGTATAGCTGTTTTGTGTTTCTTTGTGGTTGTTTTCTATCTTTTAATTGTCCTTTTGCAGGCATTAACCTCCTGCTGGGTTCACTATTACTACTGTTTTGTGCACTTTGTGGTGTATTTGTGTCACTTTGGTCATTTTGTGTGTATTTGTTGTCATTCTGTGTGTATTTGAGAACATTTTGACTTGTCATCTTTGAGTTAAACGCGTCCTGCTGTTCACCTGCAGGAAGTGAGAGTTTGTCCTCCAGATATGTGGTGATTTTCAGAGCGTCGTCTGAACTGAACTGAACTGAGTGACTGAAGCCACAGTGAGAGACGAGGGAGGACGGCTGGAGGGGGACATGTGACCATGATGATGATGATGATGATGATGATGATGATGATGATGAAGCCCGGGTCAGCTGCTGCTTGCCTCAGCAGTGTCGGTTTACAGCCCAGTGTGAGCTGGAAACCAGGAATGTGTCGCCGTGCTGCTCGTCTTCATCAGCTGATCCTGAGCTCAAGTCGCTTTGTAGACAAAAAAACACACAAATGCATGAAAAATGTAAAATATGTGCTTAAAATCTGGTAATAGTCCAGCAGATGGAGCCACAAACACACACGTTGTTTAACCCTCAAGTCGTCCTGTGGATCAAATTGATCCGTTTTAAACTTTGAAAATATTTTCAGTCAAAACTTCCACATTTTCAACATTTGGGGAAATTTTTGAACATTTTTGGTGGAAAAAAAGAAATGTTAAAAAAATGTTTCTTTAAGAACATTCAGGAAAAAAACGTTCTTAAAGTATTAGAACTTTTACTTATATATATGGAATCACTTTAGATATTTTTAGGATTTTTTTGGAAGATTTTTATTCATTTTTGAAAGTATTTACAATTTTAATTTTTAAATTTTTTATTTCTTGCCAAATTTGGAGATTATTATTTTATTTATTTATTTTAAATAAAACTTTTCAGGGAAATTTTTAAGGAATTTTCTTCCTGAAGGTTTTGCAAATTTTTATAAATTTGGGGAATTTTTTGCTGAATTTTCGGATTTTTTTCAGACAAAGGAACAATATTGTTTTGTGCCGTAAATGAGGACAACAGGAGGATTAATTACCAGGAAACAACCATGAGGTGAAATTACAGAAGTCCTCCCTGTTTAAGATTCACTTTGCAGCCTAAACTTCACATGAGTTCATTTAGTTTTATATTTATTTATTTCTATTTATTTATTTTCATCATTTGTGTGAGCTGTGGCAGGACTCTCTCCTCCCTACAGGTGTGTGTGATGCTGATGAGAGGTCCAGGTGTTTTCCATCTGCAATCAGCAGATCATGTGCAGGTGGAGGCCGGCTAATCAGCTTCTATGGCGTCCCTACAAAGACTGTGTTCAGTCATGGTTTGATGCTGGACCGTCTTCGTCCTTCCAGTCAGTGCTGTGAGCTGAACTGTCTGAGCCACGGTATTTTTTGTTCAACCAGTAATTCTGTTTTCTTGTGTTTAGTGCTGACCTCTGCCTGCTGTTGGTTCCTGATTTCTCTGGTCGTCTGGTCCACCATCTGGTCCTCCGTTCTTCTCTGTGGATTCTGTTGGACTGAGGAAATTGGCCGTCGTCAGAACCACCAGGATAACACCAACCACAACACCTGGAGTGTCCGGATCCATCTGACCTCCCTCTCCTCCTGCCTCGTTTGGGACGCCATACCTACCATCCTCCTGTCCACCTGTTGTAAGGAGGCTCCTAGGAAGAACCAAGAGGAGACCAGTTCCTCCATGGACATTCCTCCTCCCTGTTCTAGAGTCAGGAAGGTTCTCCAGCCCTAGAGTCACCAGACGTAGGTTATACCAACCTGTTTTCTTCGGCTCTTAACCTTTGGGGTTTTTTAGGTTAGAGTTTTTGGGGTTTCAGTACAGTTACTGGTTGTTTTGAGTTTGTTTAGTTGGGTTTCTTTAGTTGTTTTCCTGCCTTGGTTTTACCAGTAGTGGGTTAATTGTAGTTTTGGGTTTTGTTTTTGTTGTTAGTCCTCCTTACCTCTAGAGGCGTTTACATTCAGTTCTTTCTTAGTGACCTCTGGCTGGAATTTGCAGTTCTGGTTCCGGTTGTTAAGCGTTTATTCCTTGAGTCTGTAAATAAAGCATTTTAAACACAAATCTTTCTGCTCTCGAGCCTCTGGCACCTGCTGTAACTATTTTGTGTCTCTTAGTGGTTTTTGTCTCTTTTTGGTAATTTCATGTGTGCTTCTTGTCATTTTGTGTCTTATTTTGGTCATCCTGTGTATTTGTGCACATTTTGCGTGTTTGTGGTTAAATTCTATGTATTTGTGGTCGTTTTGTCTCATTGTGGTCATTTTGTGTATATTTGTTGTTGTTCTGTGTATTTGAGAACATTTTGTGTGTCTTTGTGGTCTTTATTTGTCTCTGTGGGCTTTTCTACTCTGTGGTCTCTTCTTCCGGTAATTTTAAATATCTTTGTGGTGATTTTGTGTCTTTTTGCTCATTTCATGTCTCTTTTGTCTCTTATTTCAATGACATGGTTCACGGTGCTAAGAAAACCCAACTGGCAACACAGAACTGAGAACAGCTTTAGAAAACTCCTCTTTACTTATACAATTATTATTAACTTTTTGATCACACTTTAATCAAATCCAAAGCTCACGACTTTTTCATGTCGGCTTTTAAGTAGAAATCCTCAAATTGAAAGTAAAACATCCAGAAAAAACAGTGACAGCAAAGCTTTCCTCTAAGCATCGAATACAGAAACAGAAAGATCACTCAGTCTGTAGCTGCACAGACACACAAACTGCTGCTATAAATCCACACAACAGACACACAAACTGCTGCTATAAATCCACACAACAGACACACAATCTAGCTGTCGTCGTCGCCGGTGAACTGCAGTAAAGACGAAGACGTGCAGAGCAGCAACTGTCCACTCAGTCTGGTTACAAAGGTGATGCAGCGCAGCACCGACCTGCAAACACACAATACAGTCAGTGCAGAGTGTGAACAGAAAGGCTGTTAAACTGTCACACAACAGACCCAGCAGAGTTGTGACGTCTCAGTTCAGGATCATCATATTTAATCCTTCTGAATTTAAATGTTACGACTTTCATGAACTTTTGACGCACATTTGAAAAGGATTGAAAAACTGTTGTATGTTCCAGCAGCTGCATGTTGCCATAATGCCGTCTTAGTGTGTACTTTTTAGACACTGCGTTGTGCACCAGACAGTGTGCTGTTTGTTGGTCAGTGTGTTGTTTGTTGTTAGACACTCTGTTGTCATTGTGTTGCTGATGTGTCATTGTGTTGCTGATGTTGTCATTGTGTTGCTGATGTTGTGCTGCTGATGTTGTCATTGTGTTGCTGATGTCATTGTGTTGCTGATGTGCTGCTGATGTTGTCATTGTGTTGCTGATGTGTTGCTGATGTTGTCATTGTGTTGCTGATGTTGTCATTGTGCAGCTGATGTTGTCGTGCAGCTGATGTTGTTGTGCAGCTGATGTTGTGCAGCTGATGTTGTTGTGCAGCTGATGTGTCGTTGTGCAGCTGATGTTGTCGTGCAGCTGATGTTGTCGTTGTGCAGCTGATGTTGTTGTTGTGCAGCTGATGTTGTTGTGCAGCTGATGTTGTTGTGCAGCTGATGTTGTCGTGCAGCTGATGTTGTCGTTGTGCAGCTGATGTTGTTGTTGTGCAGCTGATGTTTTGTGCAGCTGATGCTGTCGTTGTGCAGCTGATGCTGTCGTTGTGCAGCTGATGTTGTCATTGTGCAGCTGATGTTTTGTGCAGCTGATGCTGTCGTTGTGCAGCTGATGCTGTCGTTGTGCAGCTGATGTTGTCATTGTGCAGCTGATGTTTTGTGCAGCTGATGCTGTCATTGTGCAGCTGATGCTGTCGTTGTGCAGCTGATGTTGTGCAGCTGATGTTGTCATTGTGCAGCTGATGTTTTGTGCAGCTGATGCTGTCGTTGTGCAGCTGATGTTGTGCAGCTGATGTCATTGTGCAGCTGATGTTGTCGTTGTGCAGCTGATGCTGTCATTGTGTAGCTGATGTTGTGCAGCTGATGCTGTCGTTGTGCAGCTGATGCTGTCGTTGTGCAGCTGATGCTGTCGTGTAGCTGATGCTGTCATTGTGTAGCTGATGCTGTCATTGTGCAGCTGATGCTGTCGTTGTGCAGCTGATGCTGTCGTTGTGCAGCTGATGCTGTCGTGTAGCTGATGCTGTCGTTGTGCAGCTGATGCTGTCATTGTGTAGCTGATGTTGTGCAGCTGATGCTGTCGTTGTGCAGCTGATGCTGTCATTGTGTAGCTGATGTTGTCGTTGTGCAGCTGATGCTGTCATTGTGCAGCTGATGTTGTCGTTGTGCAGCTGATGCTGTCATTGTGCAGCTGTCGTTGTGCAGCTGATGCTGTCGTTGTGCAGCTGATGCTGTCATTGTGCAGCTGATGCTGTCGTTGTGCAGCTGATGCTGTCGTTGTGCAGCTGATGCTGTCGTTGTGCAGCTGATGTTGTCATTGTGCAGCTGATGTTGTCGTTGTGCAGCTGATGTTGTTGTTGTGCAGCTGATGTTTTGTGCAGCTGATGCTGTCGTTGTGCAGCTGATGCTGTCGTTGTGCAGCTGATGCTGTCGTTGTGCAGCTGATGCTGTCGTTGTGCAGCTGATGTTGTGCAGCTGATGTTGTCGTGCAGCTGATGCTGTCGTTGTGCAGCTGATGCTGTCGTTGTGCAGCTGATGCTGTCATTGTGCAGCTGATGTTTTGTGCAGCTGATGCTGTCGTTGTGCAGCTGATGTTGCCATTGTGTTGCTGATGTTGTCGTTGTGCAGCTGATGTTGTTGTTGTGCAGCTGATGTTGTCGTGCAGCTGATGTTGTCGTTGTGCAGCTGATGTTGTCATTGTGCAGCTGATGCTGTCATTGTGCAGCTGATGTTGTGCAGCTGATGCTGTCATTGTGCAGCTGATGTTGTGCAGCTGATGCTGTCATTGTGCAGCTGATGTTGTGCAGCTGATGTCATTGTGCAGCTGATGTTGTCGTTGTGCAGCTGATGCTGTCATTGTGTAGCTGATGTTGTGCAGCTGATGCTGTCGTTGTGCAGCTGATGCTGTCGTTGTGCAGCTGATGCTGTCGTGTAGCTGATGCTGTCATTGTGTAGCTGATGCTGTCATTGTGCAGCTGATGCTGTCGTTGTGCAGCTGATGCTGTCGTTGTGCAGCTGATGCTGTCATTGTGCAGCTGATGCTGTCGTGTAGCTGATGCTGTCGTTGTGCAGCTGATGCTGTCATTGTGTAGCTGATGTTGTGCAGCTGATGCTGTCGTTGTGCAGCTGATGCTGTCATTGTGTAGCTGATGTTGTCGTTGTGCAGCTGATGCTGTCATTGTGCAGCTGATGTTGTCGTTGTGCAGCTGATGCTGTCATTGTGCAGCTGATGTTGTGCAGCTGATGTTGTCGTTGTGCAGCTGATGTTGTGCAGCTGATGTTGTGCAGCTGATGCTGTCATTGTGCAGCTGTCGTTGTGCAGCTGATGCTGTCGTTGTGCAGCTGATGCTGTCATTGTGCAGCTGATGCTGTCATTGTGTAGCTGATGCTGTCATTGTGCAGCTGATGCTGTCGTTGTGCAGCTGATGCTGTCATTGTGTAGCTGATGTTGTGCAGCTGATGCTGTCGTTGTGCAGCTGATGTTGTTGTGCAGCTGATGCTGTCGTTGTGCAGCTGATGCTGTCATTGTGTAGCTGATGTTGTGCAGCTGATGCTGTCGTTGTGTTGCTGTGTGCAGCAGAGCTCCACCTACCTGAGGACGTGTTTGATGCGGCTGCACTGGAAGTCGTAGCTGATTGTGTACATGTCGTACAGCGTGGCCCTGATGAAGAGGCAACACAGGAAGTCCTTTGGGTGCAGCTTGTAGAGCTCAAAGCTCAGCCTGGCGAGTCCCTTCCTCTTGGGCTGACGGAAGCTGGGGAAGACCTGAACCATGCAGGACAGAAACATGGAACTCTGAAGGCCTCTGACCATCAGTTACATCATCTCAGTAAAGGTTTAAAATCTGACAGAAAACACATCTTTACTGGATTATAATGAGTATGAAGGATTAAAACTTTACAAAAATCAAAGAAAAATACAACTTTAGCGGCCTTTAATGAATAACAAGGCCAAGACCCAACAGTGTCATTCCTTACAGAGACTGAAGTGATTCATTTAGAACTAAAGTTACGACCCTGAACAGTGGAACAGTGATTCCCAGCACCTTGTTCTGCGTCCACACCTCGCCCTTCTCCAGCACCATCAGCGGCGTGTTGTTGGGCAGCGACTGGAAGAATTCCTCCGAGTCCACCGGCGTCCCGTCCTCCTCCAGCACCACAGTCAGGAAGTGGCAGGACAACATGAACACTCTGGCAGCCTGAGAGGCAAAAACCAGGAAGCAGAGTGAAGCAGCGGGAGGAGAAAGCTGTCCAGGTTCCCTCTAAAGAATGTGACCTGTTACAGTCGGGACAAACACCCTCTGCTTCACCTGCTCCAGCAGCTCGTCCAGGGACGCCGCCGCCAGGCCTCGACGCCGCTTCCGGCTGGAGCTGCACACCTTAAAGCAGCGACAGTGAGCTGACGGCAGGATGTGGCGAGAGATGCTGGTCTGGACCGACGACACGGACCTGCCACGCCCACAAATACAGGATTTAGAGATTTAGAAAAAATGATATGATTTAGTTTCGATCTTTGTGTGTCTTCAGGGAATCTAGAACATCTTCATGTGTGTTAGTATGTCGTGGTAGATCTTAGTACAGGTTAGCTTTTGTTCTCCCGTTATTAAAAGGAAGTGGCCCAGTGATTTTAACTAATTATAGTCCTGTCAAAATTCTTGAAGTTCCTGTGAGTGAGCAAGTGAAGGAGTTTTTGGGGGAAACAGTTGCGCTAAATTAACCCTCAGAAAAAAACCGAAGCATTAAACGGTGGAAACGTGTGTGAGCAAATTCTGTCACTTTAGTTGTGATTTTGCACACAGATTTTGATCATTTTCAAAGATCCTTGGAAATTTGAAAATCAGCATTTTTTTAATCTAGCTCTGAGCCGTCCATATATATATATATATATATATATATATATACACACACTTGTAGGAACTTTATGGAAACACTACACCTCCTTCAATTGAAAACTTGTATCCGAAATGGCTCAAAATAGTCCAGTGACTCAAAAATGGTCCAAAATTAATCAAAAATTGTCCCAGATGGCTCAAAAATGGTCCAAAGTGACTCAAAATGTCCCAAATGAACTTATAATGGCATTGTGACATGTCAAATTCAACAAAATTCCTCTAAAATGTCCAAAAGGACTCAAAAGTTGTCCAACATAAAACAAAAGGAGTCCAACATGACAAGACATTTGTCCAAGATGACTCAGAAATTGCCTACAATCATTTAAAAATGGTCCAAACTAACTCTCAATGGCATTTTGACGTGTCCAAATTACCAAAATGACTCTCAACTGTCCAAAGTGATTAAATATGTGTGCAAACTGAGTCACAATTTGTACAAAGCAGCTCAAAAATTGTCCAAAATGACTCAGAATTTGTCCAAAATGACACGTAAACACGCCCAAATTCACTCAGAGACGCATTCTGACATCAGTTTTTTAAAGAACAGTGTCTTGCCAAAGTTTCCACGCATCAGATTGACTTGTAGCCTGAGAAGCTGGTTGCCTCACCTCATCAGAGTCTCCGGCAGCAGCGTTTTGGCATATTTCACCCCAGACTGGATGGACAGAGGAGCCATGATGCTGCTGAGACTGAAGCATCTGCTGCTAGGGAAAACTCCTAATGAAGTTTATTAGCAGCGAGGCCTCTGATTGGTCAGCGATCAGCAGGTAGCCAGTGATTGGACGAAGCTGGGTCCAATCATCCACACAGAAAACAAATAAATCTGAAAAACAACTGAATAAAACACAAGAAGCAGGAAGAAAACTGATTAAAATGGAAAATTCACCTCCAGAAAATATCGAGTTCCGTTTTATTATATTTTATATATTAATTAATTTGCTGTGAGGTTGACTTCTGTTGTTCAGACAGAGAATAAAAGACCAGTGAAGTCTCTGAAGTGTCTCAACCTGGATCCGCTTTGTTTAGTGCTGAAAGTAAATCTGTAACCTGAAGCCGCTCCAGACATTTAAGAGGCTTAAATCCTGCTGATATTCTTTTGTTTCAAAATAAATAAGCCTGGAGATTAGGGAGAACATTTTAATTAGGTGAGCAATAAATAATCAGGCCTTTATTTGTAAGGAATGACCTCAAGTTCACCGGAGAAACTGGGTCCGTTTGTTTCTATTTTTGCTCTGCAGCCTCCAAGAACAACTCGGTTGTTTTTTACTCGGATGATTTTATTGTTTCCAGCAAGATGCCACAGAAAAAAAGATGGATTATGGATGGATTGTGAGTTCTGAAAAAGTAAAGAAGTGAGTGCATTAAACAAGGAGGGATGAAGATGTCAAACAAATATCAGAAAAACCACAAATTATTGGTGAAAACAGTCAAACACAAGATAGACACACTTTCTGATAATAAAAACACATTATTTTAACTTCATCCAGCCTATAAATTCTCCTGCTGTCTTTAAAATCCTCTCAGGACTTGTACAAGTTTAAACCAGTTCAGTTAAATTAACTCTTTTTATTTTTTCCAAGGTTGAAGAGTTTCTTACGGCTGTTGAAGCCATTTTTTCACCACAATTAGTCGGAATCGGATGAATTCAGTCACAGTTTGAACAGTTCTGATCATTCTGAAAACAAACAGCCACAACTTCATTTAACAAAGATACGCAGAAACAAATTAGAAAATAAAATGAAAAAAACTCCAAAATGACCCCAAAATGGTTCAAATGACTCAAAACTGTATGAAAATGGCAAAAAATAAAATGTATCCAAATCTGTTCAACAATTCTCCAAAATGACAGAAAAATTGTCAAAAATAATTCAAAACTGAATTAAAATCACAAAAATACCCAATATTGTTTAACAATTCTCCAAATATGACTGAAAATTGTTAAAAAATGACTCAAATCTAAATCAAAATGGCAAAAAAATACCTAAAATTGTTTAATGACTCTTCAAAATGACTGAAAATTGATCAACAATAATTCAAAACTGAATTAATATGGCAAAAAACACCTAAAATGATTTAACAATTCTCCATAATGACTGAAAATTGTCAAAAAAGACTCAAAACTGAATCAAAATGGCAAAAAAAACTAAAATTTGTTCAAAATTGTTTAACAATTTCCCAAAATGACAGAAAATTTGTCAAAAATGATGCAAATCTGCATCAAAATGGCAAACAAAAACCCTAAAATTGTTTAATAATTCTCCAAAATGACTGAAAAAATCTTAAAGAAAGAGTTGCTGTGTTGGATTATTTCTTATGTTTCTTCTTTATTGTAGTAAGATGATTGATTTTAATAAAAATATGTCAAGATTGGAGCTAAAATAATTCTGTAATTTCTCAGGTCATCAATCATCAGGTTTTCAGAATGACTGATTGACATTTGCCAACATTTTCTGATATTTTATAAATCAAATAACTACAGGATTAATTTATCTGACTGTTTTTTTAAAGGAAAAAAGTTCAAAGTCTCTGCAGCTTCTTAAATATGAATATTTTCAGGTTTATTTCCTCGTCTGTGACATTAAACTCAATGTCTTCGGCATGTGATTTTTGGACATTTGATGGACATTTTTATGCAATTTTCTAACCTTTTATGAACCATTTTAATTAATAAATGGAGAAAATAAATCAATGAAAATGGGGGAAATAAATAAAGTACGGTGATCATTAATGTATTCACCAATCCTAAAAACAAGCCCACATTTCCTCCTCCACCTGCTGGCCGGAACTATCGAGGCTCGCTGCGGTTCCCGTCGGACCCTTGAAGCGGACGGACCAAACAAAGTGTCCCGCCTGAAGCTCGTCCAGGCTCCGGAGGGAAGAAGTCCGAGTTTAAGATGAAGTTTCGGGGGAAGATCGTGGACGTCGCCTGCTTGAACCACTTCAGCCGTGAGTCCGTCCGTTGCTCAGGAAAACAGCAGCTGACAGCCCATAATAAGCAGCCTGAGTAGCCTTGAACTACTGAGACATGTTGGTCTTATTTCAGTCTTCAGTTCGGCTTACAACATGCCCTGAAAAAAGTCGCTAACTTTCACACATTTACAGCAAGTTGCTGCTAAATTCTATTGTTAAAATATCGAAAAATTTAAATGGAGTTTGGTGCAGAAATAAACTTCACAATGTGGGCTTGTTTTTAAGATGAACACATCTTGGGCTGTTTGGTGATTAATTATCACTGTAGTTTATTTATTTTAGCCCATTTTTTATTTACATATCCAGTGTGGGGCTGCAGCTATTTTCTCTATTAATTAATTAGTTGTTTTGGTTCATAAAATGTCAAAAAAAAATGCGTAAAATATCCATCAAATGTCCAAAAATCACATCCTCAAATGTCTTGTTTTGCCCCACATGCCGAAGATATTCAGTTTAAATAAACCAGAAAATATTCATATTTAAGAAGCCGCAGTCAGAGATTTTGGACTTTTTTCTTTTTAAAAACACTCAGACAGATTAATCCTGTAATTATTTGATTTATAAAATGTCAGAAAATGGTGAAAAATGTCAATCAGTCATTCTGAAAGCAAGATAACATCCTAAAAAGTCTTGTTGTATATTCTGTGTATACATTTAAATGTGAAAATATTAAAATCTGCAGAGAATTTAGGTATTTTTTGGATAAAAGTCTCTCAAACTAATTAACCAGTTTGTTCCTTGATCCATAAAATGTCAAAAAACTGAGTAAAATGTCCATCAAGTCTCCAAAAACGACATCCTCTAATGTCTTGTTTTGCCCCACATGTACCCTATGCCCCTACAAATTGCTTTTTGAAAAAATACATATTTTTACGTGGACATTATTTACGGTTTTGGCCTGTTTCTATTTTTTTTATTTATTATGCTTAATGTGTAAATAATTTATTTTTACGTGATGCTATCGTGATTCATCAGAATGGAAAAAAATTAGTAAAATAATAGCTACACAATTCTATAACATCTGTCAGTGCTTGATATACACAATCAGTTATCTGTAAAAGAATGCCGTTTTTGCTCATTTAAATACAGTAAAACTGTATAGTTTTATGGTCAAACACTGTAAAAGAATGAATTTCTTTTTGAAACACTGCGAACATTATTTACAGTTTTTATTTATAATTATTTTTATTCATTTTTTATGCTTAATGTGTAAATCATTTATTTTTTAACAAAGATTTTTTTTACTAGATATCTGTAATTTATGAAAATGAAAAGAAGTAGCTTGAAAATTCTTTCTCATTTTCTAGTTCTTGATATAGACAATCTTTCTTTGAAATAAAGTCAATGATTTGGATCGGCTTGGGGGCAAAGAAGAGCCTGACTGTGACATCGTCAGGACTGACTTTGTTGTTCTTCATCCTCTCCAGGAGTCATCACCACCGTCTCCAAGCTGACCAAGATGTGCGTCCTGCGGCTAACTCCAGACAACCTGTTCTTCGTTTTGTCTGAGAAAGTGGCCAACGGAGGAGTCAGCATGTGGTGCGAACTGTCGCAGGCGAGTTAGGATGAGATGTAGTTGATGGTTCCTGAAGAGAACTTTGCTTCTGTTGCAGCTGCAAACAGCACAATAACGAAACAAAATGTAAACTCTAAAAACCAAAGTTAAGGCTCAAGAAAAGAAATTAGACAAGTTATGACAGCTTCTACTGAAATTCTGAGGAGAAAGTACCGATTGATTATCAAAATAGCTGACAATCAATGTAACAGTTGACAGATTATTGATTAATCGATCAATCATTGCCACTTTCACCAAACCTTAATGTTGTTGGAGCCGAGTTGAGCCATACAATGCATGATGGCGCTGCTAATTTCTCATAACTTTAAGCCTTAATTCACTTTAAACAGTTGAATTGTAAAAATATTCGCCACCTGCTCAGTTGTTATAAATGAACAAATTAGTTCTAGAGAACAAAATAGTGTTCAGCTCAAGGCTGTAAACAGGTTTATTTCTGCTGTAAAGTTGGACATTTTAATATGGAGCTCTATGGGGATTGACTCGTCTGTGGAGGCCGCCTCTGGTGGACATTTAAGGAACTGCAGTTTTTGGGGCTACAGCTGTATTTGTATTGTGTTGGATCCTGTCAGCGTTTCCTTCCTGCCCGCAGGCCAACTTCTTCGATGAGTACCAGATGGAGGGCGTGTCCCCCGAGGACAATGAGATTTGTCTGGAAGTGGCTCCAGAGAATCTGTCCAGAGCCCTGAAGACGGTCCAGAGCGCCAAGTCGGTCAAAGTCAAACTGACCAAGAAGCACTGCCCCTGCCTCACCATCACTGCCGAGCTGGTGAGACTGTCTCTGCTGCTGCCTCGACTCAACACCAGTGAATATATTTGATTCTTTGTGTCTCAGTCGGCAGCTTTCTACTGCAGGAACTCAGACCAGTTTACAGGAATTAACCTTTCTGTTTCCATCCAACAGCTTCAACCACAGCGTTGACTGCGAGTGCATCAAAGCAAAGAGCAGTTAGCAAATGCAGCTGCAGTTCTGTGTAGGAAATGAAGCCACGCATGGTTCTACCAATTAACTAATCCAAACCGTTAATTTCCTTTCAAATATAGCTAAATAACTGTTAAAGTTGTTTTTATTTTGCCAAACTTTACACTGTCCTTTTGTAATGAGCACAGTATGAAATGTAAACAAAGATTTTCACATTAAAGTGCAGAGGTGTACAGTTAAACTCCAACATGACAAAAAATGAAGTGAAGCGTGGCTTTTCTCCTTGTTGTGAGTTTGTAGCTGGTTGTAGTTTCGAATTCTATGGAAATGTTGCCAGACAACGTTTAAAACAAGCTGGATTTTAGCTGGTGGAAGACAGGAAGTGGAAGGTGCCACTTCCTGTCTTCCAGCATGAAATTCTGCCGTACACTCAGCTTTCCCCTTCATCCAGGAACCCAGCAGCATGTAGAGCACCAAAGAGAAAGGTGCACCGTATTAAACATTCCAAACCGCTTTGATAAACTTCTGGCCAATATGCACTCAAATTGAAATCAAAGAAATTAGATAAAGACTGTTCACCAAACATCATTGGAGGTTATTTGTCTGAAATGAAAGGGAACATTACTAACCCTGCATGGTGCCAAACGTCGGTGGGTCCTTCAGAAGGTCTTAAAGTGACCCACATTCCTGCAGCAGAAAGCTGCTTCTAGAAATACCTGCTACTAAAAGATGATCTGCTGAAGGCACAACGTGGAAACGGTGAGACTCGGTTAGAGCTGCTTAGTGCAGCAGAACATCAGCAGCTGAAGAGCCAAGTGTTTGGTGAAACAGAGCTGAATGTTGGACTTAGATTTGTGTGGTAAACAAACTGCGGATGAATGATGGCATTTCTCTGTAACTCCTGTCCTGCTGCTTTAAATATCGTCTGACCGGCTGATGTCTTCCCTCCGTCCGTCCAGCCCACCCTGTCCAGCATCAGTCGAGTCGTCACTCATGACGTCCCGGTCGACGTCATCCCCCGGAGACTCTGGCATGAATTCATAGAACCGAGCGTTCCGGACTTTGATGTAAGTGACGTCTCTGTGAGCCTCTGCAACTCTTCAGCTTTCAGATCAGGACAAATCCTCCTCCACAGCCGAAGCTTTCTCATTCTACCTGTGTGTCCTCGCAGGTCAGCATCTACCTGCCGCCTCTGAAGACCATGAAGAACGTCGTGGACAGAATGAAGAACCTCTCCAACTTCCTGGTAGGGTCACATGTCTCCAAGCTTCACCCAAGTTAAGAGGTCGCTCATTAAAATCAACATTAACATCGTTCTCTGAACCCGGGTTGAAAAAACATGTTCATTTTTTTTAAAAATCCCACAAATTACACCATTTTTCAGAGCCAGAAACTGTAAAAACGGAAACAGTCTTTGGACTTTCAGCTTGTTTTTCCATGTCATGTGCCATTTCATTTAGAAAATGATTCAAATCCAAGCTTCAAATTGTTATATTTCATCAAAACTGCTTTATTCTACACATCTTATTTTAAAAATTGTAAAGAATAAATACTTTGTACTAATCAGATTTTTTTGAAAATGAAAAATTCTGCGCTCCTTTGGCACAACTATGAACCAACTAGTGACTCACTCAACTGACACAAAACTCAGGGACTTTTCAGCTGAACTGTCATAAAATCTTTATAGAGAGAAAAATGAGCCACAGTGAGGAAAAAAATGTGACGGGAGAAAATGAAAAACAGGAGCTGCTTGAAGTTCAGAGGATTAAATTGGGCTAAAAGTCGAAAAGCTTCGAAATCCCTCATAAATTAATCTTCCTGCCTCATGTTTGTAGGTGTGTGAACGAAGGTGAAGCTTCACTTTGTTGGATTTAAATGAACCTCTGTGTGTGTTTCAGGTGATTGAAGCCAACCTGAACGGAGAGATGAACCTGAAGATCGAGACAGATCTGGTTTCTGTGACCACTCACTTCAAAGACCTGGGAAACCCTCCGTGGGGTAAAAACAATGTCGCCTGCTTTTTAGCTGCATGAATCAAACAGATGTTGGACTGAATTCAGGGCAGATGTTTGAGTTTCTCTAACGCCGCCATTGTTGTGAGTGAAAGTACCAGCATCAACACGTACGTCAGCATTAGCTTCTTGCTTTTTAAGATTTTGTGGGATTTTTTGCCTTTGTCTCTGTTGTGCGCAGAAGATCGGAATGGCATAATAGAAAATGTTGTATATATGATGGTTAGTCAGTATATAACAAATGAAATATCACTCAGTGTCAACCTGCTGTAAATACATCACTTCTAAGTTGAACAGTACAGTTTTTGCTCTGGTGTCAAATTAAAAACAAACACTACCGTTCAAATGTTTGGGGTCACACAGACAATTTCATGTTTTCCTTGAAAACTCGCGCTTTTATTCATCTGCTACCATAATTGCAAAAGGGTTTTCTAACCAGACTCCGTTTAGTTTCAGTGATCACAACTGTTTTATTGCTTGCACATGATATATATTTTAAAATCTTAGCCTCACATTTTGTTGCCGGTCGTGTCAGGACTGACGTTTGTCTTTGTCCTCCTGTCTCCATTTGACCCTCCCTCATCTCCATGACCCTCCAGGTGATGACTCCTCTCAGGACGGTGGTCCATCTCAGGGCAGAGACCCAGACAGCATGGCGGAGGCCAGGGTGGACATCAGGAGGCTGCAGCAGTTCCTCATGGGACAGCAGGTCAACCCCAGCAAGGCCATGTGCAGTAAGTCCAGCCACAGCTCCTCATCCAGCCACAAACACTTTCCTTACATGGAAGAGGCGAGACGACAAGTGATGCACAGTTTGGGGAGAACCTTTCCCACATTTCAGCACTATTATTGATCCAAAACCGTCACGGAGAAGAAAAGACAGTTTGAAAAGCATCAGCCACCTTTCTCATTCACAGTTGTACTACAAACTAAACAAGAAAAGCACTCAGAGAGCGCAGTCCTCCTCCAAGGCTGCTCAGTCGGATCATTTCCAACGGATAAGTCCAATAAGTCCTCAGTGGTTGATTTGTAGTAGAATCACAATCATGTGATCATCAGCAGGCAGCTGACGTAGTGTTCACTTGTTGCCATGGTTACAGTGACGCTATCTGGCAATGATACAGAAATCTTTAACAAATCCATGGATCCAGACTATAAGCTGCATCACTGCTAAAATCCAATCACTTGGTCCTTGTTTCATTTCTGACCTTCCCTGAAAATTTCATCCAAATCCGTGAGTCCGTTTTTGAGTGATGTTGCTAACAGACGGACAAACGCATCCTGATTGTCACATAACTCCACCACGTTCCTTGGCAAAGTAGAAATCCTAATTAAATTAAATTTGGATTAATGAGACTCATTAGTAAGGAATGTCGTCCAGGAGCTGCTGTTTAGTTTGTTGCTTCCAGCTGTTGAGGAGTCTTTCCTCCGAGACAGCAGCAGCATCTATACGAGCATCTCCAACAGCAGAAGTAGCTTCATTAGTGCTTAAAGTAACTTAAAGTAGTAGTTAGATTACTAAGTAAGTCTTTAGTTTATTATGTATTATATATCACTAGATGTGCTGTTAAGTCTCGAGTGAATGAAAATGTGGTACCTCGACTGTGGTTGAAAATCCTTCACTGGACCACTTGTTGCTTTTTCCACTTAATAAACCGAGAAAAGATAAGAAAACTGTGACAGATTTGGGATGAACATGTCCTGACGCCTTATTTGCTGCAAACCTTTGCATCCAGCGTACAAACATCCAGATTCCACAGAATGCGTGAGGAAAAGCAGAAATAACTTAGCATAAGTAGATGGCAGTTGAAGTTTTCACTGTGATACTGATTTGACAGTTTGTTCCGTCTCTCTTTAGATTGCATTTTCCTTGACGTTGCCCTCTTGTCTCCTCAGATATCGTCCATCAGAGGATCCTCCACCTGATTCTGCTGCATGAGGACGTGTCCCTGCAGTATTTCATCCCTGCAGTGGCGTAGACGCTCTGCAGATCGCTCAGGTTCGCTGTGGGTTTGAGGTAAAGAAAAAGCGGATGTGAAGTGGTTTTGAGTAAACCCCGCATGCCAAAGGAATCCTCCCAAACTCAACATGTCTGGGAAGTCTGACCTGCATTTCAGTGACAATGTAAAGTTCGTTCGAGTCGTCACCGCAGGAAGACTTTACCCTCTGACTTGTGGTTGGAGCAAAGTCATGCTGATAAGCCCACATTTATCAGAACAGGAGTGACATTTGGACAGTTGAGACAGAAGTTGCACATTTATTGTTTGTGAGTTTCAGGTTGTTGCTTTTTTGCATTAAAAATGGTTTTTTTCAACTGCTGCAACACAATGTGTTTACTTGGATTATCTATGTCTGATATTTACATTTGATGATCTTAACCCACGGGCTGCACAGTGGTGTAGTGGTTAGCACTTTCGCCTTGCAGCGAGAAGGTCCCTGGTTCGCGTTCCGGCTTTCCCGGGGTCTTTCTGCATGGAGTTTGCATGTTCTCCCTGTGCATGCGTGGGTTTTCTCCGGGTACTCCGGCTTCCTCCCACAGTCCAAAAACATGCTGAGGTTAATTGATTATTCTAAATTGCCCATAGGTGTGAATGTGAGAGTGATTGTTTGACTTTGTATGTAGCCCTGCGACAGACTGGCGACCTGTCTAGGGTGTCCCCTGCCTTCACCCGAGTCACCTGTGATAGGCTCCACCCCCCCTGCGACCCTAGTGAGGATTAAGTGGCGTATAGATAATGGATGGATGGATGGATGATCTTAACCCTTGTGTCGTCCTGTGGGTCAAACTGACCTGTTTTAAAGTTTGAAAATGTGGGAAAAAATATATTTTCACAGTGAAACTTCTGATGTCCACATTTTCAACATTTTGGGGAAATCTTTGAACATTTTTTGGTGGAAAAAAATGCTAAAAAAAAGTTTCTTAAGAACATTCACAAAAAAAATCAACTAAAATCCGCTTGGGATTTTTTTGGAAGGTTTTTACTATTTTTTTGAAAATATTTACAAGAATTTTCTTGCCAAATTTGGAGGATTTTAGGTGGAATATACCATTAAACTCACCTTTTAGGTCTACATTGGAGGATTTTAGGTGGAATTTTCCTCCAAACCATCTTTTAGTCTACATTTAAGGATGTTTAGGATGGTATATTCTTCCAAACTAACTTCTGAGATCTACATTTCAGGTGGAATATTCCTCCATACTAACTTTTTTGGTCTACATTGAAGGATTTTTTCTAAACCACCCTTTCGGATCCTGTTGTTCACTGAACTGCTTGAGTTGTGTTGTATTTTTAGCTCCTGTGACTTCTTACTTGTGACATGAGGTGAAATGAAACAAACATCCACAGTTGTATTGCATGTTTTTGTAGTGACTGTGTGTATTTTGTGTGTTATTGGTCCTTCAGTGAGCTGCAGATGCAGGAAAATGAGTGTGTGGCTGCTATGAGACTGTCAGACAGCAAGAAGAAGCCTCCCTCACCCAGCAGTGGACATGAAGGACGTCTGGTATGTGATTGAAACAGAAGCAGAGCAGATGTGACTTGAGCTGCTAGTTTGTTGGTTTGGACAGCAGGTGGCGCTGCTGCATCAACACTGAGCCGAGACTCCAACATGCAGCTCTGCGTTTCTGTCTCATGTGTTCTATGTTGACATTCAGTGGGCTGAGGTGAGGAAGATGGTGTTTTATTCCAGGAAGGTTCAGTAAAGTTTGACTGAGACAACCTGCACTCATTCAGGAGGCTTTATGACGAGCTGGCTAGCTAACGGCCGGAAATAAGCGTTAGCTCCGTTAGCTAGGTTAGCATCCTGCTAGCTAACGTGTTTTCAGTAAACTGGACTGTGCAGCTGTTTGTGGAGCTGAATGATGGATTTTAGGACTGAGACTGAAGACTGAGACTGTGTGTGAGCTTTAATGTTTTCACTGCACATGAGACTGGTTGAGTTTTCTAGTTCAAGTGTGTTTTGTTGTGAGCAGCTGAGAGGTAAAGAAGAGGAGCTCCAGTCCCAGATGCCTCCTGAGGATGTTGTGAGTGTGTCTCAGTGGATGTGAGTGTTGTTGAGGACAGTGAGGACAGCTCCCCTGTTCTACCACAGTGATGGACATGACTGGACAGCTGGCTGAATGGAGACAAAGAGGCTGCAGGAAGCAGGTTAGTTTGGAGCTCTCAGACTGAATCAGTGTCTCCTGAAGCTGGACCTCAGTGTGTGTGTGTGTGTGTGTGTGAGAGTGTAAATGTCATGTGATGTGTGTGTCTGCAGCGTGTTGTGTGGACAAGTGTTTTCAGTGTTGGAACAACAACTGCAGCAGCATCATGTCTGATGAATCTGAGTTAGCTGTAGTTAGCTGTTAGCTTCACTGAATCCACTGTAGAACAGAACACTGGAGTTCTGGTTTGTGTTCTGCTGTGGTTTGAACTGGTTTTGTCTTGTTTTCTCCTCAGCTCATGTGCATGATTTCACAGTTTTACTTCTCTTTCTGTTGGTCAGCAGATGAACCTTGTTACTGTAAACGTCAGTGAAATCCTGCAGCAGCTGTGTTTATCTCTGAATTTTACTTGATGAAGGTCTGAGGACTGTGGCTGTAAAGTCACTAAGTCCAAGTTATTGATGGTTTGCAGGAGCTGTGATTTCAAGGTTATTCAAAGTAAACAGTACACTACAGTTGCATATCACAGTTTACAAGTACACAATAAACAAACAACAAACTGATGCTAAAATAGAATAAAATAGATTCAAATAATGAAATCATCATAGTCATAATCATCATTAGTTTGTGATTTGATGCATGTATCAATAAAACCCTGTGATGTTCAGAGTTTGTTGAATAAATTTTTTATTTATATATATATATATATATATATATATATATATACAGTCAACACGATGAAGAAACAGAAAGGCCTCACTGAGTCCAATCAGCCTGAACTGATGAGAAACTATCAGAGAGGTGGAGCATCATCAGAGGAAGAACGCATTCAATCTTGGTGCAGATCCAGATCACTTTTTTGAAAATTGTGAAACAGAACATAACAGGGAGATCAAGTGCCAATATTTTGGTGAAGACCGTTGTTTGTTCAAGCCAAGAGACATCTCAAATACACGATGTCCATCTGAATGAGCACCAGAGTGGACAACACATTTCAGTTACTGTACCTGTATATGAAACCTGTGTGTCAGCAGCACCACACACAGACCAGAAGTTCACTCAGAGTTCACATCCTCCATCAAGGAGAGGAAGTAGGCTGTGAGACGACTGAACTGTAGGCCCATAAAGAGAATGAACAGCTCTGGATGTCTCACTGCATCACAGCTGTCCTGTCGAGTTTTGGTGTCACTCTGCAGAGCTCCAGTTCACTGATCACACCTGAGAGAGTTTGATTCTCAATAAGTTTGTGAAAACATGTTGATCAGGTGACAGCGTTCTTCTTTCAGTGTTGGAGCAACAACTGCAGCAGCAACGTGCCTCTGATCAGTCTGTCCAGAACTCTGTTAGTAAATATGTCTTCAGCTGAGCAGCATCAGAGCATCTGTTGAAGGCAGGAAACCCCACAGCTAGCTGAAGTTAACTGCAGTCATGCGATTTCTAAGAAACAGAGGAGGAACAGAAGAATGAGGAAATGAACAGTTCAGACTCCATTTTACAGTCGACAGAAGAGGACAACAAGGTGAGAGTTAGTTTAACTTTATTATTCTTCTGCTGTCAGAAAACCTTATTTCTGTTTGTGGTGTTCTTTTATCACTGCTGAGGAAGCTTTTTATCTGGTGAAAGCATCTTTACTGAAAACTGATTCACTTCCTCTTTTAGATTTTAAACGTATCAGATATTTAAAGATGTCAGTAACTAAAGAGCTGTTGGTGCAGCAGAGAAGCAGGTCCAGAAGGAGGAAAAACTGTTGGGGTGTTTGGGCAACAACATTTGGATTTATTATCAGAGGTGAAATATAATGAGGAAAGAAGAAAAGAGGAAACACAAGATTCATAAGTAAAGTTAGTAAATGTCGTAAATAGAAGCAGTTAAAGTCTTCATGTGGAGGTTAAATGAATGGAATGGACTTTTTTCAGAGTTCACTTCTGTGAACACAAAGAACCCGAATGAAGACAAATCTGAACTTGTGTTACTTTGACTTTTATTGTTTCCTGAGCTCACAGCCAGTGTTGCTGGTTTTCCTCTCTGACTGACTGAAGTCCTCAAGATGAGTGATTTGGAGAAAGAGGAGGATGGAGCAGAGCCTCCAGCATCCAGCCGTCTGTCTATGAAGAGTGACCGGTCCAAAGGAGATCCTCCAGACTCCAGTAAAGAACCTGAACCCTCAGACACAAAGTAAGACACTATTTCTGCTTTAAACTGACCTGAAGATGATTGACTGAGCAGGAAGAAAAAATATGCTGCTGTGTCTGTCAGATCAGGTGAACTGTTGTCTCACCACTAACACAGCAAAGCTCTGACAGCTTCAGAGTTCTGATATCTGAGTTTTATTGCATGAACAAACTCCAAGTGATCTTCCTCTCTGGATCATAAACAGCCTGTCGTACCTTGATAAACCTCAGTTCATCAAATTTAATAAGTTCCACAGACGACCTGAAGGACAACAACTGTCATAAATCTGTTCAGTATTAATAATACTGTCCACTTTGACTGAGTTAGATTATTAATCAGCATCAGTCCTAATCACAAATACTAAATAGATGGCTTAAAATATTCTGGCACCGTGCCGGATTTCTGGCATGCGGTGTTTGACTCGGAAAAAAAGATAGGACTACATTGCCGATGGAGTTGGTCTCGCAGTAGAATAAGGGGAACGCAGCTTTTGCTCTCAACCAAACTCATATCACCAGCCAATGGGAAGTGGAGTGGGGGCGTGTCTTAGAAAGACGTTGAGATCCAGCTGCAGTTGAGTCCAAACCGGAGCTTCACGGAGTTCTGTATGCTGATATTAGTAATATGGAGAACAGATTTTTGAAGCCGGGGAAGACGTCCTTATCGATAAAGCACTCAGAAAGCACATATCACAATCATGTGATCGTCAGCAGGCAGCTGACGTAGCGTTCACTTCTCATAGAATGATGCCATGCCGCTATCAGCGATACAGACGGATCCAAAGATTAACAAATCCATGGATCCAGACTATATTCCCTGAAAATTTCGTCCAGATCTGTTAGTTTGTTTTCGACTAATGCTGCTAACACACAAACAGATTAGCAGAAAGACAAATAGATTAACAGAAGGACAAACATGTGCCGATCATCACATAACTTCGCTGCGTTCCTTGGTGGAGTCAAAATAAATGGTGCTGGCCGTGGTTGGAAGAGTTAAACAGAGATGACAAGCCCTTTGGTTGCTGGTGCAAAAAACTGAAGGAGCCGGGTGCTTGCTTCTGTACGATGTGTTAAAAAAAAACAAAAAAAACCTCATGTACGCAACTAGTGGCAAAAACGTGCTGTCAGGTCACGAGTCAGACCCGGCCACAGAGCTGTTGTCTGCGCTCTGAAACCCACAACTCGTTTGCCGCTGAGGAACCGACATCAGACTGACCGGGTTTGTGATTTAAAAATAAGCGTGTACACATTCATTGCAGAACACAACTTGTCGTTCACCGTGTTACCAGTTCTTAGAGCACTTTAATATTTTTGTTGTTATTTGAACTGAACTATAGTTTGCTGTTATAAACTATATTTTCTTGTTTTGTTGTTGCACTGTAGCTGTTTACATAGTTGTATTTCAAAATAAATAGTGCAAATGGTGCGCATATTGTTAAAAGGTGAATCAATGCCCTTTTTCCATGTCTTTTACTGATACTCTTGTAATCTCTAGTCTGAGTTTGTGAAGGCAGCTATCTTAATTACTCCACCATGGAACGCGGCGGAGTTTTGTGACAATCGGCGTACGTTTGTCTATGAATCTGTCTGTCTGTCCGTGTGCAACATTACTCAAAAATGGACTAATGATTTGGATGAAATTTTCAGGGAAGGTCAGAAATGACACAAGGAACACATGATTCGATTTTGGCAGTGATGCAGTTTATAATCTGGAGATTTCCCATTGCGAAATATAGCGAGCGGCATGGCGTCGCTGTAACTATGACAAGTGAACGCTGTGTCAATTACTTGCATCAATTCCCACCGCCTGCTACATATTTCGGTCACGCAATTCAGTATCCGTACATAATGTACACATGCATGCATAGCACACGCCTGAGCTCACTGCAAAGTAATTTTTTATTTATTAGTTTGTGGGTAGATCTATATAAAATGGCCAGATTCTATGTTGCCGTAATTTCTGAATACCCAAATTGAGGAATTAACAGTCTTGGCGAAGTACTGCGCTTTTCTCTTACTAGTTAGTAAGAGGGCCCCCCCCCCCCTCAAAAAAAAGCAAAAAAGTCCAGACTCAGGATTATTTTTCACTTTAAGCCCTGCAAATATTAATTTTCAGGCTTTTAACCCTTTAAATGACAGTTTGTTTCCTTAATGCCATCTGTTTATTCCCAGATATTAAAAGCTGAGAGGATTAGCAGCATTGTTATATTTTGGAACCGTGTCATGTTCTACAATCTGATGTGTTAAAGTCCATGTGAAATGTTCACTATTGTTTATTTCTCTAATCAAAGTTGTTACCTTTTATTACTGTAGAAAAAAACAAACTACAGGATCAGTTTGAACAAGATCAAGGTTTATTTTCCAGACATGAAGAACATTGGTCCTCAGTTTCAGAGTCATCACAGTTGAGTTGTCAGCAGGCTGCATGATTATCTCCAGAATATGAAATGAGCAGAACCCCCCCCAAACTGCACATATTTCTAGTTTTGGTTGTAACAGCAGCTGGATAAAGATAAGATAAGATAAGTCCTTTATTTCTCCCCACGCCAGGGGAAATTTACATTATTACAGCAGCTTATGTAACAGTAGACGTAGTGATATGAATAAAATAATAATAGAACAGTAGTAATAATATTTACAATATATACAGGGGTGAGAGATGAGGATGAAATGGTACAGTAGTGACACACTGTAGGACAATGTAGTATAAAGTGGCTTAACAAAAAAAAAAAGCTTAAAAGTGCAAAGATGTGCAGTGCAAGAATTGCTGTGCAATTTTTGTGGTTTGGGGCGGTAATGATATGAATGCCTTTTGTTAGCATCAGCCAGTGATGCTGATGTTGTAAAGTCTTATAACAGATGGAATGAAGGACCTGTGATAGCGTTCCTTCTTGCAGGGTGGATGTCTCAGTCTGCTGCTGAAGGAGCTGCTGAAAGACTCCACAGTGTCATGCAGTGGGTGAGAGGGATTGTCCATGATGGATGTGAGCTTTGCCAACATCCTCCTCTATGGAGTCCAGGGGACAGTCCAGGACAGAACCTCCTCCTGACCTTCTGTTTAGTCTCTTTCTGTCCCTTTCTGTGCTCCCTGCTCCCCAGCAGACCACTGCATAGAAGATAGCAGACGCTACCACAAACTCACTGCTGGTCTAAACTCTACTAAACCAGATCAATCTAGTCTTTTTTTTACTGGATTTTACAGCAGCGACATCTTTGAGGCCTCATGGTTTTACTGCAGAAGTGCATGTGTTGGTGCGTTCACGCTTCTTTTAGTCACTTCTTCATTTTCTTTTCTTTTTGTAGCTGGTGACTTCATCTGTCTTTTTTTTTTATACAGAATTTATTTATTCAACAATTTTAACTTTTAAACTGTCAAAACTTCCTGTCATCATAATTTGTACTTTATGTAAAAGTTTGATAAAACAGCGACGTCTCACTCTCTTCCAGGATTCCTCTTTCTTCTGATTAAAGTCAGAGTTGAAGCTTCATCCAGAACTTTGAGTTCAGAAACATTTTATTTTTGCTTCTCTTTCAGTTTGATTTCTCAAGTTGATCCTGAGATGTTTATAGATAAAACCAGAGAAAGACTTTAAGAATGATTTACTTTGTCACTTTTCTGAGTCAGTGGATTGTAAAGCAGCTCACAGGTTCAAACTGTTTGTAATTCTAGAAGCAAGAATCCTGCTAATCTGTTGTTTATTAGAAAGAATGAAGCAGTTTCCCCTGCTAATGAAGATTTAAACTGCTGCTTCAATCATGTTGAGTGGTTTTACAGTACTGATTTATTTTTTATTGTTTTTCTTGGATCTTTACAGGATAGAAACACCTCAAACAGTCCTTTATGGGATTTTGGACGATTTGATAGACGAGGAATTTAAATGTTTCAAGCGGTGCTTGTATAATAAGTTCCTAAAAGGCTTTGAGCCAATCCCAAAGTCTCGACTGGAGAAAGCAGACAGGACAGACACCGTGGATCAAATGTTTCAGAGCTACTGCATCTACACGATTAAAGTCGCTGTAAAGGCTTTGGAGGAGATTCTCAGAAATGATCTGGTGGACAACATCCCAAAAAGCATCAAAAAACCTGAAGGTAAGTCAGAGAGAGATGAAAACTGGGACATAGCAGAGACATCAAGGACAAAATCTAAATGTTAGAATGAGCTGATTTTAAGATACTTCTTTTAACATATAAAGCTGTAAATGGCACTGGGCCATCATATTAAAAGGAGCTGGTAGTCCCATATGAACCAGCAAGGTCCTTGCGCTCCCAGGGGACGGGTCTGCTGTAATAAGAGTAATACATTTTATTTGAAGGCGCCTTTGTCAAACTAAAAGACATCTTACAGACGTGCATATATACACAAAATACACATTAAAAAACAATACAAAAGACAGAGCAATTGGCGTCAGACGGAATAGGCAGTTTTAATCAGTTGCATTTTGAATTGGGATTTGAAATGGGGGAATAAATCAATGTTTCTGAGTTGGGGTGGTAGTGAACTCCAGAGATGGTGGTAAAACGGGTGGAAGGGACAGGCTGGTGAATAGAGGAAGAGGATCTGAGGCAGTGGGACGGAGTGGGAACATGGAGGAGGCCGGACAGCTACGGGGGGCGAGGTTGTGGATGGCCTTGGATGTTAACAGGAGGATTTAAACTGGGGAATTGAACCAGGAGCCAGTGGAGCTGTTGGAGGACAGGAGTGATGTGGTGAATGGAGGGACTTTGAGTGATGATACAGGCAGCTGAATTCTAGACCAGTTGAAGTTTATGGAGGGATTTATGAGGAAGACTGAAGAGGAAGGAGTTGCAGTAGTCTAGACGGGAAGTGACAAGGCTGTGGACAATGATGGCGGCAGTGTGAGGGAGGGACGGAGACGATTGATGTTTCCTTGGTGGAAGTAGGCAGACTGGGTAATGCTATTGATGTGAGATTGGAAAGGTAGGGTACTGTTGAGGATAACACCCAGACTCTTAAGCCTCTAAATAAGGCTCTGCCCTGGGGCACACCTGTGGTGACAGAGGAAGGGATGGGCATCAAGGATTTGAGTTAAGTGAACTGAGTGCGGCCAGACAGGTAGGAAGTGAACCAGTTTAACGGAGTGTGGGTAATGCCAATGGAAGATAGTCCACTCTCCTCCTTCCTGCTGTAAACTCTTTACCACATTGTCTTTGTTCCTTCAGCTGAGTGTTCCAGCCTTGTTTGGTCTCACCTGTTCTGACCTCTCATGTGTTTTTGGACTCTGTTCTCTGGTTCATTTTGCCACCTGCCGTACCGTCAGGAAACACTGTAAAACTGTTCTGTCTGGTCTCGGTGATTGTTTGGATCCTCCTCCTGGTTTTCCTGACCCTCTGTCTGACAACATTTTGGTTGCTGTTGAATATAAGTGGATGATTCCTCCTTCAACCTTCTACCCAGTCAGCATGTGACAGTCTGAGGATCTGAACAGATCCCACTGATCAGAAAATGTCTCCATCATTGTTGTACCGTATCTTCTCATTGGTGTCATTTGTTGTTTATTCATTCAGAGATTGTCATTGACAGTCAAGACAAGCTGAAGTCTGCTCTGAAGAAGAAGTTCCAGAGAGTGTTTGAGGGCGTCTCTACAGAAGAACAAACACTCCTGAATGAGATCTACACAGAGCTGTACATCACTAAGGGAGGGACTGCAGAGATCAGTGATGAACACGAGATCGGACAGATTGAAGCAGCATCCAGGAAAACAGACAGAGCAGAAACAAGCATAAGACTAGAAGACATCTTTAAAGGCTCACCTGGAAGAGATGCACCAATCAGAACAGTGATGACAAAGGGAGTGGCTGGCATCGGGAAGACAGTGTTAACACAGAAGTTGACTCTGGACTGGGCTGTAGACAAAAGCAACCAGGACATCCACTTCGTGTTTCCATTGACTTTCAGAGAGCTGAATTTACTGAAAGAGAGAAAGTTCAGTTTGGTGGAACTTGTTCATCACTTCTTCAGTGAAACCAAAGGAATCTGCAGGTTTGAAGACTTCCAGGTTGTGTTGATCTTTGACGGTCTGGATGAGTGTCGCCTTCCTCTGGACTTCCACAACAATGAGGTCCTGACTGATGTTACAGAGTCCACCTCAGTGGATTTTCTGCTCACAAACCTGATCAGGGGGAAGCTGCTTCCTTCTGCTCGCCTCTGGATAACCACACGACCTGCAGCAGCCAGTCAGATCCCTCGTGGCTGTGTGGACATGGAGACGGAGGTCAGAGGGTTCACCGACCCACAGAAGGAGGAGTACTTCAGGAAGAGATTCAGAGATGAGGAGCAGGCCAGCAGGATCATTTCCCACATCAGGAAATCACGAAGCCTCCACATCATGTGCCACATCCCAGTGTTCTGCTGGATCACTGCTACAGTTCTAGAGGAGCTACTGAGAACCAGAGGAGGAGAGCTGCCCAGAACCCTGACTGAGATGTTCATCCACTTCGTGGTGGTTCTGGTCAAACAGAAGAAGGTCAAGTATGAAGTAGGAGCTGAGACAGAGCCACACCGGAGTCCAGACAGTAGGAAGATGATTGAGTCTCTGGGAAAACTGGCTTTTGAGCAGCTCCAGAAAGGAAACCTGATCTTCTATGAATCCGACCTGCCAGAGTGTGGCATCGATCTGGAAACAGCCTCAGTGTACTCAGGAGTGTTCACACAGATATTTAAAAAGGAGGGTAAGCTGTACCAGGACACGGTGTTCTGCTTTGTCCATCGGAGTGTTCAGGAGTTTCTGGCTGCTCTTCATGTCCATCAGACCTTCATCAAGTCTGGAATCAACCTGCTGGAAGAACAACAAACATCTCTGTGGTCTAAACTGTTTCGGATGCTAACTGATCCCACAACACGTTTCTACCAGAGAGCTGTGGACGAGGCCTTACAGAGTCCAAACGGACACCTGGACTTGTTCCTGCGCTTCCTCCTGGGTCTGTCACTGCCGTCCAATCAGAAGAAACTACGAGGTCTATTGGGACAGACAGGGAGCAGCTCACAGACCAATCAGGCAACAGTGGAGTACATCAAGAAGAAGATCAGGAAGCATGTGTCTGCAGAGAGAAGCATCAATCTGTTCCACTGTCTGAATGAACTGAAGGATGTTTCTCTAGTGGAGGAGATCCAACAGTCCCTGAGATCAGGACGTCTGTCCACAGATAAATTGTCCTCTGATCAGTGGTCAGCTCTGGTCTTCATCTTACTGTCATCAGAAGAAGATCTGGACAAGTTTGACCTGAAGAAATACTCTGCTTCAGAGGAGGCTCTTCTGAGGCTGCTGCCAGTGGTCAAAGCCTCCACCAAAGCTGAGTACGTGGAATCATGAAACATTTCCAGAATGTTTTATTTTGTTCATGATGAATGAAGCATTATGTTTGTGTTCATTTTAATTCCTCCTCAGGCTGAGTGACTGTAACCTCTCAAAGAGAAGCTGTGAAGCTCTGTCCTCAGTCCTCAGCTCTCCGTCCTCCAGTCTGAGAGAACTGAATCTGAGTGAAAACAAGCTGCAGGATTCAGGTGTGAAGAGTCTTTCTGCTGGACTGAAGAGTCCAAACTGTAAACTGGAGACTCTCAGGTATGGACAGACAGCAGAAGCTTGCACAGGAGCTCAGTTTTTATTTTTTCTAAAATACATTTTCTTCTTATTATGGAGTAATGTAACTGCAAATTATTCTAAATTCAGGTTTTATTCACAAGATTTTATTGACATATGTTATTCTTTATTCAGTTTGAGGTTCTGCAGGTTGTCAGAGATCAGTTGTGATTCTCTGAAGTCAGCTCTGAAGTCCAACCCCTCCCATCTGAAACATCTGGACCTGAGTGAAAACAAGCTGCAGGATTCAGGAGTGAAGAGTCTTTCTGCTGGACTGGAGAGTCCAAACTGTAAACTGGAAGCTCTCAGGTCAGAGTAAAACTGTTTAACAGTTCAATTAAATCCTGCTTTGCTTTCATGTTGAGACTGATTATCTGCGTGAAGTAAAAATGTATGATTAATCATCAGTGATTTTATCTTTTATTTTTCATTCAGATTGGAGAACTGCAGTTTGTCAGAGATCAGCTGTAATTCTCTGAACTCATCTCTGAAGTCCAACCCTTCCCACTTGGAACATCTGGATTTGAGCTACAACCAGCTGCAGGATTCAGGAGTGAAACATCTGTGTGGTTTTCTGGAGAATCCAGACTGCAGACTGGAGACTCTGAGGTCAGACATCATATTTTCTTTGTGCTGAGATGAATGTGATGTAAAGTTGTGGTGACACTAAACTGCAACTATCAGGCTGATATTCTACTGATCCACACTGAGGATCATCATTGCAACGCCTATTTTCTTCTTCACTGGCTTAGTCCTTTGACCTCATTTTTGATTTTTGTCTAAACTTCACTTTCATGATTTTTAAAAAATGTCAAAAACCCTTTAATTCTGAGATGGTAATAAATATATAATTCTGTGATGGTTAAAAAGTGGTTAAATGTTCATTAATGTTTGTACTGATTGGAACATTCAGACACAAGATGCCACAATAACAAGACCTGTGTCTGCTTGTTTCAGCACTTCTACATTAGTAAATATTTGGGCTGGGCAAGTTAACGCGTTATAATCATGTTAACGCATTATTTATTTATTCATTCATTCGTTCATTCATTTATTTGATCAGGGACCATGCAATTCTCATAGAACACATAGAACTGATGCATTACATATAGAGTGTACAGCATTGAGCTAATTTTCAACTCCCGTCCCTGGCTGGGCTTTTAAGTAAAAGTAGTCAAAGAAACAACAACGTCAATAAAAACAGGACAGACAACATTAAAAACCTGTAACACCCACCCACTCATGCACACACAAACACGTACATTGACACAATCCACAGTCTGTCTGACCTTTTAGATGTCGTAGGTGGTACATTCTTGTTTTTCTTTCAGACAATTCTTAACTATTGCTGTAAAAGTTTTTAAATCTGCTATCCTCTTAATTTTGTTTGGTAATGTGTTCCAGAAGTGACAGCCTTTGATTGAAAAGGCTGTCTGTCCAAATGTAGTTCTGTGGTAAGCTATTTTGCAATTGTTGTTGGTGGAGCTTCTGGTGACCCTGCAGCCGTCATGTCTTTGGATGAATCCACAGAGTGGCGCTGATTTATTGAGGCATTTATGGTTTAATTTGACGAAGCAAAGGCCTATGAATCTTTCAAAACTCAAAAAATTTTATATTTTTAAAATAAGACAGTGATGCCACCGAATTGGTTTTTTATCCATAATTTTCAAGGCGGGGCTGCACAGTGGTGTAGTGGTTAGCACTTTCGCCTTGCAGCTAGAAGATCCCTGGTTCGCGTCCCGGCTTTCCCAGGATCTTTCTGCATGGAGTTTGCATGTTCTCCCTGTGCATGCGTGGGTTTTCTCCGGGTACTCCGGCTTCCTCCCACAGTCCAAAAACATGCTGAGGTTAATTGATTATTCTAAATTGCCCGTAGGTGTGAATGTGAGAGTGATTGTTTGTCTCTATATGTAGCCCTGCGACAGACTGGCGACCTGTCTAGGGTGTCCCCTGCCTTCACCCGAGTCAGCTGGGATAGGCTCTGTTTCTGTTGAGTGGCCTGGTCTGAAACCAAACTGGTGTGGATGAAGAAGTTCACTGTCCTGTAGATGGTCTATGAGTTGTGTAGCGATTACTTTTTCAAGAACCTTAGACAGGACAGGTAAAATAGAGATTGGGCGATAGTTATTATCCCGACTTCCTGATTTAAAAACCGGTACAATGACAGCCTTTATCCAGTAAGATGGAAATTTACAGGATCTAATAGAGAGATTAATGAGATGGTTCAGTGGTTTTATTAATATTTTGCTGTATGTTTTGAGGAAAATAGTACTCATGTTAAAAATATCATTAGTTTTAGAGTTAGGTAATTTATTTATAATCTTAGCAACTAATTCCTCATTTACCTCATTAATGTGAAATAAACCTGTAGAAATGATTGCTTTGCCCTGGTGTAAAACATTTGACAGCTCAAAGTTTTTTGTCCATTTTTCCACTGACTCTACAAAATATGAGTTAAATACATTTGCCAAGGAGGTGTTGTTAGTGATAGACTCACCCTTTATTATAAGTTCCTTTACCCCTTTCTGATTGTTTGTTTTGTTAAGTTATTTAAGTGCTTCTATAGAGAAGTGCTACTACCCCTTTGCATTGTCGATTAGTTTACTATAGTAAGATACTTAAGATTTGCATAGTTCCTGTACCACTTCATTTCTTAAGCTTTTGTACACTAAGTGATCAGTTTGAAGTTTAGAGGTTAATGATTTCTTTCGAGCAGAGTTTCGCGTCTTCATCAGCGTTCTTATTTCTTTGTTTAGCCATGGTAGTTTAGTCCTTTTTTTTGTACATTTGATTTGCTTTGTGAATTTTTCTATAGATTTTCTAATTGTTGTAGTTATAGAATTACAACATTCATCCACGGCACATATTGACATGACTTGTTCCCATTTTTGGTTCTTTAAGTCATTTTCAAACTGTACGGTTTTAGATTTGGGAATAATCCGTTGTATTTTGTTAACATCAGCACCACCAAGATATTGTAGTTGCTTTTTAGTAAGTTTTCGAACTGTAAGTATCAAGTTGTGGTCTGAAAGTCCTGTTACCAGGTTATAGGTTTTTGTTATACGTTCTGGCATGTTAGAAAATGCCATGTCAATGAGTGTTTTAGAGTGTTTGGTTAACCTGGTGGGTCCTTGGATCATTTGTTGATAGTTAAATTTAGTCATAATGTTTTTTAATTTCAGTTTGTTATTTTTATCAGACCTGTTGAAGTCCCCATAACATATTGTTTCTCTGTGAACTTCTAGTTGTTTAATCAGATCAATTAATTCATTATAGAAGGAAACCTTATGTGAAGGTGGATTGTACAGTACTGCAACGTTGAAATTCATTGTTGGTGAGAGAATAACATTAACTGCTAAACATTCAAGGGGAGTATTCAAATCGACCTGCTGACATTTAAACTTTTCTTTGATGTAAATAATCACACCTCCTCCTTTCCCGACCTGTCTGTCTTTTCTAAAACAGTGATAATCTGGAATGTCTATCATGTTGGTGGGTATGTTTTTATGTAACCAGGTTTCTGATAGACAGAGAAAGTCCAGATTTGAGTCCAGCAGCAGAGCAGATATCTTGTCTCTTTTCAGGATTATACTGCATATATTTAAATGTCATCCTAAAATCCCCTTTGGTTTAGATTGAGGATCCCAGAGAGCTCTGGCATGATTCACGGTTTGGAAGAATAAATATTGTTTCTGTTTTTGTACAGCTCGACTTACAGGTTTTATCACATTTACGTGTAGTTTGACTGCTCCTGCTTCCTGCAGTGTATGCGAATCAGTTCCATGGAGCGTTGCCTTGGTATCACTGTAAACAACAGAATCTGACAGATGGAGCGTTCCTCCCCATCTGGCTGCGTCCGGCTGCACCGGAGCGAATACCGGCAACGTACTGCTGCGGCGGGTCCGTACTCAGAACTGGTAGAGACGGCAGTGTGTATCCATGCAGCTCTGGTGCAAGTTGTGGAGGTGACAGTTGAGCCACACCACTCACTTCCGATGTTGTCCAGGTCCATGACAGGCACAGCCGATTAGTCGATCCAGGTGTTAGCCAGGTCCGAGGCAGCAGCAGCTGATCAGGTGATTCCGGTGTTAGCCGGGTCCGAAGTAGCAGCAGCTGATCAGACGATCCAGGTGTTAGCCAGGTCCGAGGCAGCAGCAGCTTATCCGTCGATCCAGGTGTTAGCCGGGTCCGAGGCAACAGTAGCTGATCAGTCCAGGTCTTAGCCTGAGCTTATGACATGTAGCAGTTTGTGCTATTACAGGACAGGCCTGTTGGTGTTCAGCTGTGACAATGAAATAAGACAAGCTAACAAATGCCACAACCTGCATCACTGAAAGGTTTTTTGTGTGTGTGTGTCGATATAAACCGGGACTATTGACCCCGATGCAGAGCATGGGTTTGAGTCCGTCTCATGGCCATTTGTTCTTCTCCCCACGTTTCCTGTCAGTCTCCACTGTCCTATTATATTAAAGCCTAAAAAGGCCAAAAGGCCAGCATGACTGCTGTTAAAAAGTACTTTTCTTAAAGTGTTTGCAAACCAAATGTGATTGTATTGCGTCGACCCAGGCAGAGGCAGGCCTCGGTGGGCGGTGAGGCGAAGTCTATGAGTGCATACAGAGTTCCAAAGAAGAAGCCGGACGGCTGCAGCTTGTTGGGACAGATAGGCAGAAGGCAGGACGGACCAGCAGAGAACTACGGCAGAGCAGAACAGAATTAGTTTGTGGTTTGCAGCGAGAAGTGACCTGATCACTAACTGAGGTAGTTGAGTCGACAATCTCGCAGAGAGTCGTACAATAAGCTGGACTTTATGGGGAGCAGTGACTGTGTCCAAGTGTGCCAGTCCACAGCTGTCTTCAATTCCTGTTGATTACAAATGAGTGCTGCCAGGGGTGCAGCATAGAGAAGGAGGAAAAGAGGGAAAGGAGGTCGAGGGCAGATGCCATGGCGGAAGAGAGGACCTGATACATGTTGTTATTTAGGTCTAAAGTTCCATACAATTAATAATTTTATAGAAATTTATTGATTTTTTTTTTTTTAAACATTCCCCAATAATTCAATCTGACATGTTTGTTATCCTTGAACATTTGAGGCTCTTTAGTAGAACCTGAAATAATTTTTACAGCTCAGCATGAGTTTGTGTGGATGGAGCCACTGGTGGAGCTGCAGAGTTTCAGAGCTGAAGTCACTCTGTCTTTATTGAAGCAGCAGCATGTTGTCATTAATATTAATGAAGCTCTTCCTCACTGCTTCTGTTGGACTGTTTGAAGCTGCATCCTGTTGGTTTCAGCTGGTTGGAGTTTCCATTTTCTAGACTTCTACATTCTGAACCTTCTTCATCTCTGAACACACGATGAAACTTTGAATATTATCAGGCAGGACCTTCGTCTTCTAAGCTTGTATCTTATTTTCTTTATTCAGAATGGAGAGCTGCAGTTTGTCAGAGATCAGCTGTGATTCTCTGAACTCAGCTCTGACCTCCAACCCCTCCCATCTGGAACATCTGGACCTGAGCTGGAACGACCTGCAGGATTCAGGAGTGAAACATCTGTGTGGTTTTCTGGAGAATCCAGACTGCAGACTGGAGACTCTGGGGTCAGTTCACTGTCTGTCTGTTACTGTTGTAGATCGTAAATGTTTCATGAACAACTGAAGCTCATTTATGTTTGTCAGAACTTCCATCCATGAATCTGTAAATCTGTTGCTGTATGTGGATGATGTGTGTAGAAGGCTGACATGATGATGATCCACAATAACAGAAGGACAAAGTCACTCTGCTGGCTTTAGAGAAAAGTTCATTGATGAGGACAAAGTGATGTTGAGCTGCACATTCAGAACCTGAACACATCTGATGGATCATCAGTGATTTTATCTACATCTTTTATTCTTTTTTCAGATTGATGAGCTGCAGTTTGTCAGAGATCAGCTGTGATTCTCTGAACTCAGCTCTGAAGTCCAACTCCTCCCATCTGAAACATCTGGATTTGAGCTTCAACCAGCT
Organism: Amphiprion clarkii; assembly: GCA_027123335.1. NCBI lineage: Eukaryota > Metazoa > Chordata > Actinopteri > Pomacentridae > Amphiprion > Amphiprion clarkii. The sequence goes on along the minus strand of CM049588.1, from coordinate 26,519,458 downwards.
GCAGGATTCAGGAGTGAAACATCTGTGTGGTTTTCTGGAGAATCCAGACTGCAGACTGAAGACTCTGAGGTCAGACATCATGTTTTGTTTGTGTGCTGAGATGAATGTGATGTAAAGTTGTGGTGACTCTAAACTGCAGCCATCAGGCTGATATTCTACTGATCCACACTGAGGATCTTCATGGGAACGTCTCTTTTCTTCTTAATATCAAAAAGAAGAAAATGTTGTCCTCTTGTGTTCCGTCTTTTGTTCTTTATTCAGATTATGGGACTGTAGATTGTCAGAGATCAGCTGTGATTCTCTGAACTCAGCTCTGAAATTCAACCCCTCCCATCTGAAATATCTGGAGCTGAGCTTCAATCAGCTGCAGGATTCAGGAGTGAAACATCTGAGTGGTTTTCTGGAGAATCCAGACTGCAGACTGGAGACTCTGGGGTCAGTTCACTGTCTGTCTGTTACTGTTGTAGATAAATGTTTCATGAGCAACTGAAGCTCATTTATGTTCATCCAGAACTTCCATCCATGAATCTGTAAATCTGTTGCTGTATTTTCTGTTTTCTTGTCCTAAATTTAGTTTGTTGTGACAAAGGATGAGTTTTTATTTCAGAAACTGTCAAAACTTCACCAAGTATCTCTGCAGGTGTTTAAAGTATCAGTATCATATTGATTCTGTTATGACAGAGTGGACTGAGGTCAGCAGATGTTATTGATGTGTTTACATGAATAAGTGGATGAATGTTGTGCTGACATCTGGATGATGTGTGTAGAATTTCAATTCAATTTTATTTATATAGTGCCAATTCCAAATTGTCTCAAGACGCTTTACAGAACCCCTTATGCTTGAACCTCCAGAGCCACCCCAAGGCGACAGTGGCAAGGAAAACACCCTTTAACAGGGAAAAAAACCTCGAGCAGAACCCGGCTCTTTATGTGGGGGAACCCATCTGCTGCTGGCCGGGCGGGTTGAGAGGGACAGAAGAGGTAGAGATAGAGAGGTAGAGAGGTAGAGGTAGAGGTAGAGGTAGAGGTAGAGGTAGTGGGGTAGAAGGTTGACATGATGATGATCCACAATAACAGAAGGACAAAGTCGCTCTGCTGCTTTTAGAGAAAAGCTGATTGATGAGGACAAAGTAATGTTGATCTGAACATTCAGAACCTGAACACATCTGATGGATCATCAATTATTTTATCTACATCTTTTATCCTTTATTCAGGTTGTGGGACTGCAGTTTGTCAGAGATCAGCTGTGATTCTCTGAACTCAGCTCTGAAGTCCAACCCCTCCCATCTGAAACATCTGGACCTGAGTAACAACCAGGTGAAGGATTCAGGAGTGAAACATCTGTGTGGTTTTCTGGAGAATCCAGACTGCAGACTGGAGACTCTGAGGTCAGACATCATGTTTTAGTTTTGTGCTGAGATGACTGTGATGTTTTAGTCCTTTATATGTTTCAGAGAAATGTTGAGCTGCAGATTTCAAACCTCAATGTAACAAAAAAATATCACTCTACTGAATAATTCACAGTGAATCTCTGACATACGTGATCTTCACCTCATATTGGAACTCACATTTTTCCAAAATAATTTTTTTTACAAAAGGCAGTAATTTAGAATAATTGATATCCTTTATTTTCTTGTCAGTTATTTAAATATTTTTTAAGAAATCGACCAACAGCATAAAATGTTGATCCCACTTTTGTCAGGGTTCAAAGTGACATCTTCAGATGTCTGGTTTTGTCCCAGCAACAGTCCAAAACAACAAATATTTCATTCACCATGATGGAAAACTCGGCTGTACAGTGGTGTAGTGGTTAGCGCTTTCACCTTGCAGCAAGAAGGTCCCTGGTTCACGTCCCAGCTCGGACCTGGGATCTTTCTGCATGGAGTTTGCATGTTCTCCCTGTGCATGCGTGGGTTTTCTCCTGGTACTCCGGCTTCCTCCCACAGTCCAAAAACATGCTGAGGTTAATTGATTTTTCTAAATTGCCCGTAGGTGTGAGTGTGTGAGTGCTTGTGCGTCCCTATATGTAGCCCTGCGACAGACTGGCGACCTGTCTAGGGTGTCCCCTGCCTTCGCCCAAGTCAGCTGGGATAGACTCCACCCCCCCGCGACCCTAGTGAGGATTAAGCAGTGGATAGATAATGGATGGATGGATGGATGGATGATGGAAAACTCAGTTTTTGTAATGGACAAACTCCTCCCTCCTCCCTTCAGTTTAGTGTTTTTGTTGAATAAATGACTGAAACCATCATGAAAATGTTTTTGATCTTTTGTCCATCAACTGATTGTTTCAGCTCTGATTCAACCTGTTTTTCAGTCTGAGACCAAAACAAATACTGACCATCTGCTGGTTCCAACACTTGTATGAAGTTGTGATGTTTTATAAAATGAAATATGAAAAATTCAAGATGCCAAAATGAGATTTTACTGCTGGTAAAATGTGGATCTGATCAATTAGTTCAAATAGCAGAAAGTCCAGCAGCAAAAGTTGTGAAAGTTGATGAAGAGTTGAAGTCTTTTATCAGGGAGCAGTGGGAACATTTTCAGCCTCCTATTTCTGATAATTTCTTCTTTTTTATCTGTCATGTCAAAGTTCAGCCGCTTGTCTATGAGATGGAGATGAGGTCATGATCTCAAGCTTACATATAATTTATTCTTCATTCAGATTGTGGCGCTGCAGTTTGTCAGAGAGCAGCTGTGATTCTCTGAACTCATCTCTGAAGTCCAACCCCTCCCACCTGAAACATCTGGACCTGAGCTGGAACAAGCTACAGGATTCAGGAGTGAAACATCTGTGTGGTTTTCTGCAGAATCCAGCCTGCAGCCTGGAGAATCTGGGGTCAGTTCACTTTCTGTTATGTTGTAGATCTTTCATGTTTAAAGAGCAACTGAAGCTCATCTATATTTTCTTAATATTGTCTTAAATTTAGTTTGTTGTGACAGAAGATGAGTTTTTATTACACAAACTGTACAAAATGTTTTATGTTAGTTGTTAAAGTAAATGACTGGAATTTGTGCTGAAGAGTCACATCTGGATACTGAAGATTCTCTGAACTCAGATCAGTTTGAAGTGACAAAATTTATTGACTGAAGCAGAAATATAGAAATATTTGCTTTCAATACACACACACACACACACACACACAGATCAAACATATCTGCAGGTGTTTAAAGTATCATTGTAGTATTGATCCTGTAATGAGAGAGTGGACTGAGGTCAGCAGATGTTATTGATGTGTGGACATGAATAGGTGGATGAATGATGTGCTGACATGTGGATGATGTGTGTAGAAGACTGACATGATGATGATCCACAATAACAGAAGGACAAAGTCACTGCTGCTTTTAGAGAAAAGCTGATTGATGAGGACAAAGTGATGTTGATCTGCACACTCAGAACCTGTTGGGTAATGGACCCAGATGTCCCTCCCTGCAACCATTTCCAGTTTTTCCTGGAGAATATTGAGACGTTCCCAGGCCAGATGAGATATCTAATCCCTCCAGCGGCTTCTGGGCGTACCCCATGGTCTCCTCCCAGGAGGATGTGCTCGAAAAAGCTCCAATGGGCATCTTCCAGGAGTTGTTTGAATCAGATGTCCAAACCCCCTCAACTGGCTCATTTCGGCCTCTTGTACCCACGATCTTGTTCTTTTGGTCACTCCCTGGAGCTCATGACCACAGGTGAGGGTTGGAACGTATATAAACTGGTAAATTGAGAGCTTAAGCTTGAGAGCCTTGTGGCTCAGTTCCCTCTTCACCACAATCACAAACTCATGAACAAGATCCCAAGATACTTAAATTCCTTCGCTTGGGGAATTAACTCCTACCTCTCCCAAGCCAGAAGGAGCAATCCACCAATTTCTGGCCAAGTACCATGGCCTTGGACTTGGAGATGCTGACTTGTAGCCCAAACACTTTGCACTTACCTGCAAACTGCCCCAGTGTCCGCCGAAGGTCACGATTTGATGACGCCAAAAGTACCACATCCTCTGCAACAAGCAGATGAGATCCTCAGGTCCCAAAACCGGACACCCTCTTCAACCTGACGGCACCTTGAGATCCTATCCATGAACACCACAAACAGGATTGGAGACAAAGAGTAGCTCTGATGGAGTCATGTGTCTGACTTTGTGTTGAGAATGCAAACACAACTCTCACTTGGACTGTATAGAGCCTCCCTTCAAGCACCCTGGAGAACACTTTACCATGGAGGCTGAAAAGTGTGATACCCCAACAATTGAAGGACATCCTCTTGTCCCCCTTTTAAAACATGTGGCCCACCACCTAGGTCTGCCACTCGATAGGCAGCCAAGACAGTCCCAACAATGTCTAGAGCCTTTGGCAACTTGAGGGAGAACTCTCATTCACACCTGGCGCTTTGGCACCAAGGAATTTCTTTACTACCTCAGGAACCTCTACCACTGATGTGGTCCTCAGCAGAGCACCTGTTAACTCTGTTGAGGAAATCGTCGAAGTGTTCCTTCTATCACCCAACAGTGTCCCCAGTCCATGTCAGCAGTTCTGCCCCCTGACTATACACAGCCTGGTTCAAGCCCTGCTTCCTCTTCCTGAGGCATCTAAGGTTTGCCAGAACTTCCTCGAGGCGAACCGAAAGTCCTTCTCCATAACTTCCTTGAACTCCTTCCAGAGTCGAGTTTTAGCTTCTGCAAGTGCCCCGGCCCTTTTGGTCCGACTGGTACTTGTGTGCTGCGTCAGGAGATCCCCAGGCCAACCGGCCCAAAAAGCCTCCTTCTTAACCCTTTAAGCGCCAAAGTCACAATATTACGACAAGCAATATTGCTGAACATAAGCCATAGCTGCAAATATGGTGCCTCATGTAGTCACTACTTTACACCAGGAAATGGTGGACATCTGGAACTTCAATCTGAGCAACAGTTGTGGGCGTGTTTTCATTCAAAGTTTTGGAGTTTATAGAGTTTGAAAACCGCCTCCCAGTCAAGGAGACGAGGGTCGCTGTCGGAGCACAACAGAGCGCAAGACAGCGAGAGAAAACTCACCATGCCGAGAGGTCCTTTCACTGTTGACAAAGTACTTTGTCAAGTAATGGCTGACTCAGATTCTGAAGAGGAATATTCACCCTCTGATGAAGATGTTCAGTCGTCCATTGAGACAGAAAGTGACGCTGCGTCTGTGCGTAACGGCAGCGAGTCCGTGCGCCATGACAGTCCACAAGCAGCACATACTGATACACTCATACACTTTTTGCTGATGTCATTTATTTATAGTTATTAATACTCTATTTATTCATTCTCACCCTTCATTCTTGTATATATTGTATATATTATTGTTGTTTTAATTATTATCTTTACTGTATATTGCTGCTGCTGTAACATGGAAAATTTCCCCTGACATGGGGAGTAATAAAGGATTATCTTATCTTATCTTATCTTATCTTACTGGAGCCGATGCTTTGCTTCACCGTGTCCGGGGTGGCAGGAGGGGACGTGGTGGGTGCAGCGGGGGTGGCAGGAGGGGACGTGGTGGGTGTAGCGGGGGTGGCAGGAGGGGACGTGGTGGGTGTAGCAGGGGTGGCAGGAGGGGACGTGGTGGGTGTAGCAGGGGTGGCAGGAGGGGACGTGGTGGGTGTAGCGGGGGTGGCAGGAGGGGACGTGGTGGGTGTAGCAGGGGTGGTAGGAGGGGACGTGGTGGGTGTAGCGGGGTGGCAGGAGGGGACGTGGTGGGTGCAGCGGGGGTGGCAGGAGGGGACGTGGTGGGTGTAGCAGGGGTGGTAGGAGGGGACGTGGTGGGTGTAGCGGGGGTGGCAGGAGGGGACGTGGTGGGTGTAGCAGGGGTTGCAGGAGGGGACACCAGGGGGCGGCACCCTAATGTTCCTACTCCTACCCACTGCCTGGTGTGTATAGCACCCAATGCCAGTTGTTAGCCCTGTGGCCCTGTGTTACTTTTTTCGAGCTGTGCCCAATTGAGCCCCATGGGGCCCCAAGGCGCTCAGCCGCCAGAAGCTTCCCGGCGAGCTCCCCTTCCAGGACTGATTTCAGGAGGGGACAACGGTTGAGTGTCCACCAGCTGCAGGATTCAGGAGTGAAGCATCTGCGTGATTTTCAGGAGAATCCAAACTGAAGCCTGGAGACTCGGGGTTGAGACACCATGTATTTGTTTCATGCTGAGATGAATTTTATGTTTTAGTCCATTGACTGTTTCAGAGAAATTCAACCAGTTTTTCAGTCTGTGAGACAGAAACAAATATTCAGCATCTGCTAGTTGAACACTTGGAGGGAGTGATGGTTTTAAGCAGAAACTTTGTGTCCTAAATTTAGGAATAATTTATTCTTTTTTTCAGATTGAGGAACTGCAGTTTGTCAATGACCAGCTGTAAATATCTGAGCTCAGCTCTGAAGTCCAACCCCTCCCATCTGGAACATCTGGAGTTGAGTCGAAACAACCTGCTAGATACAGATGTGAATCAGCTGTTGGATCTTGTAAAAAGTCCAGACTGCAGCCTGGAGATTCTGAGGTCAGTAGACAAGACAGACAGACAGGCAGACAGACACTTTATTCCTCCCCATGGGGAAATTCACAAGAAGGTTCTAGTCAATCTCGGTTTTCTACTAAACACAGTTTAGTATCAAAGCAAAGATCCAGAGTTTCCTGTAAACCTGCATCTTCTCAGTGAAGCTGTGAGATCAGAGCTGAGAGGAAACTGGCTTCACTCCACAGCTGCTGCTCTGAACAAGACTGAAGTCCTGCTGCTCTTTATGCTGAGGAGCTGCATCACTGACTGACAGCTGATGAAGGGATTCTCTGAAAACACTCACTGATGTCCTGTGTTCTTTCTTCTTCTCTCTGCAGCTGGATGTCATGGTGATGATCAGGACAGTGTGTGCTGAGAGGATGAAGTGTGTCCTGAAGATCCAGACATGGACTAAGATGTGAAGAATTACCAGCCTTGTGTCATAACTGAGCAGATAAATAACTTGTTGTAAGACAGAAATCAGAGGATAAAATGTGAACAAAGTGGATTTAATCACAGCTTCCCTGAGGAGTCTGAACAGAGTAAGACATGTTGATCTTCTCTGGATTTTGCTGTCAAATCAGTAAACTCTGTTTGACTCAGTGAACAACAGCCTGAATGGAGGCAACAGGAAAGTTTGTTCCTTCATCACAGCTGGATCAGTGTAAATATGTTTCTTTGGTTTTCTTCTCATTGTAAATATTCCCATATAATCCTGATGGCCATCAGCAGGGAGAGTTTGACTGTATTTCTCCACAGTGCTGATTTACTGTTTCAACAGACTGACTTGGATGAAGAGAATCTGTTGATGAAAGATTGAAGTCCTTCAGCAGGATTTACTGCCTGGACATTTCAACAACAGTCACTTTTAATACACTTAATAAAGTTTGTTTATTTGTTCCCACAGAGTGAATGAAGTGTTTTGTGTGTTTTTATTGCAGGAAGTTGTTGAAAGCTGCAGAAGAAAAGTGATGTGACAGTTGAAGTGAAAATCAACACAGTTCAGTCTGCAGGTTTACAACAAAGTTCCAGGAAGCAGCAGTTTGAGCAAAAACAAACCTTATAATTTTTTCTATTAAAAATTATTTTTCATCATTTTGTGTAATGATATCCAGTGTTTTGACACTTTCATCATAAATATTGATTTTATTTGTATAAATATCCAGATTTTGTTCCACTTTTGTTTGACAACCGTGTTTTTTTTTGTGTTTTTTTTTACATTTTTGTGTGTTAACATCCAAGTTCTGATACTCCAACTTGCAAAGATTTTAGTCCAGAAATGTTGTCATTGTCTCTGCTTTGCTGATTTCTTTGTTGCAGGGGATGATGTGGCAACGCCTTCACAGTCAGCAACATTACCTTTACCAACACCACCACCGGAGAGAGTAAGAATATGACACCTCGTCTCACAAACATCCTCGACGGTGGGGGAGCAGACATGACCTACCCTGGAGCCCATTCAGCCGTACTTTAATCTGTTGCAGTGTCATAGTGCATTCAGTGAAGTAGTAAATGTCAAAATGTGTAGTGAAAATGTTCCATTGTACCATTTCATATAAAATATAATGCTATAGTAAGTATATATGATAATATATGTAGTAGAAACACTATAGTAGTGTATATATAAAAATGTAATAGTATAGTATTTAACCAACAATGACACTATACGACATAAAAATATAGTATTTAATAATTTATGTAATATTACACACAAAATGTCAGAGAATAGTATGTAGTAAAAACTGAAAACGTAGTTAAAATACTGTAGTATGTGTTATATATTATTGTCATAGTATGTAATAAGCAGGCATGGCAATTTTCCGCCGTTCCGCGGAAATCCGCCGTTTTAATTTTCAAATTGATAATTTCTGTGAATTGTCCAAATCCGTTGAGAAAATTTTAGGGGGGGTGAGGTATGTTTTTGTTACTCTTGCTTCCGGTTTTTCGGCGTTTCTCCCGCCGCGTAACAGACAAAGAGAACCAGTCTAGCTCCTGCTGCATTGTAAAAGGCTTTGCGGTTGGTCGAAATTGGTCAGCTGCCAACGATCGGACCGATCAAATTGCTCGATGCATTCTTTTGTTACAATTCATGGCGGCATGTTCGTGTTGGAATTTTGAGCTATTGGGATCGTTTTCGGTGGAATCATGAGGCGACATTAGAAGTAGGGTTGCCACCCGTCCCTTAGAATACGGAATCGTCCTTTATTTGACAATTAATTGTCGCGTCCTGTATTGAATCAATACGGGACGCAAATTGTTCCGTATTTTCATAAACGCCCCGTACACGTCTGTCACACAGCCATCAAAACTGCATAAGGAACAAAATAAAACACAGGAAATACTAAGGGCAGCTAATTTAAACTTCGTAGGACCCACGTAGCGAGGACCCGATGCCAGGTCCAGCAGATCACGCTGCACCCGCGTGTTTAAAAATGTTTACACCCGAAACTCCACCACGTCCACAGAAGCAAAAACGTTTGCAAATGTACAGACGTGAGTGGGAAGAGAGAAACCCCTGGCAGTGGGTAAAAGGAAAACTGTGTTCTGTGTTGCTCATGGACTGGCTGAAGTAAGGCAGCATCAGGAGAACAGAGAGAACCCAACCAGCAGGTCACAGTTTATCATCATCTAACCATCTCCTGAAGTCCACATGGTAAGGAACATCAGTATATGGTTGTTAATTTACCAGAGGATGCTTAGAATCATGCTGATGTGGTCCTAGACTCTACACTGTTTTAGTGATTCGATAAATGCTTAAGTTGTTTAGTATTTTTTAATGCCTTTTAGTTTTTAATAAACATTTATATAATAGCCAATATGTAATCAATAAATGGCCTTTGCCTATCTAAAGAAAAACTCCCTCAGAACTCTGATATGCTAACATCAATAAATAAATCAGTAAATACATGCATACACACATAAATAAGCTAATACATTCAGCGTGTTAAGATAAGATTCAGATGGGAAAAAATGTCTGTAGAGAATTTCTTTGTCCAGTATTCTGCATTCAGTTGTTTATGTTTTTGCAGAATCCAGTATTGCTCACTGGTTGCTCATTACATTTTATTTCATTAGTTTGGTTTCCCTCTTTAAAATGATGCCACTTCTGTTCAGGCAGAACCTGTGATCATAAAACAATACAAAACTCTTAGTTTCATGTTAATAAAGCACTTAAAGCTTTAAGTATGGCTAAATGCTTTTTTCAAAATTAAATATATCACTCCTTGGCTGGTAGTGGCCCCAAGTTCAGTAAAGTTGGAAAGATATTCACAGATTGGGACTTCCAGCATCAATAACTCATTAGATATAGGTTGTCAAAACATAAACGGTGCCTCTTTCCCATCGTTGTAAGGTAGACAATGTGCTACAAGCCCAGTTTTATCAAGTAGCACATTGTGTACCTTATAATGATGGAAAAGAGGCATCGTTTATGTTTTCACAACATATATCTAATGAGCTATTGATGCTGGAAGTCCGAATCTGTGAATATCTTTCCAACTTTACTGAACTGCGGCCCCGAGGAGCCGTGGTGGGCGTCCTTTATTTTCATTTCTGAAAGGTGGCAACCCTAATTAGAAGTGACTTCGTGACCAGTGTAGAACTCCAGTGTAAATAGTGTTAAAAGACCTATAGAACTGTAAAAATTGTAGGACTAAATGCAGTGAGACAACATTGAAGAAAAAGTAAGTTAACTTTTCATTAAATTAACTTATTCATTACAATCTAGTCTTCTGTAATTCTATGCATGTTTTTCATTCTAAATCACCTCTATTTTACTGAAAACCTCTCGCCACGTCATAGTTGAGTATGTCGTCCAAAATCGGGTAAAAACGTCATAGTTTAGTATGTTGTCCAAAATGTGGAAAAAACGTCATAGTTTAGTATGTCGTCCAAAATCTGACAAAAAGAGCTGAAAAAAGTTGTCCTGGGAGCTCAACTGGTTAAGAGGGTGACTCCAAAACAGAACAACATTGGAGACCCAGGTTCAATTCCAGCTTTGGGAACAAAAAGAGCAAAAAGATATTGTTTGTCATTCAAAATATTGTTAAAACCTCATAGTTTAGTATGTCGTCCAGAATGTGACAAAAGCGCCAAAATTCATGATGATTTTTTTTTCAAACAAACCCTTTGTGGAGTGTTTTCCACGGCCTCCTTTACGTTATTTCATCATTTGGCACGTTTTTACAACATGTTTGAAAATTCGCATTTTTTTTTCGACATAGTATAGTAAGGCGTGTTTTTGCGCCAAAATTCATGATGATTTTTTTTCAAACAAACCCTTTGTGGAGTGTTTTTCACGGCCTCCTTTACATTATTTCATCATATCGCACATTTTTACAACATGTTTGAAAACTCGCATTTTTTTTCGACATAGTATAGTAAGGCGTTTTTTTGCGCCAAAATTCATGATGATTTTTTTTTCAAACAAACCCTTTGTGGAGTGTTTTTCACGGCCTCCTTTACATTATTTCATCATATGGCACGTTTTTACAACATCTTTCAAAAATCGCATTTTTTTTCGACATAGTATAGTAAGGCGTTTTTTTGCGCCAAAATTCATAATGATTTTTTTTTCAAAGAAAACCTTTCTGGAGTGTTTTTCACGGCCTCCTTTACATTATTTCATCATATCGCACATTTTTACAACATGTTTGAAAAGTTGCATTTTTTTTCGACATAGTATAGTAAGGCGTTTTTTTTGCGCCAAAATTCATGATGATTTTTTTTTCAAAGAAACACTTTCTGGAGTGTTTTTCACGGCCTCCTTTACATTATTTCATCATATGGCACGTTTTTACAACATGTTTGAAAAATTGCATTTTTTTTCGACATAGTATAGTAAGGCGTTTTTTTGCGCCAAAATTCATGATGATTTTTTTTTTCGAACAAACCCTTTGTGGAGTGTTTTTCACGGCCTCCTTTACATTATTTCATCATATCGCACGTTTTTACAACATGTTTGAAAAATTTCATTTTTTTTCGACATAGTATAGTAAGGCGTTTTTTTTGCGCCAAAATTCATGATGATTTTTTTTTTCAAACAAACCCTTTCTGGAGTGTTTTTCACGGCCTCCTTTACATTATTTCATCATATGGCACGTTTTTACAACATGTTTGAAAAATTTCATTTTTTTTCGACATAGTATAGTAAGGCGTTTTTTTTGCGCCAAAATTCATGATGATTTTTTTTTCAAAGAAAACCTTTCTGGAGTGTTTTTCACGGCCTCCTTTACATTATTTCTCATATCGCACGTTTTTACAACATGTTTGAAAACTCGCATTTTTTTTCGACATAGTATAGTAAGGCGTTTTTTTTGCGCCAAAATTCATGATGATTTTTTTTTCAAACAAACCCTTTGTGGAGTGTTTTTCACGGCCTCCTTTACATTATTTCATCATATGGCACGTTTTTACAACATGTTTGAAAAATTGCATTTTTTTTCGACATAGTATAGTAAGGCGTTTTTTTTGCGCCAAAATTCATGATGATTTTTTTTTCAAAGAAAACCTTTCTGGAGTGTTTTTCACGGCCTCCTTTACATTATTTCATCATATCGCACAGTTTTTACAACATGTTTGAAAAATTGCATTTTTTTTCGACATAGTATAGTAAGGCGTTTTTTTTGCGCCAAAATTCATGATGATTTTTTTTTCAAAGAAAACCTTTGTGGAGTGTTTTTCACGGCCTCCTTTACATTATTTCATCATATCGCACATTTTTACAACATGTTTGAAAAATTGCATTTTTTTTCGACATAGTATAGTAAGGCGTTTTTTTTGCGCCAAAATTCATGATGATTTTTTTTTCAAACAAACCCTTTGTGGAGTGTTTTTCACGGCCTCCTTTACATTATTTCATCATATCGCACATTTTTACAACATGTTTGAAAACTCGCATTTTTTTTCGACATAGTATAGTAAGGCGTTTTTTTGCGCCAAAATTCATGATGATTTTTTTTTCAAACAAACCCTTTGTGGAGTGTTTTTCACGGCCTCCTTTACATTATTTCATCATATGGCACGTTTTTACAACATCTTTCAAAAATCGCATTTTTTTTCGACATAGTATAGTAAGGCGTTTTTTTGCGCCAAAATTCATAATGATTTTTTTTTCAAAGAAAACCATTCTGGGGTGTTTTTCATGGCTTCCTTTACATTATTTCATCATATCGCACATTTTTACAACATGTTTGAAAAGTTGCATTTTTTTTCGACATAGTATAGTAAGGCGTTTTTTTGCGCCAAAATTCATGATGATTTTTTTTTCAAAGAAAACCTTTGTGGAGTGTTTTTCACGGCCTCCTTTACATTATTTCATCATATGGCACGTTTTTACAACATGTTTGAAAAATTGCATTTTTTTTCGACATAGTATAGTAAGGCGTTTTTTTGCGCCAAAATTCATGATGATTTTTTTTTCAAACAAACCCTTTGTGGAGTGTTTTTCACGGCCTCCTTTACATTATTTCATCATATCGCACGTTTTTACAACATGTTTGAAAAATTGCATTTTTTTTCGACATAGTATAGTAAGGCGTTTTTTTGCGCCAAAATTCATGATGATTTTTTTTTCAAACAAACCCTTTCTGGAGTGTTTTTCACGGCCTCCTTTACATTATTTCATCATATGGCACGTTTTTACAACATGTTTGAAAAATTGCATTTTTTTTCGACATAGTATAGTAAGGCGTTTTTTTTGCGCCAAAATTCATGATGATTTTTTTTTCAAAGAAAACCTTTCTGGAGTGTTTTTCACGGCCTCCTTTACATTATTTCATCATATCGCACGTTTTTACAACATGTTTGAAAAATCGCATTTTTTTTCGACATAGTATAGTAAGGCGTTTTTTTTGCGCCAAAATTCATGATGATTTTTTTTTCAAACAAACCCTTTGTGGAGTGTTTTTCACGGCCTCCTTTACATTATTTCATCATATGGCACGTTTTTACAACATGTTTGAAAAATTGCATTTTTTTTTCGACATAGTATAGTAAGGCGTTTTTTTGCGCCAAAATTCATGATGATTTTTTTTTCAAAGAAAACCTTTCTGGAGTGTTTTTCACGGCCTCCTTTACATTATTTCATCATATCGCACGTTTTTACAACATGTTTGAAAAATTGCATTTTTTTTCGACATAGTATAGTAAGGCGTTTTTTTTGCGCCAAAATTCATGATGATTTTTTTTTCAAACAAACCCTTTGTGGAGTGTTTTTCACGGCCTCCTTTACATTATTTCATCATATGGCACGTTTTTACAACATGTTTGAAAAATTGCATTTTTTTTTCGACATAGTATAGTAAGGCGTTTTTTTTGCGCCAAAATTCATGATGATTTTTTTTTCAAAGAAAACCTTTCTGGAGTGTTTTTCACGGCCTCCTTTACATTATTTCATCATATCGCACGTTTTTACAACATGTTTGAAAACTCGCATTTTTTTTCGACATAGTATAGTAAGGCGTTTTTTTTGCGCCAAAATTCATGATGATTTTTTTTTCAAAGAAAACCTTTCTGGAGTGTTTTTCACGGCCTCCTTTACATTATTTCATCATATCGCACGTTTTTACAACATGTTTGAAAAATTGCATTTTTTTTTCGACATAGTATAGTAAGGCGTTTTTTTTGCGCCAAAATTCATGATGATTTTTTTTTCAAAGAAAACCTTTCTGGAGTGTTTTTCACGGCCTCCTTTACATTATTTCATCATATCGCACATTTTTACAACATGTTTGAAAAATTGCATTTTTTTTCGACATAGTATAGTAAGGCGTTTTTTTTGCGCCAAAATTCATGATGATTTTTTTTTCAAAGAAAACCTTTCTGGAGTGTTTTTCACGGCCTCCTTTACATTATTTCATCATATCGCACGTTTTTACAACATGTTTGAAAAATCGCATTTTTTTTCGACATAGTATAGTAAGGCGTTTTTTTTGCGCCAAAATTCATGATGATTTTTTTTTCAAACAAACCCTTTGTGGAGTGTTTTTCACGGCCTCCTTTACATTATTTCATCATATCGCACGTTTTTACAACATGTTTGAAAAATCGCATTTTTTTTCGACATAGTATAGTAAGGCGTTTTTTTTGCGCCAAAATTCATGATGATTTTTTTTTCAAAGAAAACCTTTCTGGAGTGTTTTTCACGGCCTCCTTTACATTATTTCATCATATCGCACGTTTTTACAACATGTTTGAAAAATTGCATTTTTTTTCGACATAGTATAGTAAGGCGTTTTTTTGCGCCAAAATTCATGATGATTTTTTTTTCAAAGAAAACCTTTCTGGAGTGTTTTTCACGGCCTCCTTTACATTATTTCATCATATCGGCACGTTTTTACAACATGTTTGAAAAATTGCATTTTTTTTCGACATAGTATAGTAAGGCGTTTTTTTTGCGCCAAAATTCATGATGATTTTTTTTTCAAAGAAAACCTTTGTGGAGTGTTTTTCACGGCCTCCTTTACATTATTTCATCATATGGCACGTTTTTACAACATGTTTGAAAAATCGCATTTTTTTTCGACATAGTATAGTAAGGCGTTTTTTTGCGCCAAAATTCATGATGATTTTTTTTTCAAAGAAAACCTTTCTGGAGTGTTTTTCACGGCCTCCTTTACATTATTTCATCATATCGCACGTTTTTACAACATGTTTGAAAAATTGCATTTTTTTTCGACATAGTATAGTAAGGCGTTTTTTTTGCGCCAAAATTCATGATGATTTTTTTTTCAAAGAAAACCTTTCTGGAGTGTTTTTCACGGCCTCCTTTACATTATTTCATCATATGGCACGTTTTTACAACATGTTTGAAAAATTGCATTTTTTTTCGACATAGTATAGTAAGGCGTTTTTTTTGCGCCAAAATTCATGATGATTTTTTTTTCAAAGAAAACCTTTCTGGAGTGTTTTTCACGGCCTCCTTTACATTATTTCATCATATCGCACGTTTTTACAACATGTTTGAAAAATCGCATTTTTTTTCGACATAGTATAGTAAGGCGTTTTTTTGCGCCAAAATTCATGATGATTTTTTTTTCAAAGAAAACCTTTCTGGAGTGTTTTTCACGGCCTCCTTTACATTATTTCATCATATGGCACGTTTTTACAACATGTTTGAAAAATTGCATTTTTTTTCGACATAGTATAGTAAGGCGTTTTTTTGCGCCAAAATTCATGATGATTTTTTTTTCAAAGAAAACCTTTCTGGAGTGTTTTTCACGGCCTCCTTTACATTATTTCATCATATGGCACGTTTTTACAACATGTTTGAAAAATCGCATTTTTTTTCGACATAGTATAGTAAGGCGTTTTTTTTGCGCCAAAATTCATGATGATTTTTTTTTCAAAGAAAACCTTTCTGGAGTGTTTTTCACGGCCTCCTTTACATTATTTCATCATATCGCACGTTTTTACAACATGTTTGAAAACTCGCATTTTTTTTCGACATAGTATAGTAAGGCGTTTTTTTTGCGCCAAAATTCATGATGATTTTTTTTTCAAACAAACCTTTGTGGAGTGTTTTTCACGGCCTCCTTTACATTATTTCATCATATCGCACGTTTTTACAACATGTTTGAAAAATCGCATTTTTTTTCGACATAGTATAGTAAGGCGTTTTTTTTGCGCCAAAATTCATGATGATTTTTTTTTCAAAGAAAACCTTTCTGGAGTGTTTTTCACGGCCTCCTTTACATTATTTCATCATATCGCACGTTTTTACAACATGTTTGAAAAATCGCATTTTTTTTTCGACATAGTATAGTAAGGCGTTTTTTTTGCGCCAAAATTCATGATGATTTTTTTTCAAAGAAAACCTTTCTGGAGTGTTTTTCACGGCCTCCTTTACATTATTTCATCATATCGCACGTTTTTACAACATGTTTGAAAAATCGCATTTTTTTTCGACATAGTATAGTAAGGCGTTTTTTTTGCGCCAAAATTCATGATGATTTTTTTTTCAAAGAAAACCTTTCTGGAGTGTTTTTCACGGCCTCCTTTACATTATTTCATCATATCGGCACGTTTTTACAACATGTTTGAAAATCGCATTTTTTTTCGACATAGTATAGTAAGGCGTTTTTTTTGCGCCAAAATTCATGATGATTTTTTTTTCAAAGAAAACCTTTCTGGAGTGTTTTTCACGGCCTCCTTTACATTATTTCATCATATCGCACGTTTTTACAACATGTTTGAAAAATTGCATTTTTTTTCGACATAGTATAGTAAGGCGTTTTTTTTGCGCCAAAATTCATGATGATTTTTTTTTCAAAGAAAACCTTTCTGGAGTGTTTTTCACGGCCTCCTTTACATTATTTCATCATATCGCACGTTTTTACAACATGTTTGAAAAATCGCATTTTTTTTCGACATAGTATAGTAAGGCGTTTTTTTTGCGCCAAAATTCATGATGATTTTTTTTTCAAAGAAAACCTTTCTGGAGTGTTTTTCACGGCCTCCTTTACATTATTTCATCATATCGCACGTTTTTACAACATGTTTGAAAAATTGCATTTTTTTTCGACATAGTATAGTAAGGCGTTTTTTTTGCGCCAAAATTCATGATGATTTTTTTTTCAAAGAAAACCTTTCTGGAGTGTTTTTCACGGCCTCCTTTACATTATTTCATCATATCGCACGTTTTTACAACATGTTTGAAAAATCGCATTTTTTTTCGACATAGTATAGTAAGGCGTTTTTTTTGCGCCAAAATTCATGATGATTTTTTTTTCAAAGAAAACCTTTCTGGAGTGTTTTTCACGGCCTCCTTTACATTATTTCATCATATCGCACGTTTTTACAACATGTTTGAAAAATCGCATTTTTTTTCGACATAGTATAGTAAGGCGTTTTTTTGCGCCAAAATTCATGATGATTTTTTTTTCAAAGAAAACCTTTCTGGAGTGTTTTTCACGGCCTCCTTTACATTATTTCATCATATCGCACGTTTTTACAACATGTTTGAAAAATCGCATTTTTTTTCGACATAGTATAGTAAGGCGTTTTTTTTGCGCCAAAATTCATGATGATTTTTTTTTCAAAGAAAACCTTTCTGGAGTGTTTTTCACGGCCTCCTTTACATTATTTCATCATATCGCACGTTTTTACAACATGTTTGAAAAATCGCATTTTTTTTCGACATAGTATAGTAAGGCGTTTTTTTTGCGCCAAAATTCATGATGATTTTTTTTTCAAAGAAAACCTTTCTGGAGTGTTTTTCACGGCCTCCTTTACATTATTTCATCATATCGCACGTTTTTACAACATGTTTGAAAAATTGCATTTTTTTTCGACATAGTATAGTAAGGCGTTTTTTTTGCGCCAAAATTCATGATGATTTTTTTTTCAAAGAAACCCTTTCTGGAGTGTTTTTCACGGCCTCCTTTACATTATTTCATCATATCGCACGTTTTTACAACATGTTTGAAAAATTGCATTTTTTTTCGACATAGTATAGTAAGGCGTTTTTTTGCGCCAAAATTCATGATGATTTTTTTTTCAAAGAAAACCTTTCTGGAGTGTTTTTCACGGCCTCCTTTACATTATTTCATCATATCGCACGTTTTTACAACATGTTTGAAAAATTGCATTTTTTTTCGACATAGTATAGTAAGGCGTTTTTTTTGCGCCAAAATTCATGATGATTTTTTTTTCAAAGAAAACCTTTCTGGAGTGTTTTTCACGGCCTCCTTTACATTATTTCATCATATGGCACGTTTTTACAACATGTTTGAAAAATGCATTTTTTTTCGACATAGTATAGTAAGGCGTTTTTTTGCGCCAAAATTCATGATGATTTTTTTTTCAAAGAAAACCTTTCTGGAGTGTTTTTCACGGCCTCCTTTACATTATTTCATCATATCGCACGTTTTTACAACATGTTTGAAAAATTGCATTTTTTTTCGACATAGTATAGTAAGGCGTTTTTTTGCGCCAAAATTCATGATGATTTTTTTTTCAAAGAAAACCTTTCTGGAGTGTTTTTCACGGCCTCCTTTACATTATTTCATCATATGGCACGTTTTTACAACATGTTTGAAAAATGCATTTTTTTTTCGACATAGTATAGTAAGGCGTTTTTTTTGCGCCAAAATTCATGATGATTTTTTTTTCAAAGAAAACCTTTCTGGAGTGTTTTTCACGGCCTCCTTTACATTATTTCATCATATCGCACATTTTTACAACATGTTTGAAAAATTGCATTTTTTTTCGACATAGTATAGTAAGGCGTTTTTTTTGCGCCAAAATTCATGATGATTTTTTTTTCAAACAAAACCTTTGTGGAGTGTTTTTCACGGCCTCCTTTACATTATTTCATCATATGGCACGTTTTTACAACATGTTTGAAAACTCGCATTTTTTTTCGACATAGTATAGTAAGGCGTTTTTTTTGCGCCAAAATTCATGATGATTTTTTTTTCAAAGAAAACCTTTCTGGAGTGTTTTTCACGGCCTCCTTTACATTATTTCATCATATCGCACGTTTTTACAACATGTTTGAAAAATTGCATTTTTTTTCGACATAGTATAGTAAGGCGTTTTTTTTGCGCCAAAATTCATGATGATTTTTTTTTCAAAGAAAACCTTTCTGGAGTGTTTTTCACGGCCTCCTTTACATTATTTCATCATATCGCACGTTTTTACAACATGTTTGAAAAATCGCATTTTTTTTCGACATAGTATAGTAAGGCGTTTTTTTTGCGCCAAAATTCATGATGATTTTTTTTTCAAAGAAAACCTTTCTGGAGTGTTTTTCACGGCCTCCTTTACATTATTTCATCATATCGCACGTTTTTACAACATGTTTGAAAAATTGCATTTTTTTTCGACATAGTATAGTAAGGCGTTTTTTTTGCGCCAAAATTCATGATGATTTTTTTTTCAAAGAAAACCTTTCTGGAGTGTTTTTCACGGCCTCCTTTACATTATTTCATCATATCGCACGTTTTTACAACATGTTTGAAAAATCGCATTTTTTTTCGACATAGTATAGTAAGGCGTTTTTTTGCGCCAAAATTCATGATGATTTTTTTTTCAAAGAAAACCTTTCTGGAGTGTTTTTCACGGCCTCCTTTACATTATTTCATCATATCGCACGTTTTTACAACATGTTTGAAAAATCGCATTTTTTTTCGACATAGTATAGTAAGGCGTTTTTTTGCGCCAAAATTCATGATGATTTTTTTTTCAAAGAAAACCTTTCTGGAGTGTTTTTCACGGCCTCCTTTACATTATTTCATCATATCGCACGTTTTTACAACATGTTTGAAAAATTGCATTTTTTTTCGACATAGTATAGTAAGGCGTTTTTTTTGCGCCAAAATTCATGATGATTTTTTTTTCAAAGAAAACCTTTCTGGAGTGTTTTTCACGGCCTCCTTTACATTATTTCATCATATCGCACGTTTTTACAACATGTTTGAAAAATTGCATTTTTTTTCGACATAGTATAGTAAGGCGTTTTTTTTGCGCCAAAATTCATGATGATTTTTTTTTCAAACAAAACCTTTGTGGAGTGTTTTTCACGGCCTCCTTTACATTATTTCATCATATGGCACGTTTTTACAACATGTTTGAAAAATTGCATTTTTTTTCGACATAGTATAGTAAGGCGTTTTTTTTGCGCCAAAATTCATGATGATTTTTTTTTCAAAGAAAACCTTTCTGGAGTGTTTTTCACGGCCTCCTTTACATTATTTCATCATATCGCACGTTTTTACAACATGTTTGAAAAATCGCATTTTTTTTCGACATAGTATAGTAAGGCGTTTTTTTTGCGCCAAAATTCATGATGATTTTTTTTCAAAGAAAACCTTTCTGGAGTGTTTTTCACGGCCTCCTTTACATTATTTCATCATATCGCACGTTTTTACAACATGTTTGAAAAATCGCATTTTTTTTCGACATAGTATAGTAAGGCGTTTTTTTTGCGCCAAAATTCATGATGATTTTTTTTTCAAAGAAAACCTTTCTGGAGTGTTTTTCACGGCCTCCTTTACATTATTTCATCATATCGCACGTTTTTACAACATGTTTGAAAAATCGCATTTTTTTTCGACATAGTATAGTAAGGCGTTTTTTTTGCGCCAAAATTCATGATGATTTTTTTTTCAAAGAAAACCTTTCTGGAGTGTTTTTCACGGCCTCCTTTACATTATTTCATCATATGGCACGTTTTTACAACATGTTTGAAAAATCGCATTTTTTTTCGACATAGTATAGTAAGGCGTTTTTTTTGCGCCAAAATTCATGAT
The DNA here is from genome assembly GCA_027123335.1 of Amphiprion clarkii. NCBI lineage: Eukaryota > Metazoa > Chordata > Actinopteri > Pomacentridae > Amphiprion > Amphiprion clarkii. The sequence continues at coordinate 26,498,716 of CM049588.1, read as the reverse complement.
GATTTTTTTTTCAAAGAAAACCTTTCTGGAGTGTTTTTCACGGCCTCCTTTACATTATTTCATCATATGGCACGTTTTTACAACATGTTTGAAAAATTGCATTTTTTTTCGACATAGTATAGTAAGGCGTTTTTTTTGCGCCAAAATTCATGATGATTTTTTTTGCAAAGAAAACCTTTCTGGAGTGTTTTTCACGGCCTCCTTTACATTATTTCATCATACGGCACGTTTTACAACATGTTTGAAAAATCGCATTTTTTTTCGACATAGTATAGTAAGGCGTTTTTTTGGCGCCAAAATTCATGATGATTTTTTTTGCACAGAAAACCTTTCTGCAGTGTTTTTCACGCTCTCCTTTACATCATTTCATCATACGGCGCGTTTCTGCAACATGTTCGAAAAATCGCATTTTTTTTCGACATAGTATAGTAAGGCGTTTTTTTGGCGCCAAAATTCATGATGATTTTTTTTGCACAGAAAACCTTTCTGCAGTGTTTTTCACGCTCTCCTTTACATCATTTCATCATACGGCACGTTTCTACAACATGTTCGAAAAATCGCATTTTTTTTCGACATAGTATAGTAAGGCGTTTTTTTGGCGCCAAAATTCATGATGATTTTTTTTGCACAGAAAACCTTTCTGCAGTGTTTTTCACGCTCTCCTTTACATCATTTCATCATACGGCGCGTTTCTGCAACATGTTCGAAAAGTCAGATTTTTTTTCGACATAGTATAGTAGGGCGTTTTTTTTGGCGCCAAAATTCATGATGATTTTTTTTGCACAGAAAACCTTTCTGCAGTGTTTTTCATGCTCTCCTTTACATCATTTCATCATACGGCGCGTTTCTGCAACATGTTCGAAAAGTCAGATTTTTTTTCGACATAGTATAGTAAGGCGTTTTTTTGGCGCCAAAATTCATGATGATTTTTTTTGCACAGAAAACCTTTCTGCAGTGTTTTTCACGCTCTCCTTTACATCATTTCATCATACGGCGCGTTTCTGCAACATGTTCGAAAAGTCAGATTTTTTTTCGACATAGTATAGTAAGGCGTTTTTTTGGCGCCAAAATTCATGATGATTTTTTTTGCACAGAAAACCTTTCTGCAGTGTTTTTCACGCTCTCCTTTACATCATTTCATCATACGGCGCGTTTCTGCAACATGTTCGAAAAATCGCATTTTTTTTCGACATAGTATAGTAAGGCGTTTTTTTGGCGCCAAAATTCATGATGATTTTTTTTGCACAGAAAACCTTTCTGCAGTGTTTTTCACGCTCTCCTTTACATCATTTCATCATACGGCGCGTTTCCGCAACATGTTCGAAAAGTCAGATTTTTTTTCGACATAGTATAGTAAGGCGTTTTTTTGGCGCCAAAATTCATGATGATTTTTTTTGCACAGAAAACCTTTCTGCAGTGTTTTTCATGCTCTCCTTTACATCATTTCATCATACGGCGCGTTTCTGCAACATGTTCGAAAAGTCAGATTTTTTTTCGACATAGTATAGTAAGGCGTTTTTTTGGCGCCAAAATTCATGATGATTTTTTTTGCACAGAAAACCTTTCTGCAGTGTTTTTCACGCTCTCCTTTACATCATTTCATCATACGGCGCGTTTCTGCAACATGTTCGAAAAGTCAGATTTTTTTTCGACATAGTATAGTAAGGCGTTTTTTTGGCGCCAAAATTCATGATGATTTTTTTTGCACAGAAAACCTTTCTGCAGTGTTTTTCATGCTCTCCTTTACATCATTTCATCATACGGCGCGTTTCTGCAACATGTTCGAAAAGTCAGATTTTTTTTCGACATAGTATAGTAAGGCGTTTTTTTGGCGCCAAAATTCATGATGTTTTTTTTGCACAGAAAACCTTTCTGCAGTGTTTTTCATGCTCTCCTTTACATCATTTCATCATACGGCGCGTTTCTGCAACATGTTCGAAAAGTCAGATTTTTTTTCGACATAGTATAGTAAGGCGTTTTTTTTGGCGCCAAAATTCATGATGATTTTTTTTGCACAGAAAACCTTTCTGCAGTGTTTTTCACGCTCTCCTTTACATCATTTCATCATACGGCGCGTTTCTGCAACATGTTCGAAAAGTCAGATTTTTTTTCGACATAGTATAGTAAGGCGTTTTTTTGGCGCCAAAATTCATGATGATTTTTTTTGCACAGAAAACCTTTGTGCAGTGTTTTTCACGCTCTCCTTTACATCATTTCATCATACGGCGCGTTTCTGCAACATGTTCGAAAAGTCAGATTTTTTTTCGACATAGTATAGTAAGGCGTTTTTTTGGCGCCAAAATTCATGATGATTTTTTTTGCACAGAAAACCTTTCTGCAGTGTTTTTCACGCTCTCCTTTACATCATTTCATCATACGGCGCGTTTCTGCAACATGTTCGAAAAGTCAGATTTTTTTTCGACATAGTATAGTAAGGCGTTTTTTTGGCGCCAAAATTCATGATGATTTTTTTTGCACAGAAAACCTTTGTGCAGTGTTTTTCACGCTCTCCTTTACATCATTTCATCATACGGCGCGTTTCTGCAACATGTTCGAAAAGTCAGATTTTTTTTCGACATAGTATAGTAAGGCGTTTTTTTTGCGCCAAAATTCATGATGATTTTTTTTTCAAAGAAAACCTTTCTGGAGTGTTTTTCACGGCCTCCTTTACATTATTTCATCATATCGCACATTTTTACAACATGTTTGAAAAATTGCATTTTTTTTCGACATAGTATAGTAAGGCGTTTTTTTTGCGCCAAAATTCATGATGATTTTTTTTTCAAACAAACCCTTTGTGGAGTGTTTTTCACGGCCTCCTTTACATTATTTCATCATATCGCACATTTTTACAACATGTTTGAAAAATTGCATTTTTTTTCGACATAGTATAGTAAGGCGTTTTTTTTGCGCCAAAATTCATGATGATTTTTTTTTCAAAGAAAACCTTTCTGGAGTGTTTTTCACGGCCTCCTTTACATTATTTCATCATATGGCACGTTTTTACAACATGTTTGAAAAATTGCATTTTTTTTTCGACATAGTATAGTAAGGCGTTTTTTTTGCGCCAAAATTCATGATTTTTTTTTCAAACAAACCCTTTGTGGAGTGTTTTTCACGGCCTCCTTTACATTATTTCATCATATCGCACATTTTTACATGTTTGAAAAATTGCATTTTTTTTCGACATAGTATAGTAAGGCGTTTTTTTTGCGCCAAAATTCATGATGATTTTTTTTTCAAACAAACCCTTTATGGAGTGTTTTTCACGGCCTCCTTTACATTATTTCATCATATCGCACATTTTTACAACATGTTTGAAAAATTGCATTTTTTTTCGACATAGTATAGTAAGGCGTTTTTTTTGCGCCAAAATTCATGATGACTTTTTTTTCAAAGAAAACCTTTCTGGAGTGTTTTTCACGGCCTCCTTTACATTATTTCATCATATCGCACATTTTTACAACATGTTTGAAAAATTGCATTTTTTTTCGACATAGTATAGTAAGGCGTTTTTTTTGCGCCAAAATTCATGATGATTTTTTTTTCAAAGAAAACCTTTCTGGAGTGTTTTTCACGGCCTCCTTTACATTATTTCATCATATCGCACGTTTTTACAACATGTTTGAAAACTCGCATTTTTTTTCGACATAGTATAGTAAGGCATTTTTTTTGTGCCAAAATTCATGGATTTTTTTTTCAAACAAACCCTTTGTGGAGTGTTTTTCACGGCCTCCTTTACATTATTTCATCATATGGCACGTTTTTACAACATGTTTGAAAAATTGCATTTTTTTTTCGACATAGTATAGTAAGGCTTTTTTTTGCGCCAAAATTCATGATTTTTTTTTCAAAGAAAACCTTTCTGGAGTGTTTTTCACGGCCTCCTTTACATTATTTCATCATATCGCACGTTTTTACAACATGTTTGAAAACTCGCATTTTTTTTCGACATAGTATAGTAAGGCGTTTTTTTGCGCCAAAATTCATGATGATTCTTTTTTCAAACAAACCTTTCTGGAGTGTTTTTCACGGCCTCTTTACATTATTTCATCATATCGCACATTTTTACAACATGTTTGAAAAATTGCATTTTTTTTCGACAGTATAGTAAGGCGTTTTTTTTGCGCCAAAATTCATGATGATTTTTTTTTCAAACAAACCCTTTGTGGAGTGTTTTTCACGGCCTCCTTTACATTATTTCATCATATGGCACGTTTTTACAACATGTTTGAAAAATTGCATTTTTTTTCGACAGTATAGTAAGGCGTTTTTTTTGCGCCAAAATTCATGATGACTTTTTTTTCAAAGAAAACCTTTCTGGAGTGTTTTTCACGGCCTCCTTTACATTATTTCTCATATCGCACGTTTTTACAACATGTTTGAAAACTCGCATTTTTTTTCGACATAGTATAGTAAGGCGTTTTTTTTGCGCCAAAATTCATGATGATTTTTTTTTCAAACAAACCCTTTGTGGAGTGTTTTTCACGGCCTCCTTTACATTATTTCATCATATGGCACGTTTTTACAACATGTTTGAAAAATTGCATTTTTTTTTCGACATAGTATAGTAAGGCGTTTTTTTTGCGCCAAATTCATGATGATTTTTTTTTCAAAGAAAACCTTTCTGGAGTGTTTTTCACGGCCTCCTTTACATTATTTCATCATATCGCACATTTTTACAACATGTTTGAAAAATTGCATTTTTTTTCGACATAGTATAGTAAGGCGTTTTTTTTGCGCCAAAATTCATGATGATTTTTTTTTCAAAGAAAACCTTTCTGGAGTGTTTTTCACGGCCTCCTTTACATTATTTCATCATATCGCACGTTTTTACAACATGTTTGAAAACTCGCATTTTTTTTCGGCATAGTATAGTAAGGCGTTTTTTTGCGCCAAAATTCATGATGATTTTTTTTTCAAAGAAAACCTTTCTGGAGTGTTTTTCACGGCCTCCTTTACATTATTTCATCATATCGCACGTTTTTACAACATGTTTGAAAACTCGCATTTTTTTTCGACATAGTATAGTAAGGCGTTTTTTTTGCGCCAAAATTCATGATTTTTTTTTCAAAGAAAACCTTTCTGGAGTGTTTTTCACGTCCTCCTTTACATTATTTCATCATATCGCACGTTTTTACAACATGTTTGAAAACTCGCATTTTTTTTCGACATAGTATAGTAAGGCGTTTTTTTTGCGCCAAAATTCATGATTTTTTTTTCAAAGAAAACCTTTCTGGAGTGTTTTTCACGTCCTCCTTTACATTATTTCATCATATCGCACATTTTTACAACATGTTTGAAAACTCGCATTTTTTTTCGGCATAGTATAGTAAGGCGTTTTTTTGCGCCAAAATTCATGATGATTTTTTTTTCAAAGAAAACCTTTCTGGAGTGTTTTTCACGGCCTCCTTTACATTATTTCATCATATCGCACGTTTTTACAACATGTTTGAAAACTCGCATTTTTTTTCGACATAGTATAGTAAGGCGTTTTTTTTGCGCCAAAATTCATGATTTTTTTTTCAAAGAAAACCTTTCTGGAGTGTTTTTCACGTCCTCCTTTACATTATTTCATCATATCGCACATTTTTACAACATGTTTGAAAACTCGCATTTTTTTTCGACATAGTTTAGTATGTCGTCCAAAATGTCACTAAAACGTCATAGTTTAGCCTTTAGTCCTCAAAGCGTTGTTTTGTCCCGGCTGTCTGAAGTAGGTGAGGAGCAACACAAAAACAGTACAAACGCTGGTTTCCAGAGGGTTAGACGAGTTTTTATTTGAAAGAGTAAGTTTACAACAACACAACATGTGAGGGGGTTAAAAACAAATGGGTGTTAGTAAAATAAAAATAAATCAACAGAACTAAAAGTGAACTTCATGTTGACATTGATGGGCATTCCAACCAGGAACAAAGTAAAAGATAATCAATACAAAAAAAAAACTTTTCCTGTTCACCTCTTAAAACCCAAAAACACACCGCAGTAGCACCCTAAACTGAAACTACCACTGGGTTCCCTGTTTTCCTTTCTGAACAATTCACAGGTCCCTCTCTCTCTCCCCACACATCCACCAACCACTGGAACACATCTCCAAAGTTCTGCTGGTCCAGCTCAGCTTCCCCTCAGAAGAAGTTCCTCCACCTGCCAGATGAAGGAGCCTTTTGAGAGGCAGCTGGCATCATGATTGGACTGTACTTTGGTCTGTTCCAATCCAGCTTCAGCTCCAGAGACGGCAGGCGGGACGAGTCAACGGAGGCCGGATGGACGAAGGCATGGAGCTGAGTAGAATCCAGAAAACAACAGAGGAGGAGTGCAGGGCCAGAACAACCAGAGTAGCATGGTATGTCTCTGAGAAAACATCATAGTAGAGCCTTTGGGATAAAAAAACACCATCATATACATCGTACATTGTACAAATAACAAGTCAAAGGAAAGAGACATACATTGTAGAATTGTAGTAATTGTGGGCTGACTGATTTACTGATTATCAGTATTTTATTTTTTACTGATTTACGGTAATAAATAATTTAAAAATGGTGCTACTTTGGCTCTGAACCTTTATCTACCTGTGGTCGCTCTGTCTTCTGGAGTGATTTGATTGGTTATACGTCACGAATAAAACTCCTTTAACTTAACATCTGTAAACAAAACAAAAACGTATCAACAAAGTTTTCTGTTAGAGTTTGTGTTCTTCTAAGTTTAACTCCAAGATTTTAAATACTTTCATTTACTGCAAATGAATATCTACTCCAAATGTCTCACTAATAATCATTATCAGCCTTAAAAACCCACAAAACACCCCTCTATACTGGACCACACTTAGTACAGTCCGGTTCCCCCTTCTATAAATCTGCTTGGAATCTTCCACTTCCTGTTTGTCAAAGTGGCCTTCTACCTGGACAGGTTTTGTTGGAGCTCATGCAACAAACATTTTGGGTAACTGCACTTTAATATGGATGGATGACACTGAATTAGAGTCTGTTTTAATGAGACTGAGTTAAGATGTGTAGCTCTGTCATTAAATAGGAAATTATTTCTCAGAATTCACAGAGAAAAGTCTGAACTGTTTGCTAGGTTAGCGTCCCACATGTTCTTTGGCTCAGCTAAAGCTAACTCTCTCCAACTTCTGGATCTCTTGAGTTGCTTGTTGTTAAAATATCTTGCTAGAGGTGCTGAAGCTCAGAAAGTCTGAGATGTTTGTTCAAAATAAGCTCATTCTAAAGTCTGATCTGAACTGTCCTCTTTTGTTTGAACTTTCCCTAAACTTAGGAGTTAATGACAGAGCAGCACATCCAGACTCAGTCTCATTTATGTAGAGATTAAACTTCAGTGTCATTCATTGATGTTAAAGTGCAGTTTTTCAAATGTTTGTTGCACATGCTCCCGACCAAACCAGTCCAGGTGGAAGACGATGTGAAGAGAAAGCTCCAGAGGATGAATATCACACATTTACGTTGGAAATAAATGTCCTTTAATTAGACGTTGTCATGCAAAAGTTGGATTTCCCTTTAATGATGTTCAAATCTTTGTTGAGTGTTTTGTTGATGTTGGTTTCTAAATGTTTTCTGACACTCGGCCCCAAAGATTAAAACCTTTTACGGCTCACAAGCTGCAACAATTCACACATTATCAACTATCTTTCTGACTAAACTAAGATAAAAAGTGAAAAACTGCCTGATTCCTGCATCATGAATGTAAATCTTTTTGGTTTTTATGACAGTAAACTGAATATATTTGGGTTTGACATTTTATAAACCAAAACAAGAAATGAATTAGTGGAGAAAACAATCAACAGATTAATGGACAAAGAAAATGTGTTTTCCAACATATATGGCTGAATTACTCCAACATTACAAGATACATGCAATTTTAATTCAATTTTATTTATATAACACCAATTACAGGTCAAATTGTCTCAAGACGCTTTATTTTTATATTTTTTTGTCTATATTTAAAATATGACAAAGTAAGAAATTGAAACCTCTTGACTAATCCAATTTATTATTTGCCACAAAAAGTAAATCTGCTGGTGGATTCCATTAAAGTCCTAATAAATGATAATAAAGTGTGATACTAAAGGTTTGTGGGGCTAAAAATTTCCAAGTAAAGATATCAAGTTGAACATCGGGATGGAGGTTGATAAAAGTTGACCTTCCTTCATTTCTCTGGAGTCGACTCCATGGATTTTATGGATGGTGGTTAAAGACCTGCTCTTCTAGTGGTCTTCCTTCTAGTCGCTGTAAAAAGTCAGTCCATCCTGGCCGACTTCAACACCTCTTCATGACAAGTTGTTCTGCCTCCGACCTGGTGGAAACTCCAGAAACTCGGGAAAACCTG
>CM049588.1:26479166-26490366 GCA_027123335.1 Amphiprion clarkii | reverse complement strand
CTGCAGACGTCCCTCATTGTGCATCTCCAGAGAAGAAACAGAAAAACTGCTCACTGCTTCAGCATCAAAGGCTCTCCAGCATTGAGAGTGTTTTAGGAATTCATTCATTGTGTTGTGAACTTTGAAGGAGCAGAAACTTTACAGCTGCCAAAGATATGAGCTCCAATTCTGGATGTTTTAGGAAATGAAGTTCATCAAATGAACACTTGAGTTTTGCTGATAACTCATTAAATTACTGAAGAAATCTAACATAAAAACCTGTAAACTCTCAGGCAGCTTTTGTTAAAGTTTGTCTATAATTCTATCATCATGGTCTGGAACCAGGACTCTGCAGAAGTTCAGCGAGCAGCAGGTGGCGCTGTGAGCTCCTCCCCTTCCCAAAGCACAGGTGGTCAGTCTAGTGACCTGCAGCATCCCACTGTCTGATTAGAGGAGACCCACATCACTCCATGTCCAGACGGCAGATGAATCAAAGTCTCTGCAGATCCCGTCCTGCTTACAGAGCAGGATGGAAATGAAAATGTTTCTTCACTGTCACCAAAATAAATCACTGCATTCAGCCTCTAGTTTAGAAACACATTTTGGGTGTTTTATTCTCACTTTGTCTCTCCTACAATGTTGAATGCAATTACATGCAAACGGGAAATTATGCAAATTAGGCGATGATGTCATTTAGCGACTTTTAGAACAGCCAATAGCTACTTTCCTTACTGAGGAGTTGGCAACACTGGTCAACACATAAACGATGCCTCTTTCCCATCGTTGTAAGGTAGACAATGTGCTACAAGCCCAGTTTTATCAACTAGCTGTCTTTCAGGAATTCTGCAGGAATAACATTGATGTCTATGGAGTGAACAGGGACAAATATTCAATAGCTTCTCTCTGATACACTGTAGTGTCACCAGAATCACTGCAGCCTTCAACTGGCTCCTGCTGACACCAATGTTATTCCTGCAGGTGGAAAAACAGCTGCTGTTGATAAAACTGGGCACATTGTCTACCTCACAACGATGGGAAAGAGGCATCGTTTATAATGAGTTATTGATGCTGGAATTCTGAATCTGTGAATATCTTTCCATCTCGCTGCAACAGCGAAGAGAGACAAATATTACATTACTGAACTTTAATACACTGTAGTGTCACCAAATTTACTGCAGCCATCAATTATCTCCTCTTGATCATACTACAACTCTTGGTTTGATATTTAACTATTTTTCATGATTTTAAAGATTTTTTTATTCGTAATGAAATTGTTGTTATATATCTCAAATATTTTTTGTTGTAACAGATAAAAGTGCTCATCCATTTGTTTGGTAGATTGTGAAACATTAATAACCAAAAGTAACTGAATTTTAATTATTTGGGTTGTTTATTGCCACGTGAAGTTGTGTACACTATTTAGTGTGCATGCTTGTGTGTGAAGTTTAAGGATTATGAGTAAATTAGCTTTGACGGCTCTTCTCTTGATGTATGTGGGGCTATATTTTTAGATCCACAGTGCACCTGTTTGTCCAAATACATGATACTGAATAGTAATGGAACCTGGAATCCTCATCAAAGAGAGGATCAGATAACACCAATATACCAAACTAAACTGTTTAGACTGTCTCCTCAAGTACTGATGATTGGGAAGAAAGACAATAAGATGCCTTCTTACAAGGCTGCAGCGTTAACTGATTCATTTAAGCCCTAATGTTAAACAGCTAAATAATATTTTCCAAGTTAAGGACTGTACAGACAATACTTGGAAGAAAAAACCTGCAAGTATGATTAGTAAGACCCTTTTGATGGTTGGATGGAGTTTATTTTTTCTGCAGTGTTTAAGAGTAAAGTAAGTGAATTTTATTTACTACAAAAATTCCTTAGAATTCAGATTTTTTACTTAATGTCAAACCAAGAGTTGTAGTATGACAATCAGGAGTCAACTGATGGCTCCAGTGAATTTGATGACAATACAGTGTATAAGAGTGAAGTTATTGAATTTTATTACCAATAACAATTCCTTAAAATTCAGATTTTGTATTTAATACCAAACCAAGGGTTGTACTATGACAGTCAGGAGACAATTGATAGCTGCAGTAAATTTGGTGACACTACAGTGTATAAAAGTTCAGTAATGTAATATTTGTGTCTCTTCGCTGTTGCAGCGGTTTTGCTATTTTCAGACGGTCCCTGTTCACTCGTTGCACAGCCAGCTGCTCATAGACATCAATGTTATTCTGCAGCTGGAAAGGCAGCGACTTTTGATAAAACTGGCCTTGTAGCACATTGTCTAGCTTACAGCGATTTGAAAGAGGCATTGTTTATGATTTTACAACGTATATCTCATGAGTTATTGATGCCGGAAGTCCGAATCTGTGAATATCTTGCCAACTTTACCAAACTAACTTTACCTAACTAGAGGAAACGCACAGTTTAACGCTGTCTGTCGTTTCTAATCAAAGGTGTTCATGCCTGAACACGCAGAATATTCAGACGCAGATCAGAGAAAAAAGTTACCTGTTATGCACACATTCGAGAAACCAGTGAAACACACACCTACACACTACTAGTGATTAATATGGTAAGTTTGGTTGTAGTACTTATTTCAGGAGAGAATCAGAGTTCGGTATATTTTATGACTAATGTTCTGCTTTATGGGACTGATCTGAATACTCTGGTTGCACCTGAAGTTGTAAAAGTTGTTACAAGTCGTTGTTGAGGGGAATTTGAACCTGAGTGCATCCTGTGTATGGCTTTGTTAGTTTCTGTCCCCTGATGACTGAATTTGTATACAGATGCAGATACAAAACAACAGTGACCAAGTTATTGTTGTGCATAACAGCAGCTAAAGCTAATTCTGAAGCAATGACTTAAAAGTGACTCGGCTCAGATTTAAAATGTGTACTTGTTTAAGTATCTTATTTTGAAAACCTACAATACTGTGCTACATTCTTTGGCCACCATTAAATTTGTTATTTTAGCAAAGATGTACTGACCCAAAGTATTTATTTCTCATCTCTTTATTAGGATACAACATACACACAAAGTTCCGAACAATTTCTCCAGACACTTTGCAGGGATCACATCCTGTAGTCCTGAAGTTTTCATCAGTAACCTCATGTTCTACTACAGACATTCAATTATCTCTCCTCAGTAGTTCTCCGTCTTATTCTTTTCTCTGCCAACATGATTCCACAGACTCTGAACTTGTCCTTCATTGACATAGTTGCTATTATTGGCACTTAACTCACACTCCTGTCATACATATAATTTATAGGCTCACTACAATAAAACTGTTTTCTTTATTAGACTAAACTGTCTGTTGTCCTATTTTTTAAAACATACTTTAGTGATTATTCCTGCATTTAAAGTGAAAACATTCTATAGATTGATGTGCCAGAAAGAACTTTATGATTCTCAAAAGGAAAAGGCTTAAATTATCCAAAGGATAACGGTTTTGTTTCCAATGGTTCCCCAGCAGGACTGGGAATGTGTGTAGCAACATCAGCGTTAATTTGTAGAAATTTAGTTTAACACTCCGTAAGTTCACGTTATTTATATCAGCAATGTAAATACTTGTTGCATTTACATTTTCACATTTCTCTGGAGTCACCTTAGACCAGGAGAGTCAAACTCATCTTAGTCCAAGTTCCACATTCAGCCCAGTTTGATCTCCAGGGACCAGTAAAATCACAGCATAATAACCGATAAATAACCACAATTCCAAATTTTCCCCTTTGTTTTAGTGCAAGAAAGTACATTCTCAAAGTGTTCACATTTAATGAACTATCTTTTTACAAAACATCATGAACCACCTGAAATTTGTTAACAAAAATAAGCAAACTTTCAGCAACATTCAGCCTCAGTTTATCATTTACACATTCCAACTTCCAGATCACAGAGTTTCTACAAAGACATGAAACATTTCATCACAGGTATCTGGAACTGAACAATGCAGTATTGTACTTCATGATCAAAACAACCTGTCAAGATCTAAGAATTATTCTTACTGTACATTCATTTCCACATCTGTGTAAAAACCCTGACCTCCTAAACTCACTCACCACACAAACTAAAGTGGGAACCATTACAGAAGAAGGTGAAGTTATCCCCCTGCCTTGTAAATGTATGAAACATGGACATTAAAAATACACAAAAGTTGTGGCGGTGCAGTGGACACATTTAAAATAGCAGTAGAGTTGCTTGCGTTGAAAATTGCAGTAAATGTCTTCTTTGTAATTTTTTGCCTTTGTGAAGTCGTGGAACTGTGGGTCGGACTGGAGCCTCTGGTGGGCTGGTTTTGCCCGTGGACGTGTTTCACACCCCTGCCTTAGATAAACTGTGGGCTACACGCATGCAAAGCTTACTTCAATTAGCTCCCTACTCAGCTAAACACCTTGACCAATACACAACTGGGATGCCTATTAACATTTCTGATCTTTATTTATTCCTCATCATTCCAGACTGAGCCTGAGCTGAATCAGCTCCTCTGATCTCACATCTGACAGACTCCTCGTCCTTTTCTCCTCACACTTGCATGAATCTCATAGGTGACCTATTCTGATCTCAAAACAGTGAGTTTCATGGAAAGATGAGCAACGTGCATCTCTATTTAACTAAAGCAAAGTCTGCAACGCTCAAAGCTGAATGCAGCCTGCAGCCACTTTCTACATGCTGAGACACGCAGAGCAACTAGTCTGATGTACGAAACTGTTACACAAAAATCTGACTTCAAATGGCGTCGAGTTACTGTGAGTTGATTACTTTGAACTTCCAGCAATGATCAGGTTCTGTGAGTAACACTGACAGAAGTCTGGTCAAACCTCATGCGACCACGGGGACATTTTTGTCTTCTTCACTGCTGATTTCTTGGTAACTTTGACAGCATTAATATATATGCCATACATTCATTTATGAAGGAGATTTGGAAATTTCAACCTCACATCTCATGAGACAATGAAAATCCACTGTGCACATATAACAAAAGTACACTCAGGACTGTAAAGACAAAAATGTCTCCCACTACAATAACAGCATGAAATCCTGCATTTTGTTATTAAGCTTTCATGCTGGAGCTTTGGTTTCAATTTGTTGTTTTTAAAATTGTTCACACCATTGTTTTCCTTTTCTATTTGGCCTCTGGAACAAGCACATCTCTTTTTGCTTTTTCCTCTTCTGCTGTATTACAGACCACTGCAGGGCAATGGAGTATATCTGCCTAGCAACTAACAGGGATTGGGCATCAGAGTTTGGATGTGTGTGTACTTAGGTATGTGTGTATGTATTTGTGTGTACAATTATAGAACTGAACAAGCATCTTGAAAGAGAGGAAAGTCCAGCTGTTTTTATTGTCCTGAAGCTACTAGTACTGCCACTTGAGAAACACATTTTCATTTAATTATTGGCATCAAACTCTCTAATCTCACCCCAGAAATGCAGGTTTGATGAATGAACTTGAGCTTTCCAGAGTGACGACCAGAACTACGAAGGACAACAGCTGTGATGCAGCGTGACGTCCAGAGCTGTTCATTGTCCTCTTTAACAGCTCAGCCTGCTGTTCATCAACCCTGACACACACAAACACACACTGAGGTCCAGCTTCAGGAGACACTGATTCAGTCTGAGAGCTCCAAACTAACCTGCTTCCTGCAGCCTCTTTGTCTCCATTCAGCCAGCTGTCCAGTCATGTCCATCACTGTGGTAGAACAGGGGAGCTGTCCTCACTGTCCTCAACAACACTCACATCCACTGAGACACACTCACAACATCCTCAGGAGGCATCTGGGACTGGAGCTCCTCTTCTTCACCTCTCAGCTGCTCACAACAAAACACACTTTAACTAGAAAACTCAACCAGTCTCATGTGCAGTGAAAACATTAAAGCTCACACACAGTCTCACTTCTACACAACTATTGTGTATCTAGTCAACAAACTGCTCTCTGCTGACAAACACTCACACCAAATGATTGTGTCTCCAGCCTGGTGTGATCCCAGCCTCATTATCAGTCTACACACATCTACATATATACAGTCCTGTCACACAGCAAACTGACTGTGAATGTGGTGTGAGGAGAAGAATGCATGTTGAAGTGTGTGAATAAAACACGCAGCAGCTAGGATTTAGATGGATGTTGCACAACACCACCCAGGGGAATTTCACCCCCGGGACATTCTATTCAGTAGGATCAACCAAGGATCATTTAAACACTCTCAAGGCACACACAGGTTCATAATCACTCGGGCGAGAGACGTGTTCCAAAAGATAATAATATCTTCATTTAATTACAATATTAATTATTATCAGTAAGGGTCAAGACCACCAGTTTAAAATAGGAAAATAAAAGCACTCAACTTAAATATTAAAGGGGTATGTCGGCTTACCATGGCGGGAGGCAAAAATCAAAGAGAAAAGGGGTCCAAAAATAATCCCACACCTGTGACACGACACACCAACGAAAAAGGGACTCGCGAAACCACCAGCAGGGATTGGACTGCTGCCGAACCTGTACAAAAGATAGAAATTATTAGTAAGTCTGACTGAACAGAGGCCTGGTGACCACACACACACACACACACACACACACACACACACACACACACACACACACACACACACACACACACACACACACAGTCACTCCACAGAACAATAGTTAAAACACATATACAATATGATGCTAGGGCTTTAGCGCCGAAAGTGCAGTGCAATAAAACTAGTACTGCAGCAAAGAGCCACAGAGAGCGAGGCGACACAACAAGCCAAGAGCTGAACAGAGAGCAGAAACAGCAGCCAGTCCAGGGAAGCGGTGGCGTCCGACAGGCCACACGCTATAGAAGGTAAACAATTAAACAAGCACAATTATCATTAGATGACTGGTCACCTGCCCCATTAGAGGGATATATACCCGATTAGCCGTGGAGCAGCGGGACAGCAGCAGGCGGAGGAGACCCACCAACAACCACACAACAAGATCAGGGACCAGTTAACACACCAGATAAGTTACACAAGGCGGACAACGTTAGCTTACCCCGCCAGCACGGATGCACCCACGGCACGCTGAGCCCGTCTCCCAGCGACACAGCCGTCGCTACGCAACAGAGCGGTGTCACAGCGGTGGTTGAATTGGAACAGCGCCGTATAGCGGCCAGGAGGGAGAAACCATCCGGCTACACACTGTTCATCTAACTACAGCTGTTCAATGGGCTTTTCTCTGGAAAATACTTAATACTGTCTGGATTCACAACCAGTGTTCCTGATGTGACTGACAGACGAACTATTCACAGCATGAAACGAAGAAATACACTGCATTAAAAACACAAGTACACAACAACATTAGCAGGAGTCAACAACTGTGGAGCTGTTATCAGGAAATATGAGCACACTGAGAACTGACATCATTATTTAAATACTGAATATCTCTGAATGGAGTTCACCTCTAATGGAAGATGATATGAATGACAAACTGCTCTGTTTTTCTACTAATATTGAAGTCGAGTCACTTGTTAAAGATAACAGTAATTAATGAAACACACATGTGAATTTATTAAACACGTTTATGTGCTAAGGCTTTTTACTTTTACTGGACAAAGTCAAATATTCAGGGAAAGACCCCACAATACTACTAATACTTCAAAAAACTATTTAAAAAGACACAAAAAACACTGCATTAAAAATACTCTCCACATCACTGTTGATTTATTTAGGGTCAGAATAAAGGCTACCTTCTAACCTTTTCAAATAAAAAGGCTTTAACCATTTACTTTATTGTAACCAGGGTTGATAAAAAGATGCTACCACCAGGTTTGTCCCGAGTCCGCCACATTGTAAATCTGCTAACAGCTAACAGCTAACTACGTCTAAATAAGTTTACTGTGACTTCAGTTAACAGTTATAATGATTCACTCACATGTTGACTCTGTTTGTGTCCTAAAATCCATCATTCAGCTCCACAAACAGCTGCACAGTCCAGTTTACTGAAAACACGTTAGCTAGCAGGATGCTAACCTAGCTAACGGAGCTAACGCTTATTTCCGGCCGTTAGCTAGCCAGCTCGTCATAAAGCCTCCTGAATGAGTGCAGGTTGTCTCAGTCAAACTTTACTGAACCTTCCTGGAATAAAACACCATCTTCCTCACCTCAGCCCACTGAATGTCAACATAGAACACATGAGACAGAAACGCAGAGCTGCATGTTGGAGTCTCGGCTCAGTGTTGATGCAGCAGCGCCACCTGCTGTCCAAACCAACAAACTAGCAGCTCAAGTCACATCTGCTCTGCTTCTGTTTCAATCACATACCAGACGTCCTTCATGTCCACTGCTGGGTGAGGGAGGCTTCTTCTTGCTGTCTGACAGTCTCATAGCAGCCACACACTCATTTTCCTGCATCTGCAGCTCACTGAAGGACCAATAACACACAAAATACACACAGTCACTACAAAAACATGCAACACAACTGTGGATGTTTGTTTCATTTCACCTCATGTCACAAGTAAGAAGTCACAGGAGCTAAAAATACAACACAACTCAAGCAGTTCAGTGAACAACAGGATCACAATTCAGTTTCCACTCAGGTTTGTTTTTGCTCAAATTGCTGCTTCCTGGAACTTTGTTGTAAACCTGCAGACTGAACTGTGTTGATTTTCACTTCAACTGTCACATCACTTTTCTTCTGCAGCTTTCAACAACTTCCTGCTATAAAAACACACAAAACACTTCATTCACTCTGTGGGAACAAATAAACAAACTTTATTAAGTGTATTAAAAGTGACTGTTGTTGAAAGGTCCAGTCAGTAAATCCTGCTGAAGGACTTCAATCTTTCATCAACAGATTCTCTTCATCCAAGTCAGTCTGTTGAAACAGTAAATCAGCACTGTGGAGAAATACAGTCAAACTCTCCCTGCTGATGACCATCAGGATTATATGGGAATATTTACAATGAGAAGAAAACCAAAGAAACATATTTACACTGATCCAGCTGTGATGAAGGAACAAACTTTCCTGTTGCCTCCATTCAGGCTCACTGAATTATAATCGGACACAGCGGCTGTTGTGTTGGACTGAATCTAACAGGTCAAATCTGCAGCTCATTCGGGTTCAAAATATGTGAAAGAATGAAAAGACTCAACAAACTAGAGGTGGAGAAGGTTTGTGAGTGTGGAGCAGGAGTGGAGGAGTCTTTGCAGCAACAGTTCAGTCTTCTCATCTATCAGTGTGTACATCCTCCATTCCATTCTTCACATCTGGATCTTCAGGACACAGTTCATCCTCTCAGCACACACTGTCCTCTTTAATATGACCTCCATCTGCAGAGAGACGAAGGAAGAAGTGTTTACAGAGAATCACGCCATCAGCTGTCAGTCAGTAACCCTTCCAGACCTGTGATATAACTTTACTGCAATGAAAACAGACACCATTAATGATGCTCACCAATAATAAATGAGTGTTTTTCCCCCTACAATACGTTAACAGGAGCTGTTTAGAACTATGACAGTGAAGCATTAGACAGCGGCAGCATCCATCTGATCGTGTCCAGAGAGAGAAAGTCAGGAAGATTTGCACAAATTAAACAATTACAGCAGCAGTAACTTCATTAGATTCTTAAAACTTCTCCCTGAGACGACTGACCAAGATCACACGGTTTAGTTTGTTGCTTCCAGCTGTTGAGGACTATTTCCTTTCCTTCCTTTTCCTTGAACTTGGCCTCAGACAGGTGAGCTGTCACACAGAATCACCGTTTATCAGCTGCAGGTAAATATTCAGTTTCATGAAGGGTGAATGTAGCTGTGAGGAGCATCAACAGAACAGCAGCAACGTTCTCCATCACATGCCTGCAGCACATCCAGTACCTGACTGTGACCTTCTACTGACCTCAGAGTCTCCAGGCTGCAGTCTGGACTCTCCACAAGCTCAGACAGCTGCTGCACCTCTGATTCCTTCAGGTAGTTGCTGCTCAGGTCCAGATGTTTCAGATGGGAGGGGTTGGTCTTCAGAGCTGAACTCAGAGAATCACAGCTGGCCTCCGACAAAAGGCACTGACATAATCTGAGTAAAGAATAAAAGATGTAGTTTCAGGAGACAAAGTTCCTGCTTGAAAGCATTCAGAGGTTCGTCACGTGTGTAGAGATGAAGTTTAACTTCAGACGGCTGAAGCCAACAGGATGCAGCTTCAATTAGTGCAAATGAAGAAAAGCAACAACGTACTGCTGCCTCAGTAAAGACGTGGTGACTTCAGCTCTTAGGAAATGTGGGCAAACTGAGGCTCCATCCTCTAAAATAAGTTGATGTTCTGGAACCATGGAGATATTTCAATCAGGACTTTACATTAAAACACATTTCATTACTGATTCATCTGTCATTTATAGTGGAACGTGTCCATCATAGTGTCAAGAGGACAAAGTGACGTCTTCAAACTGGTTCCTGAGCAGTGACCTTAAAGAGAAACATCTTCACTTTCTACCCTTTTTTTGGTTTTGCTGTATGACAATTAATATGTAATTAATATGTTGGAATGTGGTTGACATAAATATTGTCATGTTGGAGACATGTTTATTCTTTATTGTGTTTGTGCAGTCATGCTCTATGTGGGTCTGCAGAAATGGTAGTGACCCTAGGGGGCGCTGTTACTCATACAAGGGCAGCCACCAGGGTGACTTCAGTAAAGTTTAGAAAGTCCTCCTTTACACTCAATGTCTTGTCTACTAAAGGATGCACAAACTGGAATATTTTACCTACAGCTGTCAGAGAAAGCTCCAAGTTTGTCAGTTTTAAGAGACAGTAGAAGGTGCAGCTGATTAACAATCAAACTTGTGAACATCAAGAAAATCAGCCACTTTCACTATAAGCACTTTATGACAGGCACTGCCTAGAGAGCACTTTACTAAAATAATTTCACTTAAGGTGGGTTTGATACAGCTAGAATTAATCTATTGTCATTGTTTTTGTATTACTATTTTGTTTTTATATGTCTGTAATTCTGTATATATTTTTTTTATGTTTGGGGCAACAGATAGAAATTAGCCTTGGGCTAAATCTGGTTTATTTACAGCAACCTTGTATAAACTTTATAAGATTGTTTGTTCATTAATATGCACTGTCCCGTCCAGATAAAGAAATGAAAACTTAAGCTTGCACATGACAGAATCAAAAAAAAAACCAAAACCTTATCAGTCAAAACTGAAGCAGAAAGTGTTCCCATCGCTCCCTAATGAAGGACGTCA
>CM049588.1:26258045-26478045 GCA_027123335.1 Amphiprion clarkii | reverse complement strand
CCTTGAACTCTGATAACATGTTTTGAACATTTTATATATTATCATGATAGAAATAACCCTCAGTTGCTGCTCTGGTTTCAATTTTAGTTAAAGAAAAACTGGAGGTCAAATATAAGGTGAAGATCAAGTGTGTCAGATTTTCACAGTAAATTATTTAGTGAAGGATTTTTCTTGGTCCATTTCAGTATGAAACCATGAAGATCTGTCAGTTGAACATCAACCTGATGGCTACAGCTTCATGTCACCACAACTTTAACATCACATTCATCTCAGCACAAACTTAAAACATGGTGACTAACTTCAGAGTCTCCAGTCTGCAGTCTGGTCTCTCCAGAAAACCACACAGATGTTTCACTCCTGAATCCTTCGCCATGAAGTTCCTACTCAGATCCAGATGTTTCATACGGGAGGGGTTGGACTTCAGAGCTGAGATCACAGAAGCAAAGCTGGTCTCTGACAAAGTGCAGCAAATCAGTCTGAAACAACGAAGAACAAACTTAGAGGTAAACCTGTTGATGATCCAATCAGATGTGTTCACATTCAGAATGTGCAGCTCATCAATCATCACCCCAATCAATACGTAGAGTGACTTTGTCCTTCTGTTATTGTGGATCATCACATCCACCTTCTACTCACATTGTAGAAACATACACGGATCAGAGTCCTGATAAATGATAGCAGCTGTGCTCTGAGACGTGAGGATGAGCAGAACAATAAGCTCCAAGTCTCCTGAGGAATCTAATGTGACTGCTGGTGGAAATAACAGAGAGCTGCTGAAATGAAAACACTTTTTAATGTTTGAACTCAGCTTTTAATCCCTGTTATATAGTTCATAGTGCAGCGACTCTCACACTCTGAAAGCTTTCCTGAATTCTTGGTGGACTCTGTGGTCCTCATGTAGCTGCTTTGTCCTCTGACAGGATTCATGGATTACAGCAAGTTTCTCTCCAGATGACATGTAACTGATAATCATGAGAAGCTCAGACTCTAGACACGCCTCCAACACCTGCATCTGAGCATCTGAATTCATCTCTCTGTGCTGACCAGGAAAGCAAGAATAAACACTGTATAGTTCTGTGAAGGTGTTTGTATTAGTCTGTAAATTAAGCAACCACAAAGTTAAAAATTAGGATAAATAAACTTGGTTTTGTTATTAAACATAGAACATACATAATAGTAATTTTATATTTCTTTTATATATATAAATATATATATATATATATAGTATCCTTAAGAACAGTGTTCACAAAGTGCTTTGACAGTTAAAACATGCAAACACAGACGATCAGGCAAGATATATGAGACAAGTCAGAGCAGTCAATTAAAATAAATACTAAAAATGACAATAAATTAAATGAATAATTTGCTAGATTAGCACGCAAACCAAACAAAGGAACTAGGCAATTTGGAAATTAAAGAGCAAGATTGAGGGTTAAAATTAAAAGCCAAAAAATTAGAGAATTAAAGAATTAGAGAGATCCCATCACACCAAAGACCCAGGCAGCTAAAATTAAAATGAAACAAGACAGAAGATATAAAATAAACAGGACAAAATACAAAATAAAACACTAAAACTAATTAAAGCTAAAAGTAAACTTCACATAAAAGCAAGTCTATAAAAGTGGGTTTTAAGAAGTGATTTAAAATAAGTTACTGATTCTGCAGGTCTCATCTCCTCGGGCAGGTGGTTCCAAAGTGGAGGTCCTGATGGAGAACGCTCGGTCTCCTTTAGATTTTAGCCTCGACTTTGGAACGACCAGAAGGATCCACCTGAGGATCTGAGGCTGTGAGCAGGCTAGTAAGGGGTCAGCAGATCAGAAATGTAGCTTGGAGCGAGACCCTGGCGAGCTTTAAAAGCGATCAGTAATAGTAGGAGACAGACAGTAAACTGACCCGAGAGTGTCCACTTTACAGTGTGGACTCTGGAGAAAATCACACAGTTGCTGCACCACTGAATCCGTCAGCTGGTTGTAGCTCAGGTCCAGATGTGTCAGACGGGAAGGGTTGGACTTCAGAGCTGAGACCACAGAATCACAGCTGCTCTTAGACAACTTGCAGAGCCAGAAACTGAAAAAAAACACACAAAACATGGAGATGAACTTGTCTCTAAAACCAGCAGAGGGACTTCTTCCTTCTGTTGTTGTGGAACATCGTGTCAGCCTTCTACACACTTCAGAAAAACACACAACAACTACGCTCCTGACTTTAACCTTAAAACACCTCTTCACCTGAACACTTAATGATTAACAGTCATTTCCAGAGATGAGGACCAAAACGGAAAGAACTGTGAATCATTTAAAGCCTGTATTAAATTAAAAACAGCGAATGTTGAAAGTGAAAAATGTTGTGAATTTGATGCCGCAGCCCATTTCTTAAAGGTTCTTATAGTTATGTGTAGGTGTGTTTCTCACGATGCTAAATCAGCTCTTCTTTTAACAACAACCTGGAAGAACTGATTTGAACCAAATGCTGTAGATTTAATGTATTTTTATTTTCCTGCCGTTCAGCTGTTTGGGGCCTCTTTTTGTTGTTTAGTGGGGAACAAGTTTGGACTGCAGACAGGCCAGTTTAGCAGCTGGATTCTTTAGCCATGCTGTTGGAATATACACACAAAGTGGTTTGTCCTGCTGAAAAGACAAGAATTTCCCACAAAAAAAACAAACAAATCAGTTTTCTTCAGGTTTGTGCTCAGGAAAATCTCAAAGATTTAAGAGGCAGAATGTTCAAACAGTCAATGATTTGATCTGGATAAATCCAGAAAGACCACAACAGTCAATGCACTGACCTCAGACTCTCCAGTCTACAGTTTGGACTCTCCAGTCCAGAACACAGCACCTCCACCCCACAGTCCGACATGTAGCTTCTACTCAGGTCCAGCTTTGTCAGATGGGAAGGGTTGGACTTCAGAACCGAGGCCACAATTTCACAGTGAGTCTCTGAGAGGTCACTATCAGTTAGTCTGTGAATAGAGAATAAATACAGAAATCTGCATGATAAATAAAGACTAAATACGCATGTGGTGCTTTTCCATTAGCACCTACTCGGCTGGACTCTGCTCGGTTTGTGAGGTTTTCCATCAGGACGTAGTACCAGCTACTATTTTAGTTCCTACTCAGCCGGGGTTCCCATCGAGCTGAGTGGAGCCGATAATGTGACGTCAACAGAGTGCAGGCCACTGATTGGACAGGGAGTGACGACACACGAGAGAGACTCCTTCACAAAACCGGTGAGTGTTTTGTGACTTCAAGAAACTTTTACATTATTTATCCCATTGGTGGCAAGCTCACTTTAAACAAACAAGTATATTTAGAAAGTAAACCGAGTTGAGTCGAACTGAGTAGGTGCTAATGGAAGAGCGCCAATGGTGACAACAGAGTCACACGTCATAATTTGATGAACGTCTGTGATTCAGCTGATTTCATTTGACTGTATTTGATATTCTCCTCAGTCTCTCATGCATAAAGACTTCATATGAGAATCTGTGTTTTGCTTTAATCTTACAGAAGAAGGAAGTAAAACTGGCATTAAAGTTAGCGTTCCATACTGTCCACAGTACTCACTACTATTTCGAATGACTTCAGCTTAGTGAACAGTTGCAGTTGGGAAAGATTACCTTCCTTTGCTACCTGCTAATGTTCACACAAAGGGTGATGATCAATGAAATAAAAGGTCCCTCTAGAATATCTACGACCATCATGAAGAACAATGGAACAGAAGTAAAACATGATTTCCGGAAGCCATAATGTTCCCAACATCCTTGTTCCAATTGGTACATATAAGGAGTGTGGTCAAAAAGTTCAGATACTGGGCCTACAAAAATGATCAAACCATACCCGATTTGAATTTGACTGCTACACATTTTTAAGTAGCATCTTTGTGCAACAACATGCTGCTCCTTGTGCTCCTGTTGGGCTTTTTTTGTAAGGTTCCCTGAAAGTGAAGTTATGTAAAAGTGTCAAGCTGTGATAGGTCAAAGGGAGAACGATTGTGTTGTGCTAGCTGAAAGACTTCACCAGGCACACAACGCATTGAAACACCCACATCCCATCACACCACCATTCAGATCACTTGAATTTTCTCCCTCAGACGTTCCAGTAGAATTCTATGTTGACAGTCCGACCCTAAAGGATGAATTTATGCTGCCCAACCACGTGAATGTTGAAGAAAACCGCAAACATGCTCCTGGTGCTAATTCTCTAGTCTTAGAAACTGCTGCTGTTCCTTCTCCTGATGGCAGCAGCAGACCCACCAACATCACCAAACATTACCAAATATTTTGTTGTGATCTGAGGCAAAAACACAGTCAAGCTTCAAATGTCAAACCCGTACTACTCAGGCAAACTTTACAATACATGTGTTTTGTTTACTTATTCAGAGACGTCCATTTCCGACCTTTTCAAAATGGCTACACATTTCAAACGACATTCTAAAAATGGTAGGTGAGAATCAACATGTTTGAAGCATTGAACATCTGTTCTACACTGATAACAGTTTATGATCACATCTGGACTCACCGAGCCTTTCTGCAGTTCCTCACAGCTGGAATCAGTCTCAATCGTCCCTGCTTTGTTGTGTTGTACTTGCCCAGGTCCAACTCATCCAGAATCTCATCTGACATCTGCAGCATGTAGCCCAGAGCTGAGCAGTGGATCTCAGAGAGTTTATTTTTTGATCTGTCCTCTGACTGCAGGAACTCTTGGATCTCCTGATGGACTGAGAGATCCTTCATCTCCATCAGACAGTGGAAGATGTTGATGCTTCTGTCTGGAGATATGCTAGTCTTCTTTTTCTTCAGGTTGCTGATGACTCTCTGGATGATTTCTGGACTGTTCTCTGTCCAACCCAGCAGACCTTCTAAGAGTCTCTGGTTGGACTCCAGAGAGAGGCCATGGAGGAAACGAACAAACAGGTCCAGGTGACCATTTCTATTTTCAAGGGATTTCTCCAAGGCTCTCTTCAGGAACTCATCCAGGGGTGGGTTACTGTATTTTTTTCCCAAAAACTTCTTCAGCACCTTCTCGTTCCTGTTGGTGTAACAGTGGAACATGTAGACTGCAGCCAGAAACTCCTGAATGCTCAGATGAACAAAGCAGTAGACTGGTTTCTGGAACATCACACACTCTCTCCTGAAGATCTGGGTACAAACTCCTGACAACACCGAGGCCTCTGTCACATCCAGACCACACTGCTCCAGGTCTTCTTGGTAGAACATGATGTTTCCTTTCTGCAGATGTTCAAAGGCCAGCCTCCCCAGCTTCAGAAGAACTTCTCTGTCAGCCTCCGTCAGCTCCTGTGGACTCGTCTCAGGTCCTTCATGGTACTTGTTCTTCTTCCTCTGGGTCTGAACCAGCAGGAAGTGTGAGAACATGTCAGTCAGGGTCTTGGGCAGCTCTCCTCTCTGCTCTGTGGTCAACATGTGCTCCAGAACTGCAGCAGTGATCCAGCAGAACAGTGGGAGTCGACACATGATGTGGAGGTTCCTGGATGTCTTCATGTGGGAGATGATTGTGCTGGAGTGCTCTTCATCACTGAACCTCTTCCTGAAGTACTCCTCCTTCTGGCGGTCAGTGAAGCCTCGTACTTCTGTTAATCTGTCCACATGTTTAGGAGGGATCTGATTGGCTGCCGCAGGGCGGGAAGTGATCCAGACCAGAGCCGAGGGAAGCAGATTCCCCTCCATGAGGTTCACCAGCAGAACGTCCAGCGATGACTTCTGGCTGACATCAGACACAACCTTCCTGTTGGTGAAATCCAGTGAAAGTCTGCTTTCATCCAGACCATCAAAGATGAACAAAAGTTTACAGACAGCCAGCTGCTCTGCCGTCACCTTCTGTAATGTTGGATGGAAAACATGGAGCAGCGTGAGAAGACTGTGCTCCTCATCTCTGATCAAGTTCAGCTCCCTGAAAGGAAGCACCACCACCACACTGACGTCTTGGTTTTCTCCACCCTCTGCCCAGTCCAGAGTGAACTTCAGCACTGAGAAGGTTTTTCCAATACCAGCCACGCCGTTGGTCAGGACCACTCTGATGGCGCTCTGCTGCTCAGGTAAGGCTTTAAAGATGTCCTGGCACCTGATGGGAGTTTCATGGAGGCTCTTCTTGGAAGCTGTCTCCAGATGCATCACCTCATGTTGGACATCAGCCTCTTTACTGTGTCCCTCTGTGATGTAGAGCTCAGTGTAGATCCTGATCAGGAGGGTTCCACCTCCTGCTTCATCACTTCCTTCAGTCACATGTTCACATCTCCTCCTCAGACTCATCTTATGTTCCTGCAGAACCTCCTGTAGATCAACACCTGCTCACAGACCAGACAAACACAAACATCTTTCACGTCTGGACAACACAACATAACAACAAGCTCAGTTTCCACACATCAGTCCATCAGCAGATGTTCAGTCTTACTTTGTCCACAGCTGCTGGTTCTGGATCTTTGTCCACACTGGGGACAGGAGGAGTGTCCTGCTGGAGCAGACTGGTCCCAGTATGAGCTGATGCACTGTCTGCAGAACCAGTGTCCACAGCTGCTAGAGACTGGATCCTTCAGGACGTCCTGACAGGAAGCACAGCAGGACGGCTGCTCCTCCACAGAAACCCCACTTCTCTTCATCCTTCTGTCAACACATTACCACACAATGAAAATCTGTACACTGTTGTCAAAACAAAGTTTTGCTAAAATGTCTGGAAGTTAAAAATTCCCACGATGGTAAAATATTTTCTGATCTGATCCAGGATTGTGCTCTTTCAGCAGCAGAAGTGGCAGCCAGAATAGATGTAAACAGTAACGAGGACATTTACTGCTTCATGAATCTGGTGGAAAGAGTGTCTACATATTTCTGTTGTGTACTCATGAGTTTTATGAATCTGGTCTGGCATCTGCTGGTTTACATCAAATACATCTAATAACTGAATCATCCTCAAGTAATTTTACAGCAGAAACAGAGTCTTACTTTGTCTCTGAGGGTCCAGGTTCTTCACTGAGTTCTGGAGGATATTCTTTGGACTGATCACTCTTCATAGACAGACAGCTGGAGGCTGGAGATGCCTCCTCCTCCTCACAAACACTCATCTTATGGACTTCAGTCAGTCTGAGAGGAAAACCAGCAACACTCAGTGACTGAAGTTACATCAGATTTCTTCAGTCGGCTCATTTCTACCTGATGATCACAACCTGGTCAGTGGATTAGAGAAACATCAGCAGGTAGAGTTCTCCTGGAGAACATCGACATCTCTGCTGCGTTTACATGGAAGCAGCTTTCTAACCAGCTTAGTGAGGTAAAGTTCTGAGGAAACATGAGCCCCTGTGTTTGTAAACGACCAGAAAACTACCAGAGCAGCAGCCAAACAACAACCAAAACCAGGAGAAACTATTCATGTTGAACATCACGAAGGAGTGCGTCGTCTTTAAATATGTGGATGGGAGGAAACATTTATTGAGGATATTTTAATGTTAGCCCCGTTTTATTATGGTCTACATGTACAGAAAGGTCTAGTCCCAGTTGTCAGTTTATTAGATGGATGTAGCTAAAAGTAACTCAGCTTACCATAATATATATATTAGAATATATATATATATATATACACATATATATATATATATATATATATATATATATATATATATATATATATATATATATATATATATATATATATATATATATATAACACACATACATAGCAGCAAAAAATGTGTTTTTATATTTAATTTTAACATACAAGTCATTTTACTTGGGAAAAATTATGTTAACTGCAAAAAAACCCCAAAACAAAACAAAAAAGAAAAACCCAAAATATTGAAAAAAGCTCAATCTGTACATAACATCCAAATTTTTAAAAAAGTCTGTATTTTTTCTAATAAGAATTTATTCTTTTTCTACCATGATAAATTGTTTTGATCATAAAGTAAAATACTTGATTGTTCATTGTTCTTTTGCCATTTTGTGTCTCATTTTTGTAATATTTTGTCTTGTTTTTGTTGTCTGACTTTTGTTGCTTGTCTCAGGTTTTTGTTGTTTTGTTTGACATTTTTGCTGTTTTCTGTTTCCTTTTGGTCTCGCTTGCGTTGTCTATTTTTTTTTGTCATTTTGTGTCTTGTTTTTGCAAAATTTAGTTTGTCTTGTTTTTGTTGCTTTGATCATAAAATTAAAACTATATCATTGAGTTCCAGACACCTGTGACTGAATGTTTTGTTCCTTTATCGACACTCTGTGATCTGTAAGTTTTAATGTGTAAAGGATAAACTGTTGAAATTGAACTTATTTTTCTTAAGAAATTTCCAGGTTTTTCATAATGTTTTGCAAAAAAAATCCTTAAATATGAACATTTTCAGAATGTAATTTTTTGCACTAGAACAAAGGAAAAAAATTGGAGTTGTGGTTATTTATAGGTTATTATGCTGTGATTTTACTGATCACTGGAGATCAGATTGGGCTGAACTAAAATGAGTTTGACAACCCTGGTACATTTTAATCAGCAAAAATGTTATTTTGCACATTAAATCTCCCCGTTTTATTAACTTATATCGCATTATCTCGCAAAATCCCGGAAAAAAGCACCAACTGTCATTCTGAATGAACAAAAAAGTGGAGATAATTTGATTTGTGCCATAAAATTATAGTTTTACTGTATTTAAATCAGCAAAAACGGTTGCTATTTCCAGTTTTTGAATGTTATTACATACTCTTATATTTTTCCAGAGTAGTTTGTTCTACAGTTGCACAACATTCCCACTCTGCAGCGTGTTAGAACCAGACAGGACTGCACCAGATCAGCTTCAACTAACTCAGCATTAGTTCTTCTGGCTGAGGGGAAGGTTTGTCGAGCATTTCTTTCAGTCAATCACAACTTTTTATGTGCAGATTAAACAAAAATGTTGACACTCACCCTGCCTCAGGCTTCAGCTTCCCTCTTCCTGCTCTGTAGTCAAAATGGAGTCTGAGGTCCAACCCTAAAGCCTGAACACATCTGGCTTCAGTGGCTCCAAAGGGTCTAAAACGGAGAGATCATGACATGTTGGAGGAAAAACAGAGCATAGCTGTTAAATAAAACAAATCAGCTGATCATTTCTAATTCATGACTTCATAGTGATTCTGTACGTTGATAACAAACTAGTGAAAGTCAAGAGAGTCCTGAACATGTGTGAATCCTGACATTAACAGCTGCTTCCACGTACAGGTAAACTTCTGCTGCTGCAACACCCGCGCTGAGTTTGTTTACATTCTGCACGACAGCCGCGTGCACACGTCACCACTGCCGCTATGAACTCTGGGAAAGTCCGTCGGGAAAGTGTGCAGACATGCAGAGGTGCACTTTCTGGACAGCAAAAAGCCCGAAACCCGCTTCAAGCCAGGCAATCAAATTAATCAAAAAAGTCCGAGACTGCACTGAATCCAGGCTGCCCAGTCCGCACATGCGCAGTCCGACGTAGCTGCCGAGCATGCGCACTGTCGCCCAGAAAGATAGCTTGATCGTAAAGCCACAGAAAACACTGATTTCGGCCAGAAAAAAAAAAACGAATTATTGCCAAGTTTACATATATCTAGAGATTAAATAGTGAGATGAAAATAACTTGTAAAAACGACTGAACTGGTTGAAATAGAGGTAAATAATTGCTTTTGCAGACTGTTTTGCCAAAAAGTGACTTCCATCCACCAAAATAATTGTCTTTCATTTTTTAAATCAGTTGTTGTTTTAAAGAACCAGTTCAGTTCATAAAATGCAGTTTTCCACCTGCAGCCCCTGCACTGTGATTGAGATGTTATTAGCATTTCGATTAAATTCTTATATTTTAAACATTACTGGACATAGAATAGCTACAAAAAGGGTAATTTCTTTATTTTTTTATACAAACCCCATCTGTAAATCATGTTAATTACAGCCTAAACAATAATATTAGACAAGCCACGCATATGCAGTCAACGATTATTTTCATTGTTGACCAATCTTGCTTTTTCTTCCTTTGATTAATCAATCAGGTGTCAGGAAACGGCAAAATGTTAAAAAAAAATAATAATAATAAAATTAACTATTGTTTTAAACAACAAACTCAGAATCCGAAATACTTAATTAGTCTCTGAGGGTAAATTGCTTTTGTCAGAAACACCACAAAACATACAAACAAGCAGAAAATATGAGCTAAAAATACCAACATGAGCAGTAACTCGCTGCGTCTCCTCCACACCAGCAGGTGGCGGTAACGCAGCGGCAACCCGCAAACAGACGAAGAAGAAGCAGCAGCCCGAGTAGTCGCAGCAGTAGAAATATTTCTAGTAGTTTTTGTCGTAATACTAACATAGCAGATGAAGTTTAATGGCTTAAAGGAGTGAATACGTTAAAAAAAGCGGATATCAGTTCCAGTTTGGTCCCGGATCGGCTCTTGTCGGCCTCGTCCAAAGGTAACCGCCGAGCTAACGTTAGCCTCCGGTCGGCTAACGTCCGGTCGAGCTTCCGCCGCTCTTCCTGAGCTCCTCTGTGTTTACCGACATGGAGAGCAGACCGAGACAAGTTTAAGCACACTTCACACTAACTTCTGCTTAAGAAACGGCGGGAATGTTTGTCTACGAGATGAATGTTCCGCTGTTACCATCATGTTTGTCCCGATAGAAATACGTTGTCTGGTCCTTCCGGGCTTTTGCTGCACTACACCGGTTTTCAAATGGAGCCACATCGGTGACGGTTTCAAAGCTGAAAATAAAGTCTGGAAGTAAAACCAGAACCTGAACTGCATAAGAAACATTGGTACTGAAACATGATAACAGATGCAGATTTACCAACGAAATTAATTAGTTTCGAAGAAAAGTAGCAGTAAAACATAAAACCCCCAACTTTCCCATTCAAAATAAAAAGTACACATTTTTATGACAACGGACTTGTTCTCTAATTATCTCATTTGGAAAATATTTAAAATGCAATATTTACAATCGTCACCCTTTTTTCTGTCATTTAACTTCCTGTTATTGTTTTGGCTCCACAACGACCAACTTAGTTTTTGTTTTTCAATTGAAAGCAACACGTTTTTAAATGTTTTCTTTTTCTGTGTATTGTTTCTAGAAACCATGCCAGTGCTTCATTTGACAGTTCAGATTACCCCCCTGCTGTCAGAGAATTAAGTCTGCAGTTTCATCAGTCGCTTTTAAGTGACAGGAAATGAATAAACACAACGGTAGCTGCTGCAGAATCAAGGTCACAACATGCTTGTATTGTCCCGCTGTTGTAAATTAACATTAACAAAACATCATCAGTATTATTTGTAAGCATGACATATTGCATGAAGAGGGGATTTATGTGCAGCTATTGATGATTGGTTTTTTTTCATTACTTCTAAAGAAGAACAATTGAGTTTTGTTTTTTTTTCGTTAGTTTAGTATCTATTAGAGTGCAGAAGTTGAGTCCAGTTGTGATCAGTCTGCTATTTTTTTCTCTAAATTCCTCATTAAATCAGTTTGGGTTTGTTTGGTTCAGCTGCAAGTCAAATTACAACGAATTAAAACTCAAGTCGGTGCTTTTGCATTTGCCAATAAAGATATAAAGACAGCTGAGTGAAGAGATGCAGCCTGATAATAATAATAATAATAATAATAATAATAATAATCAGATTTTTGTCACAGCTGATCTCCAGGAGGAGGAAAGGAGCCGAGGAACGCTGTCAGTCATTTTAACTCGGCTCGGCCACGACAGGAAAAATGGATTCTATGCAAAAGGTAAGACTTTAGTATTCAAAACATGTGAAGTTTCTTAAGCTGCTGTTGCTAAAATTAAAGAATATTAAATAGCTCCAGATCAATCCAGAAGAGTCAAAGTGTGTCTTTCTTTGTCTAATTATCTTTGGTCCTTGTTGCTTAAAGTTCTGTGATGCATTTGTTTGCCACTGAAAAGCACCTTGAATTGCGCTATACAAATAAACTTGTGTTGCCTCACGGTCAACTGGATTTAATTCAGAGACTTGTTGGTTTGATTTGTTGCACGGCTGCGTTTCTTTCACTTCGTGTCTCTGTCACTACAGGAGCATGAAATCAGAAGCGAAGTGAGCCCTCAGCAGGACAACAGAGCTCCCACAAGAACTCCTCAAGGATTCAGATCTCTGTGTTGTGATCAGTGCGGGAAGACTTTTACTCAGATGGGCAACTTAAACATACATAAACTCATCCACAGTGGCGTCAAAGCTCACAGGTGTGATCAGTGTGGGAAGACTTTCACCCAGCTGAGTAACTTAAAAACACACCAGCTGTTCCACAGCGGAGTGAGAGCACACCGGTGTGAGCAGTGTGGGAAGACGTTCACTCTGCTGGGTCATTTAAAAGCACATCAGATCATCCACAGTGGAGTCAAAGCCCACAGGTGTGATCAGTGTGGGAAGGCGTTCGCTCAGATGAGCACCTTAAAAACCCACCAGCTCATCCACAGCGGAGAGAAACCGCACAGGTGTGATCAGTGTGGGAAGACGTTTGCCGTGAGGAGCAGCTTGAAAAAGCACCACGTCGTCCACAGTGGAGTTAAAGCGCACGGCTGTGACGAGTGTGGGAAGACTTTTACTGAGAGGAGAAGCTTGATTATCCATCAGCGTAACCACACCCACAGCGAACCGTACCGCTGTGAGCTTTGTGGAAAAACTTTCAAGCAGCAATACACCCTGAAGGCACACCAACGCCTGCACACCGGGCAGGATGTGTTCTGCTGCGTCCAGTGCTGCAAACTATTTACAAAGTACTCGGAATTTAAAGCCCACGAAGTCACCCACACTGGAGACAAACCGCACCGCTGTGACCAGTGTGGAAAAACCTACAGCTCCATTTGTGGCCTGATAGTCCACCAACGAAACCACACCGGAGAGAGACCGTACAAATGTCACCAGTGTGAGAAGACTTTTAAAACTTCTAACGCCCTAAAACGACACCGACAGATCCACGCCGATGGAGAACATTTGAGTGTCGGTGCAAACTGAGTTACGTAAAGAACGTTCTCAATATCTGTTCAGTTGAATTATAGCAACATGCCTTCAGCTGTGGCTCAGTCTGACAGAAATCAGGTCTAGTTTAACACTGGGATGCATTTTAAGATTAGTACGAGAACTACACTGCCTGTCCAAAAAAAGTCGCTACCTGGATTTAACTGAGCAAATAGGTAAGAGCCTTCCACTGGATAATTACTGCAGTGATGAATATGTTTCAGTTGCAGCAACTTCTTTAACCCTAGCTGATGCAGTGAGGAGCTTCTCATTTCTTAAACCACCATGATGTTTATCCTGTGATCATGGAAAGGATGTTAATCTGTCTCAGAAGGGTCAAATTATTGGCCTGCATCAAGCAAAGAAAACAACTAAGGAGATGAAATTACTAAAATCAGGTTAAGAACTGTCCAACACATTATTAAAACCTGAAGAAAACACTCCACTGAAGGAAACTTTGTGAACATACTATACTTGAGGTTTGTGGTAGAATACTATTGAAGGAAGTAGTAGTTAGTGCAATGATTTTCCAACATTTCTTCTTTTACATACTGCACAGAGGTTTCTGATGACAATAATAAATGATTAATCTTTTTTGTATCATTGTGTTTTACTGTCTTTACGGGACTCTAATATAATTTGGTTCAACACTCTAAATGCTGTAAAATACATGAGATGAAGCTGCAGGATTGTTAGTAGGAATCCTCCTCCAGATGTAAACAGACAGCTGCTATAATCCCACCCATTTCTAATCAAATTTGGAATCATAAAAGGTTCCCAAGCTGTTGGAAAAATCCACTTTATTGAATTACGCTCTGCTGTGTTATAGATATAAAGCTGCTGTCAGTCAGGAATCAAAGTTAATCTTCACTAAAAAACCTTCCTCCAAGTGGAACCAGACATTTGAAAACAGCAGCTGACAAAAAGCCTGTATGACGAAGAAATTCCCCTCTTGACCAAAGAGCTCCTCAGAATTGATGTTAATGTGGAGGAAAATGTGGATGTGCCTGTAGAGTTCTGAGAGTCTAACCTGGACCTGTTTGGACTCTTGATCAGCATCACGTCTGGAGCCAGAAGGACGAGAAGAACAGCATCCTGACGCTCCTGTTGTGAAGGTTTTGCTGCTGCAGACATCGCTAAACTGCAAACTGAGCAACATCATGGATTCTTTGAAACTCCAGCTCAGTTAGAGGAAGAACGTCATGTCATCGGTGTGTAAACTGAAGCTGACTGGACTTTCAGTGGCTCAACAAACCCAAGAAGTCATCCAAGTCAACCAAAGTCCGGTTCAGGACTCGTTCCTGGAAAGTCCTGGAGGGGGTGTCTCAGTCCTGGATTTAAAAAACTTTGGAGGGATTTAAGGAAAGCAGCAGTTCAGATAAACAATATTGGTGAAAGGAAAACTTCAGCACACGAGGAACAAACTGATATTAAAAACACAAAATACCTGACGGGGCTGAACACATGCAACAACCAAATCCCAGGAGCTGCAGTTTGTTACTATAAATGAAGCATTGAAATGCTATGTCTTTTTTTTTTTTTTTTTTTAAATCAAAGGAACATGCATGTTTGGTAGAGGATGCAGGAAAAAAAATCACATTACATATACAATACAATAATATTTTTTTCAGTGGAAGAAAGTGAAAAAAAGATTTTTCCCAATGCAACAGCGATTCATATCTCAATCAAAATATCTATTCAAACACCCCCACCGTGATTTCTGCTGCACATTGTTCAGTCCCACAACAACAAACACTTACTGGAGCTCTTAAATGTCAAATAATGTTCTGGATAAACATTCACTCTATAACTAAAATAATGCTTATCTTTACGGTTACCACTGAGATGAACATGTTTTTGTGTAACAAGGCTTTGGGTGACGTGTTTTCATCTCATTCCTTTCATGTTACCTGAATGTTGTGCAGGTAGATGGGCTGAACAACTCTGACCACAACTGTGAATAAAAAGCAAACAGAAATACACCCGTGCACTGACAGGAAACTGCACATTAATCAGAAACTAGTGAACGTGAACATAACTGCAATTCACCATCATTCCACAGTGTGGCGCTGCAACACAAACAATGACGACCACTAACTTCATACAGGTTCAGTCATTAAAGCAGCCTGTGTGCTGTTTAAATGTAAATATTCTTCTGTTGTCACAAACAGAAACAAACTACAGAGTGATTCAGGGTTCAGATTTACAGTAAATAAAATGCAGCTTGTTGGAGGCAAAATATGATTTCTTTGTTTTGATTATTGTGAGTGCAGGTATGACTGTGTGGGTGTGGCTTTAGGAGCCACAGGGTTGTCCACTGTAGGGAGTGGACTGCATATATACCAGCTAATGAGTGAATGAATGGAGGTGTGTAGTTTGGGAAACACGCCAAACAGTTTTGGACCGTGTGTAAACGCCGTGTCAGGCAGGTGGATATTTTCAGGTGTATTTTTTAGTTTATTGGAAACTTAATGTGTGAAGTGAATGATAATTTACCTGCAACTGCCATAAATAAATGAAACATCAAATACAAACGAGCAGAGACTGTTGTAATTTGAAGCTGCACGCGTCAGACTTGAGCTGTGATTACAGGTAAAGTCACTACACAGGTGGAGGAGGAGTCTCAGGGTGTCTGCAGAGACTGTAGGACAGATCAGCACAGCAGTCCACATTCACTGAAGACACTCTGTCACCTCGATGCTGGACTCCACTTTATGACTCACAATGCAGCTGTTCTCAGATCAGTTCACACTGAACCACTTCTTCTCATTCCTGTCAGTCACTGCTGCATGAAGCTCTCCACCTCCCAGTAACATGGACCACTGAGTCTCTACACACCAGCTGCTGCTGCTGCTGCTGCTGCTGGATCTTCAGGACACACTTCATCCTCACCATGACATCCAGCTGCAGAGAGAAGAAGAAAGAACACAGGACATCAGTGAGTGCTTTCAGAGAATCCCTTCATCAGCTGTCAGTCAGTGATGCAGCTCCTAAGCATAAAGAGCAGCAGGACTTCAGTCTTGTTCAGAGCAGCAGCTGTGGAGTGAAGCCAGTTTCCTCTCAGCTCTGATCTCACAGCTTCACTGAGAAGATGCAGGTTTACAGGAAACTCTGGATCTTTGCTTTGATACTAAACTGTGTTTAGTAGAAAACTGCTGGAAGCAGCAGAGACTGATGGAACCCTCGACTGACCTCAGAGTCTCTACAAGATCTAACAGCTGCTTCATATCTGTATCCTGCAGTTTGTAGTTTCCTCTCAGGTCCAGATGTTTCAGATGGGAGGGGTTGGACTTCAGAGCTGAGACCAGAGAATCACAGCTGATCTCTGACAAACTGCAGCTCCACAGCCTGAATGAAGAATAAAAATGTAGATAAAATCACTGATGATCCATCAGATGTGTTCAGGTTCTGAATGTTCAGATCAACATCACTTTGTCCTCATCAATCAGCTTTTCTCTAAAACCAGCAGAGCGACTTTGTCTTTCTGTTATTGTGGTTATTCTATATCCAAATGTGAGTCTTTAGTACAAAGAAAATACATAACAGCAGCAGATTTACAGCTTTATGGATAAAAGTTCTGGATGAACATAAATGAGCTTCAGTTGTTCATTAAACATTTAAGATCTACAACAGTAACAGACAGACAGTGAACTGACCCCAGAGTCTCCAGTCTGCAGTCTGGATTCTCCAGAAAACCACACAGATGTTTCACTCCTGAATCCTGCAGCTGGTTGTTACTCAGGTCCAGATGTTTCAGATGGGAGGGGTTGGACTTCAGAGCTGAGTTCAGAGAATCACAGCTGATCTCTGACAAACTGCAGCTCCATAATCTGAATACAGAATAAAACAGATACATTTAAGAGACAAAGTACCTTTAATTCTTCTCTGACTGTGGTAGATTTGAAACTGATGTAAATATAGCTGAATAAGCAAAGCAATCTTTAACTCACATGTTTGAGGTTTTTCAGACAATGTTGTGGTTATAACATAACTGCAGAGCAACATCTTGGAAGTGACAGCTGGTTAAACCTGTGCTCTTATTGGGCGGCTTTCAGTCACTATTTTATACTCGTTATGCTTAATGACAACAGAAACAGCTAAATTTGGTAAAGAGAACAGCCTTATTAGGAATACAGGTGTAGTAAAATATAGTATATGTGGGCAGAGACAGCAGAAGAGAAGCTACAAAAATAAAGTGCCTCCTGAGCGTTTCCTTTTCAGGAGCTCATCCACTGTGTTGCCGTAGTCTGCTGTGAAAGCTCTGCTGTGTATAAATCACCTTTTTGCTCTGGGATAATCTGAAGTATTCCCAGACTTTGGACTTCACAAACTTTTACAATAAACCCAGTTGGATTCTGCTGCTGTTGCCATTTCCTGAAACTGTAACTGACAGGAACCAGAAATGACTGCTGTCATGACGCAGCAATTATGTTGTGATAAAGAAGAAAAACACTTGTTACAATGAATTCAATCATTTCAGAAAAAAAAACATGCATCAGCTCAAAACAGTGATGTCGACACCTTTTCAGCACCTATGTATAGATTATACCAACTAAACACAGCAGGTCTGTTAACCATGAAGATGGTCAGTGTGGGTCAGTAGAATATCAGCCAACTTTACATCAGATTCATCTCAGCATAAAACTAAAACATGACTTCTGACCTCAGACTCTCCAGTCTGCAGTCTGGATTCTCCAGAAAACCACACAGATGTTTCACTCCTGAATCCTGCAGCTCTTTGTTGTAGCTCAGGTCCAGATGTTCCAGATGGGAGGGGTTGGAGGTCAGAGCTGAGTTCAGAGAATCACAGCTGATCTCTGACAAACTGCAGCCCCTCAATCTGAATAAACAATGAAACATGTATGGTTAGTTATAGTGAAGAACATCTCCATTGCTGGATTAAATTTTAATTGACTGCATTAGGAACAGAGGTAGAATTTGTCTGGCACTTCTCTTAAACAGAAATACAAGAATGACAGCGTATTTATAACAATACAAAAATCTTTCCATTTATTTTGAACGTTGAACCTATGGAATTCTGTGACTGCAAAAGTCTGTCTTCCATACGACAAATTAGCTTCATTAGACCGAAACTCTAAGCGCACACATGTGCTAAGCTGAACGCAGTAGTCAGCCTTATCCCAAAAATACAGAAGCATTATAACACATTATTGATGAGGAATTCTGATCATTAACATAAATAAATGATAACCTAAAAGGTTACAGAGACATTCATTTACATACTTTCTATTCTAAGCTCAGACAAACAGCAAATGTTAAATGGAGTAAAGAGAGTAAACAAAAGTTCTGGATGAACATAAACGAGCTTCAGTTGCTCCTTGAACATTTAAGATCTACAACAGTAGCAGACAGACAGTGAACTGACCCCAGATTCTCCAGTCTGCAGTCTGGATTCTCCAGAAAACCACACAGATGTTTCACTCCTGAATCTTGCAGTTCTTCATTCCAGCTCAGCTCCAGATGTGTCAGATGGGAGGGGTTGGACTTCAGAGCTGAGTTCACAGAATCACAGCTGATCTCTGACAAACTGCAGCCCAATAATCTGAATAAAGAATAAAAGCTGTTACTTTAGAGCTGAAGAAGGTTCAGAATGTACAAATTTAGAAAATGGAAACTTCAGACACCTGCTCTGCGGGTTGCCTCACCTGCCTTCAAACAAACATTCCACTCACCAAACCCTCGCTAACACATCACTCAGCACCAGATCATGATCTAGACAACAGTCACGTCTGCTCAGGTCAACTGTCTTGTTTTTCTGTGTTGCTCTTTGCCAGTCGCTAACTTCTCTCTGTTCTACCACCTCGACCGGTTTCCCTGCATTGTCTTTCACTCACCTCCTCCACTGCTGCCTGCCTCTTACCAGCTCCGATCTGCCAGCTAAGTTTGTCTAGAGCTTTTGTCAGTGTCATTCTTCCATCGCTAACTCAGTCAGTCCTTCTTATCTCCCTAGCGGATTCCTTCTAGCTCTCTGACTTCTTCTACTTGGTTTTTGTTAGCTCTAGTCCGGTCTCTGAGCTCAGCCAGTAATTAGTTTCTGTGTGTTCCCCAGTAGATTCGTAGTTCCATGTGTCAGCTCATATGTTTAGTGTTTATCACTTGGCTCCTGTGAGTTTTGTGTTCTTGGTTTTCAGTGGTCTGTTTCCATAGTTACCCTACCCTTCGGTTTAGTTAGTTAGCTTGCTGATGCTCACTCCTCTTGGTTGGTTTGGTTTATCCAATGCCTGTACATAGTTAATCACCATCTGATTTTTCACTATTAAATACTTTCATCACTGGTTCTGTGATCTGCTCGTAGTTCATATCAGTTCCTGAGTTCTCACTAAAACTGACAAACTGGGATCTTATTCAGCTGTATTAAAATATGTGAGTGTAGGAGAGAAGCAAGTAGATGTAAACAGTCTCTGAACCGAACACCATTCAACATTCTGTACACTGCTCCAACCATCTTCATGTTCTGTCATCATTCCAAGTACTTCAAACTTTGGGTGTTTGGAAACTTTTGCACTGATCAGAGTTTGACTCTGTTGCTGCCGTCAATTTCTAACAGCAGCTGACCAATGACTGGAGTCAAAATCAAGTGATGTCATGACGCAGCAATTTAGTTATGATGCAGAAGAAAAACATTTCTGAGAATGAATGGAAGCTCTGGTGAAAATTAAACCATTCACTGGATTGAAATGGTGACGTTGATGATGCCGACTAATCACAGCAGTGATGGATCAGTAGAATATCAGCCTGATGGCTGCAGTTTTGTGTCGCCACAACTTTCACATTATATTTATCTCAGCACAAAACTAAAACATGATGTCTGACCTCAGAGTTTTCAGGCTGCAGTCTGGATTCTCCAGAAAACCACACAGATGTTCCACTCCTGAATCCTGCAGCTTGTTGTTACTCAGGTCCAGATGTTTCAGATGGGAGGGGTTGGACTTCAGAGCTGAGTTCAGAGAATCACAGCTGATCTCTGACAAACTGCAGCTCTCCAATCTGAATAAAGAAAAAGTATGTATGTTTAGGAGACAAAGTTTCTGGCTGAAATCATTCAGTTTCATCATGTGTTGAAGAAGGTTCAGAATGTCCAAGATTACAAAATGTAAACTCCAAACAGCTGAAGCCAACAGGATGCAGCTTCAAACAGTCCAATAGAAGCAGTGAAGAAGAGCTTTCATTAATACTAATGACAACATGCTGCTGCTTCAGTAAAGACGGAGTGACTTCAAAACCCCTGAAGAAGAAAACAGAAGCTACCATGAAGATCCTCAGTGTGGATCAGTAGAATATCAGCCTGATGGCTGCAGTTTCATGTCAACACAACTTTACATCACATTCATCTCAGCACAAAACTAAAATCTTGGTTCTGACCTCAGAGTCTTCAGGCTGCAGTATGGATTCTCCAGAAAACCACACAGATGTTTCACTCCTGAATCCTGCAGCTTGTTTTCACTCAGATCCAGATGTTTCAGGTGGGAAGGGCTGGACTTCAGAGCTGAGGCCACAGCTTCACAGTGAGTCTCTGAGAGTTCACAGCCAGAAAGACTGTGACAAAATATTTTACAAAACAAGTTACTACTTTATATTTACTTCATGCATTTAAAGATAAAACAGTTGGAAACATCTTGGTTCACATTTTGTTCTTCACATCACTGGTTCAGGTGATGTTTGACTGGATTTGTCCATTTTTCTATTCAGCCTCCCTCATACCTGCAGCTGTTGTTTTTGTTTGTTTTGCTATAATCCATCAGTGAGGGGGCTTCCATGCTGCACAGTCTGTCAGAGTGATCTGAACCCACATCTGACTCTACAAAGTTATCATAAGTGTAACTTGATGAGAAGAACATGTATACTATCCAGAAGTTTTTAATGGATCAGTTGTGGAAGATGATCTTTATATGCTGTCTACCTGCTGCTGACAGCTTCAAGACTATAAAGGGAACATTTGGAGTTTGTTGTCAAACGTGACAGAAATAAAACTGATCACTGAATAATATTAGACCAGAAAATAGTCCTATTAATAATTCAATGAATCTCTGTATGTTTATTTGTTGTTGTAATTCAGCAACTGCACATCTGATCCACTTAAAAACGCTTGTATAGCTCAACGGGTTAAGCGGGGTGACCCATGTACAGGGGCTGGTCCCTGACCCAGCGACCTGGGTTCAATTCCCGCTAGCGGTCCTTTGCTGCATGTCTTCCCCCAACTCTTCTCCCTCCTTTCCTGTCCGTCTCCACTGCAGTATCCAATAATGGCAAAAAGCCAAAAACATAACTACAAAAAAAAAAAAAAAAGAACCTGTCCACTGTGCTGGTGGTGATCTGAGGAGGTGTAGTGTCAAGTAGTTTGGAGGATAAGCATTAAATGGCAGTTACAAGAACAGTGCATCACAAAGACGGCTGCACCCAGTCAAAGAATGGATTTACCTGAAGAATAAGCTGCAGCTGATGAACATCTTACTGATCATTTTAATCATATCTGGACTCACCGAGCCTTTCTGCAGTTCCTCACAGCTGGAATCAGTCTCAATCGTCCCTGCTTTGTTGTGTTGTACTTCTTCAGGTCCAACTCATCCAGAACCTCCTCTGACATCTGCAGCATGTAGCCCAGAGCTGAGCAGTGGATCCCAGAGAGTTTTTTCTCTGATCTGTCCTCTGACTGCAGGAACTCTAAGATCTCCTGATGGACTGAGAGATCCTTCATCTCCATAAGACAGTGGAAGATGTTGATGCTTCTGTCTGGAGATATGTTAGTTTTCTTGTCCTTCAGGCGGTTGGTGATTTTACGGATGATTTCTGGACTGCTCTCTGTCTGACCCAGCAGACCTTCTAAGAGTCTCTGGTTGGACTCCAGAGAGAGGCCATGGAGGAAATGAACAAACAGGTCCAGGTGACCATTTCTATTTTCAAGGGATTTCTCCAAGGCTCTCTTCAGGAACTCATCCAGGGGTGGGTTACTGTATTTTTTTCCCAAAAACTTCTTCAGCACCTTCTCGTTCCTGTTGGTGTAACAGTGGAACATGTAGACTGCAGCCAGAAACTCCTGAATGCTCAGATGAACAAAGCAGTAGACTGGTTTCTGGAACATCACACACTCTCTCCTGAAGATCTGGGTACAAACTCCTGACAACACCGAGACCTCTGTCACATCCAGACCACACTGCTCCAGGTCTTCTTGGTAGAACATGATGTTTCCTTTCTGCAGATGTTCAAAGGCCAGCCTCCCCAGCTTCAGAAGAACTTCTCTGTCAGTCTCCGTCAGCTCCTGTGGACTCGTCTCAGGTCCCTCATGGTACTTGTTCTTCTTCCTCTGGGTCTGAACCAGCAGGAAGTGTGAGAACATGTCAGTCAGGGTCTTGGGCAGCTCTCCTCTCTGCTCTGTGGTCAACATGTGCTCCAGAACTGTAGCAGTGATCCAGCAGAATAGTGGGAGTTGACACATGATGTGGAGGTTCCTGGATGTCTTCATGTGGGAGATGATTGTGCTGGAGCGCTCTTCATCACTGAACCTCTTCCTGAAGTACTCCTCCTTCTGGCCGTCGGTGAAGCCTCGTACTTCTGTTAATCTGTCCACACGTTTAGGAGGGATCTGATTGGCTGCCGCAGGGCGGGAAGTGATCCAGACCAGAGCCGAGGGAAGCAGATTCCCCTCCATGAGGTTCACCAGCAGAACGTCCAGCGATGACTTCTGTCTGACGTCAGACACAACCTCCCTGTTGGTGAAATCCAGTGAAAGTCTGCTTTCATCCAGACCGTCAAAGATGAACAAAAGTTTACAGACAGCCAGCTGCTCTGCCGTCACCTTCTGTAATGTTGGATGGAAAACATGGAGCAGCGTGAGAAGACTGTGCTCCTCATCTCTGATCAAGTTCAGCTCCCTGAACGGAAGCACCACCACCACACTGACGTCTTGGTTTTCTCCACCCTCTGCCCAGTCCAGAGTGAACTTCAGCACTGAGAAGGTTTTTCCGATGCCAGCCACGCCGTTGGTCAGGACCACTCTGATGGCGCTCTGCTGCTCAGGTAAGGCTTTAAAGATGTCCTGGCACCTGATGGGAGTTTCATGGAGGCTCTTCTTGGAAGCTGTCTCCAGATGCATCACCTCATGTTGGACATCAGCCTCTTTACTGTGTCCCTCTGTGATGTAGAGCTCAGTGTAGATCCTGTTCAGGAGGGTTCCACCTCCTGCTTCATCACTTCCTTCAGTCACATGTTCACATCTCCTCCTCAGACTCATCTTATGTTCCTGCAGAACCTCCTGTAGATCAACACCTGCTCACAGACCAGACAAACACAAACATCTTTCATGTCTGGACAACACAACACAACAACAAGCTCAGTTTCCACACATCAGTCCATCAGCAGATGTTCAGTCTTACTTTGTCCACAGCTGCTGGTTCTGGATCTTTTTCCACACTGGGGACAGGAGGAGTGTCCTGATGGAGCAGACTGGTCCCAGTATGAGCTGATGCACTGTCTGCAGAACCAGTGTCCACAGCTGCTAGAGACTGGATCCTTCAGGACGTCCTGACAGGAAGCACAGCAGGACGGCTGCTCCTCCACAGAAATATGACTCTTCTTCTCTCTGTGGACATGAAGGAAAAATTACTGTGACCATTAAAAAACACACACAGAAAGTCATCAATATTCAAGTATTGTTCTGGAATTGGCTCATCACTTTCTTACTTTATCCAAACTTCAACACAACAGTTGAATGTTTAAGGTTTTGAGCATCAACAGTGACTTTTCTTGATTTTCTTTCACTTTTGTTTTTAGCGCCACTGGGTAAGTTTAGAGTGTTGTATTCTGAGCATCTGGAAATCCCCTGTTGCATACACTCACATTTAAATTGGAGAATGAAACTCAAACAACATTGTTTATGAGTGCAGTTATGCATTAATTCACAAAGTGACTGAAGAATTAGTGAACGGTGCGTAAATATTTTCCCTGAATGGACCAACATTTATGCACTAATATTTCTGCTTCATGTATGGACTGTTTGTTCCACTTCCATCAGGTAAACAGTGCAGAAACAAAAACTCAAACTACCAGAATGAAAAACAGTTTTAATCCCAGAGCTGTCCAATCCATTCCCTCTGCACACAAAAACAGACACATTATGTGCAATAAAGAACTGAGTCTTGCACTCGATTGCACTTTACCACCCATCTCACTGCTCATTTTGCATTAATTATGTTTACATATTTGTATCTTCTGAGTATTTTATTTGTATATCGTGTGCCTTTTTCTATTTTTGCTCTGTAACTGGGAGTCATCAATTGTAATTCTGTGATGTAAAAATATGATGACAGTAAAAATTCTTGATTCTTGTGAACATTGTCTCTTCATGCTGTGAGTCAATCATCAGATCAGTTCAGAGTGAAAACAGTCTCTTACTGTGTGTCTGAGGGTCCAGGTTCTTCACTGAACTGTGGAGGACGTTCTCTGGACCGGTCACTCTTCATAGACGGACAGCTGTCTGCTGGAGACTCTGCTCTCTGTTGGTGCTGATGTCTTCTGGAAACACAGAGATTTCATGTATGTTACATAGAACTCAAGTCTTCCTTCTTATAAATATTCAAATGTTCATTGTTGAGAGGAGCTGAGGTATGAGATCCTAGATGCAGCCATTTAGCTGGGGATTCTGGTACAAGCTGGCAGAATAAAGGGACTGTATGCTAAAAAGTATTACCGTATTGGCCCGAATATAAGACGACCCTGATTATAAGACGACCCCCTCTTTTTCAAGACTCAAGTTTGAAAAAAGACTTTTTGAACACCAAATTAATTTTTATACAG
Source organism: Amphiprion clarkii (assembly GCA_027123335.1). NCBI lineage: Eukaryota > Metazoa > Chordata > Actinopteri > Pomacentridae > Amphiprion > Amphiprion clarkii. Next base: position 26,453,289 of record CM049588.1, on the reverse strand, counting down.
AAAATAATTACAGTACATCTGAAACAAATGATTATAACAATATATTTGAGAGAAAAAGCATGTTATTTTGCCTCATTCAAATCTTAATATCTGAACTGGCCTGGGGAGTCAAGTTCAGCATTCGCCTCAATGATATCTGGCGCCATCTAGCGTCGTGAATGGGTATAATGTTTAGACCCCGAATATAAGACGACCCTCATTTTTTCAGTCTTATTTCAATGCAAAAAACACCGTCTTATATTCGGGCCAATACGGTATAACCTGTTGATTTTATGAATTGATTATGAGGATTATATTAACCTGCAGATTATGCGTTCTTATACAAGTATTATACTCTGATGGTTTTATGATTTGTTACACTGAAACCTGTTGATTTCATGATCGATTATTGTGAAGCCTGATAATCAGATGCTCACATTAGAATGATTTATAAACATTAAAGTCTGAAGTATTGACCAGTGATATAAAATGATCCTAACCACACAAGTAAGTCTTAGATTGCACAAGGAATGTGAAAAGTAGGAAGTGGCTGATATCAGAATTTCCAACTCCCGATCACGAGTTCTTCAGGTTCAGCAGACACCCGGTAAGATGGAGAAGTCTGCAACTCTAGACATGTGGTCAACAGTTCCACTTGCTTAAACTTAGTTTTTTAACTAAAACGTGGAACTAAAATATGGACATGGCTGAGAGTTGAGACACTGCAGAGTCTCATGATTTGAGTTGAGAGGGAAGGCGAGTTGGGAGGGGAATATGTTGTAATGCATACGTGTCTATAGGGGATTCTGTGTTTGTATAAAAGTGAATGCCAGAGACACTGTGTTCAGAGTTTTCAGGAGAATTCTCTGCAGGATGCATCTGACAGAGGAGCTCAGCATAGTCTGCAACTCTGTTCAGGAGGAGTAATGGATTTTTTCTCTTTGCCCTGCTTGCTTGAGGAATACAGACTCTCAACTGGACTAAAGGAATAACATAGATACCGCCACTCACTCCTTTGGAATCACAACTACAGATTATAACCATTCGGCCCAATCGGATAAAGGATATGCGTGGACTTGATTCGGACTGAGTCTCCTTTGCTTCAACTGAGTGAAAGAGAGCCTCGGCTGCTGTCGGGGAGCAGAGCACCTGAACAGGGATCCTCCTAACCCTCCTCAGGAGGTTCTCCAGCTGTCAGGTCAGGACCAGAGCAGCCAGCTTTGACCAATCTGTCTGCTCTCTACATCCCAATTACTGATTCTGGCAAATTTTTATATGTATTAGATCGGAAGCTCAGTTCTATACTAACCAATCAAATCAATTAATTGAAATCATTGGATTGGGAGTTGTTATTTGTAATCATGAGCTTTGCTTTTGCTGAAACATGATAATAAACATTTATCCTGGAAATAAAAAGTTAAGCTATTGTGTACATAACATTCAGATATGGTTCTTAAAGGTTGTTCTAGTCAATGAGGCTGAAACAGAATATTTATAACTTATCCCTGGGGGTATTCCTTACAAACCTCTAAACTTAAACCAAGCAACTTACCAAGTGCCAGATCCATTTAGAGGAAAGCTGCCGTTAACAGGCGTGACTGATAGATTAACTTAACTACAACGGCTACTCAGTTGAATGAACTATCAGAGGTAGAGGGCTAGGCGCCTGGACGAAGGCCGTCAGAAGCTAGAGGTGTTTACTCTACACCAGCTTAAGCTGCTCCTCAGAACCCATCGGGGTTCGACCCTCTGGCCTGGTGGAGCCTAACCCTAGAAATGGAGAGCTGGTCCAGTCCGGGGTTAACGCTGGGTGACGCGTCAACAACATGTCCAGACACATACAGACAGAAAAACTCCTTCACATCACAAATAAAGTCTATGTGCAAATGTTGGCACTATTGTAATACTGTCATATGTAAACAGGCACGGGATATGTGCACAATATTTACAAGATACTGTCGGTGAGTCAGTGATTTAGTAGCCTGATGGCCTGAGGATAGAAGCTGTTTTTTAGTCCGGTGATCATTGCCTTCACGAGGTCACTCAGGTCATCCTTCTTACAAATATTCAGATACAGACAGAAAAAGTCCATATCTTTAGCCTCCCTGAAACTTTGCCTTGTTAGTGGTAATGCAACAGCTCCACTTGTGAACAGAAGTTTATATAGACTTGTAAAGACCATGTACATCTATAATAACTGTAGTCTTTGCAGTGTTATAATCAGAGATTTCATGAATCTCATTATTTAGGTAATCCTAACAAATATTCAGGAGTACATGTACAAATGTACACACATACAGATTTCTCAACAGTTTTTCTGTTGGGAAACCAAACTCCTCTTGAACTTTCTCACTGAGGCTCTGCTGTGGTCAAGCAACAGTTAAAACTAACCCAACAGGTCCAGCAGCATTTTTTTCTTCCTGCTCAGTGAATCTTTCAGGTCAGTTTACAGTAGAAACAGTTTCTTACTGTGTGTCTGAGGGTTCAGGTTCTTTACTGAATGTTGGAGGACGTCCTTTGGACCAGTCACTCTTCATAGACAGACAGCTGGATGCTGATGATCCAGCTCCGTCCAGCTCTTCCTCCAAATCACTCATGTTCTCAGAGGTAAACCAGCTGCTCTGATCAACTGTGGGCACAAGTATAATGAAAAACATGTCTGTTCAACAGCCACACTCAGAGCAGGAAATATGACACCCAGACAGAGTAAATCCTGTAATAAAACCAACCAGCACTTCTCTTTGTAAATAAATCTCTCACTGGTTGCTTTGAGAGTCCAAAGCCCTCTTCAAGTATCTGAGAATATTAATGTTGGAGCAACACTCACCTTATTTCCCTCCTGCTACTCTGTCGACTGTAAAATGGAGTCTGAACTCTTTCACTTTCAGTTTTACTGCCTCTCTTCACGCCCTGGAAATCACATGACTACTCTGCAGTAAGTGTGGGTAACTGATAAGCCTGAAAGAGATAAAAACATCTGTCTTTGCTTGAATATCACAACCCAAGTAGAAATAAATGTCACATAGATGAACACAACTGTTGCTCTAATTTAAGGGCTTGACGTTTACTTTTCCTTCCCCCGAGGAAACAGGAGCTGCTGAGTAAAAAGTTTTAGAGCAAATAAGGAGCTTTAGAAGCAGAATGAAAATGTATTTTCCTCGATGAAGAGATACACATTAGACAGATACTTTTATAAGACTTTTTAAAATATCCACTGTTCTTATTATTTCTACTTCAAACTGTAGTATTTAATAAACATGAGATTATTTGTACTTACAGTGTGGACATCTCTAATAAAAGTCTGCTCATCGGTGTTAATTTCAGCAACAGACAGTGATGTACGGTCTATTAGGTTCTAATCATCTGATTTTTGTTTCTTTTAGTCAAAACATTTCAGCATTTTGAAGCACTGTGTCCAAAGTTGGACTCTTAATTCCTATTACTGCATTAAAATGTACGTTAACTATTGACACTCCAAGACTAGTCCTGAGTCAGGTGCCATGAACTCCTCACTGTAAATACAGATAGCCAACTGCTAGCCGATCAGGCTAACTCTGCCACTGACAGCCACAACAAGGACGATGCAAAGATGCAACAACTGGGTTCCTGCTAAAGATATATAAAGAACTTTCCACATGTTTCCAACTGGTGTAAGTGACCCTGCTCTTAAATGGCAGATTTGAAAAGGTCTGAGTGAAAACCTGCTGGAAAAACAAAAAAAAAACACCTTAATTTAGCCAACGCTACAACAAAATGCTTTACCAGACCCTGCTGCTGTTACAGTAAAGTAGGTGAAGTAAACATGAAAATATAAACCAGAACAGACACCACCGTTCTCTACATCTGTGTTTCTGCTTCTAATATTTATATGCAGAGTTTCAAAAACTCTGCTGTAAAGAAAACAGGAGGACGTTGTAGTTATTATATGATTATTACATGAACAGAGACTCTGGTCCTCTGCTGTGACTGCAGTCTTCCTTAGATCACCTGATCTGGTCACCTGATAAAAAGGACACGCCATCACATGTCAGATAATGCTCTAAGGAAGACTGCACATGTAGTTGAAACATGTCAGCGGGGTAAAAAACTCACCCTTACTAACTTTGTCGACAAAAAAGAATTGCTAATCTGTTAGCACAGTTTTCCACCTGGCAAAAAAGCAATTAGATCTACTATCCTGTTCCTGAAAGAACATTTCTTTGTCAGAATGAAAGGAATCAAAGAGACAAACGGTCCCAAAGACTCACAAAATGAACAAAAAGAAACAAAAAATCTCAACAAAGAGACACAAAATGACCACAGAGAGACACAAAGCAACTAAGAAGAGACGGCAAATGATCAAAAATAAATGCAAATGCAACAGGAGACATATAATGACCACGAAGGCACAAAACGACAGCTGGATGTAAAACTCACATCACCTTAAAGGCAGGACTTTAATGTGCTGCTGGCATTTTTCAATCAATCAATGAATCAAAATGTATTTGTAGAGCACTTTACAACAACACAACAGAATACCAAAGTGCTTTCCAACAGCATAATAAAACAATACAATTTGGATTACTATAAAACCATAGAACCCATTTTTCATGTCATTAGTCTGATTTACAGTTTGAATCTCAGAGGCTTTAACACCATGGAGAGATTAAATCTGACATTTAAAATCAAAAACTATAAAGAATCTAATATTGTTTAGCTTCAGACTGTCAGTGTTTAAGTGTTTTTGTGTAACCTGAGAGGAACAGATCAGCAGTAAACTGATCTGATGAAGCTGAGAGTTCATGTAAAACGGAGTTTGGACCCTGAACACAGATCACAGATGCTCTGTTCACTATTTTAACATCAGACTTTCTCTAACGTCCTGAACACACTGATGGAAACCCTCCAACAGCGCCCCCTGCTGCTGCCCTCTGCTCGCATTCAGCAGCTCCTGCAGATTTAACAACCAACACGACTGAACTCCAGCGTTTCTCTGTGAACTTTGGATGTTGGTGAAAAGAAATCCTTCATCTGCCGTCACCTTTTGAAGGTTTGTTTTATCCTCTCAAGTGAACTTTATGTGGAATATCTGGTTTCAGAATGTGGAGGGTGAAGCAGAGGAAGAACATCAGAAATCCTGAACTCGACATACAGTTTTCATTTTAGCTCTTTTCTTGGTTGACTGTGATTTTTTCTAATATTTAAACAGAACTGAAATTATTTTACAGGTCTGAGGAAATCAAAAGAAATATTTCGGACATAGATTGTAATAACATTTTCACAATAAGCTTCTTTTTTAAATGAGAACAGGATTTAACACATACAAACTGTTTTTACTGTTACTATGATATGAAGGTTATCCATCAGTCTTTTTTTCTGTAATATGTCAGCATGACTTTAGAGACATCCTTCATGTACATCAATGATTTCAAAAACTCTAGATTTCTGATCAATTATTCACACTATTATCTCGATAAATATCAATTACCAGCGGTAAAGAATGGATGCTAAATGCTATTTGTCGAAAAACAATAGCGTTTATTATGTCAGGAATTTAAATATCAATGAAAACAAAGCTAAACTATAACTTTTTTCCAAATACCCATTTAATCCTAAATCATTTGCCAAAAAAAGCATGTTCTACATGCGTTATTTAATATTTATGTTGCAGCTAAAGTAAATATTGAGAATAAAGTTGATCTTAAGCACAATTAAGCTTACACTGACAAAAAAGACTAAAGTATTTTTGTTATCATTTAATTACCCTCTAAGCATGCTACTTGTCTATATTATATTTAAATTTTAAATATATTTTAAAATTAAATAGACATTGTTATTCAGAGAGGCTCCAGTTTAACTGATTATGTTAATATATTAAAATTACTGATGCAGTAATGTGTACATCAGGTCTATGTCGATGTGAAGCAACTTTTATATTCTTTACAGATCAGAAATCATTTTAGCTCAAAAACGTTCATCATGTCTTCTTGCTGATACTTTAGTTTCTGATTCTTTTGTTCAGACATTAGGTGAATGGATGGATGTGATTTACCTGCTTGACAGTTTCGGCGACACTCTCACCTTCCTCAGAAGCGTCTCACTGACAGCGTGATGTCAGGCGGCAGGTTTTCACAGCCGGCATTTGCGGCCCAGTAGAGTCGCCAGATGTGCCGGACCAACCACGCCCACACCGTAATGGCATGTCGTGGTGAGCCCAACGGACCCAACCATCCCACCAAGCATGCTGCATCCCCCGCCGTCCTATTTCCTCTGGAGTAGAGTGTCCCAGGTGTGGGAGAGCATGAAGGCTCCTTCATCCCAGTTCACGGCTCTCTCCACCCGCCTCCTGATCTCCATCATCTCCTTAATCAGGGATGAGGGAGGCTTCAGACTCAGAGACTGGGAACTGGAGCGACCTGGACTCAGAGACGGGGAACAGCAGAGATCTGGACTCAGAGACCTGGACTCAGAGACTGGGAACTGGACCGACGGTGACTCAGAGACTGGGAACTGGAGCGACCTGGACTCAGAGACGGGGAACAGCAGAGATCCTGACTCAGAGACGGGGAACTGCAGCAACCGGGACTCAGAGACCTGGACTCAGGGACCGGGAACTGGACCGACGTGGACTCAGAGACTGGGAACTGCAGCAACTGGGACTCAGAGACCTGGACTCAGGGACTGGGAACAACAGAGACCTGGACTCAGAGACGTAGAGATGGAGCGACCTGAAAAAAGACACTGGGAACAGGAGCGGCCTGGAGACGAAGACTGGGAACAGGAGCGACCTGGACTCAGAGACGCAGAGATGGAGCGACCTGGACTCACAGACTGGGAACTGCAGCAACCAGAACTCCGAGACCTGGACTCAGAGACTGGGAACGGGAGTGACCGGGACTCAGAGACGTAGAGATGGAGTGACCTGGACTCAGAGACTGGGAACAGCAGAGACCTGGACTCAGAGACTGGGAACTGGATCGACCTGGACTCAGAGACGTAGAGATGGAGTGACCTGGACTCAAGAGACGTAGAGATGGAGTGACCTGGACTCAGAGACGTAGAGATGGAGTGACCTGGACTCAGAGACGTAGAGATGGAGTGACCTGGACTCAGAGACGTAGAGATGGAGTGACCTGGACTCAGAGACTGGGAACTGGATCGACCTGGACTCAGAGACGTAGAGATGGAGTGACCTGGACTCAGAGACTGGGAACAGCAGAGACCTGGACTCAGAGACTGGGAACTGGATCGACCTGGACTCAGAGACGTAGAGATGGAGTGACCTGGACTCAGAGACTGGGAACAGCAGAGACCTGGACTCAGAGACGGGGAACTGGATCGACCTGGACTCAGAGACGTAGAGATGGAGTGACCTGGACTCAGAGACTGGGAACAGCAGAGACCTGGACTCAGAGACTGGGAACTGGATCGACCTGGACTCAGAGACGTAGAGATGGAGTGACCTGGACTCAGAGACTGGGAACAGCAGAGACCTGGACTCAGAGACGGGGAACTGGATCGACCTGGACTCAGAGACGTAGAGATGGAGTGACCTGGACTCAGAGACTGGGAACAGCAGAGACCTGGACTCAGAGACGGGGAACTGGATCGACCTGGACTCAGAGACGTAGAGATGGAGTGACCTGGACTCAGAGACTGGGAACAGCAGAGACCTGGACTCAGAGACTGGGAACTGGAGCGACCTGGACTCAGAGACGTAGAGATGGAGTGACCTGAAAAAAGACACGGGGAACAGGAGCGGCCTGGAGACAGAGACTGGGAACTGGATCGACCTGGACTCAGAGACTGGGAACTGGAGCGATCCGGACACAGAGACTGGGAACAGGAACGACCTGGACTCAGAGACTGGGAACTGGAGCGATCCGGACACAGAGACTGGGAACTGGAGCGATCCGGACACAGAGACTGGGAACAGGAACGACCTGGACTCAGAGACTGGGAATTGGAGAGACCTGGACTCAGACAATGGGAACTGCAGCAACCAGGACTCAGACACCTGGACTCAGAGACTGGGAACTGGAGTGACCGGGACTCAGAGACGTAGAGATGGAGTGACCTGAAAAAAGACACGGGGAACAGGAGCAACCTGAAAAAAGACACTGGGAACAGGAGCGGCCTGGAGACGAAGACTGGGAACAGGAGCCACCTGGACACAGAGACTTTTCAGACAATTTCAAGTCACTTTGTAAAAGATGTACTAAACGTTGAATGAAAAAGGTTCTGCAATGTTGTGGAAAAAAGGGATGTTTAGTTCTGTTTAAAATGAATACCAGTAAATCTAGTCAATCATTACTATTATATAAACATGTTAATATATTTTCTTACATCACACATCCTGATGATCGTTGAAGTATCAGACGAGAAGAAACTTGGAAGACCAAGAAGGGCAGCTGTCCTCCTATTCTGATGTGCGTCCTACATGAAGTTAGACAAAAGTGAGTTCATGCAATATTAAGTTCACATTGACAAATTCACACTATACATACCTCTTTATCAAGGTACTGCACAACACTTTGAAGGGTCAAAGTCCTGCTTGATGAAATGGCTGCTTTATACAACTGCAAGAGAAAAAAAACTAAAATGAGCTGCATGTTTTGAAAAGGATAATGTGAATCAATTTTTAACCTATCTGCATCATCTTATATCGCATGAGTGAGTAAGAGTGAGAGAAAGAGATATTTTGGGTCCTTCTACATGAAACTGCATTTATGTTATTAAGTATTTCTACAAAGAACCAAAAAATCTAGTACATTTAAAAAAAGACACAGGGATTGGATGTAACAAATATCTGATATTATTAGATAAGTCATATAGAAAATAAATTCCAGTATTTCAATCAATAAAAATAAATAAAATTAATTTGCCCCAAATAATTTTTTACAAGCTTCCAAATAAAAAAAAATTGCTCCATTGTTTTGTTTAATGTGACAGTGAAAATAATGTATTTGGGACAAATTTGAGGGTGTCACCATGAGCTTAATGAAGCTGTGATTAATAATTTTATGAATATTATTTTCTGACCTTTTATGGAATAATCAATTTAATAACCACCAGATTAAAGGAAAAATGAAATTAACTGTAGATTGTAGGGTCATTAGCAAAAGTAGTTAGGTAAAGTTGGCAAGATATTCACAGATTCGGACTTCCGGCATCAATAACTCATGAGATATACGTTGTAAAATCATAAACAATGCCTCTTTCAAATCGCTGTAAGCTAGACAATGTGCTACAAGGCCAGTTTTATCAAAAGTCGCTGTCTTTCAAGCTGCAGAAATAACATTGATGTCTATGAGCAGCTGGCTGTGCAACGAGTGAACAGGGACCGTCTGCAAATAGCAAAACCGCTGCAACAGCGAAGAGACACAAATATTACATTACTGAACTTTAATACACTGTAGTGCCACCAAATTTACTGCAGCCATCAATTGTCTCCTGCTGGTCATACTACAACTCTTGGTTTGATATTAAGTAAAAAAAATCTGAATTTTACATTAAAACGACAAAACACAACAAAAACAAGACAAAATATTATAAAATTTAGACACAAAATGACAAAAATTGGACAAACGACAAAAATTGGACAAAACGGCAAAAACATGAGACAAACAAAAGTCAGACAAACAAGACAAAATATTACAAAAATGAGATAGAAAACAAAAAAGAACAATCTAATATTTTAAATTATAATCAAAACAACTTGTCATGGTCTAGAAATTATTTTAAATTTATAGTTTTACTAATTTACAATCTGCAGTTAACGTCTTCTCTGGAATTTTTATACTTTGAGGGCTGGATTGGACCCTGTGGAGAACCGCTTTTGGCCCACAGGCTGCATGTTGGACACCCCTGTTCTAGACTGTTGGAAAGTCTGACTGCAGTGTTTTTAATCCATCAAATTGTTGTTTTGGGTGCATTAATGTGAGAAATGTTCTTTTGGTGTTTATAAGCAGCAGGAAAACCAAAAGATATTTTAAAATCTGTAAAAATTATTAAAAGAATTTAATGGGAAACATTGAAAAGTCACATTATTGGCCACATTTTGGCAAGAAAAATAATTCAGACTGACAGGTTCTGTTGCTAGGTTTAACAAATCATCATTTTATGAAGTTTTTTGTGTAAAAAATATGAAATTTAAAACAGCAAAAAGTGAAATATTTCCTTTGAAATGCAGCAGTGGAGCACTTCAAATGTAGCTTCCTGATTAGATTCTGCATTATTTCTTTAATCTCACAGAGGATTTAACAGCTGAAGGATCATACACCTAGGCAGACAACAAAAAAAACAAGATTTTGTCTCTTTGTGAAGTTTGCATCTTTTTGTGCAAACACAAAAAGATGCAAAACGATAACAAGGCAAAAAACAGACAAAGCTTCTCCAAGCCGAACCTTTTATAGACTGTTGGAAAATCTGACACTCAGAAACTTTACAGCACATGAAGTGCAAGAAATAAAGTGATCGGTGATTTTAAAAACACTAATATAAGAGGTGATCTGTATCTCAGTTTACCTGCAGTTCAGAAAGGTGTGGTGAGGTATGACAGGTATGTTAACAATCTAGACACCACCTCTTCCTTTAGCAGACTTCAGCTACTTATTCTTCCTCTACATTTGTCACATTACATCCCGGCACGAGGCTCTAAGATTACAGATCAGGAGTTCAGTCTTTACAGTCCAGCTCCGCTCTGCAACATGATATGAAGGAGGAATTGTGAGCAGGATGAATCTCTCCGTGTTTTTGGTGATGTTTGTGTGGAAGCTGAGCATTTCCAGAGGAGGTGAGTGAACGCTGCCGGTACGATCACAAAACCTTTGTTCAGTTTTGGCCTGATTTCTGATACAGCAATTTATTCTCTCTTTAACCCTCGTGTCGTCCTGCAGGTCAAATTGACCCGTTTTAAAGTTTGAAAATGTGGAGAAAAAATAAATATTTTCACAGTGAAAACTTCTACATTTTCAACATTTTTGGGAAATGTTTGAACATTTTTTGGTGCAAAAAAAAAATTCTAAAAAAGGTTTCTTTAAGAACATTCGGAAAAAAATCTACCAAAATCCAGCGAATTAGAACTTTTACTGATATATATGGATTATATATATATTATGTCAGGATTTTTTTTTTTTTTTTAAAAAAAGGATTTTTACTCATTTTTTAAAAATATTTACATTTTTTTATTTCTTGCCAAATTCGAGAATTTTTTTCTTTGAAAAAATAAAAATTTTCAGGGAAACTTTAGGATTTTTTGGAATTTTCTTCTTGAAGATTTTGCAAATTTTTATAAATTTACTGATGAGGATGAGGAGGAGATAGAGCAGGTTTAGTGGGATTAGTCCAGATGTTCAGTGTGAGAACCTACTGGGAGATGAAAACAAAGCTCCTTGTAGTTTTGTCCTTTTTAATTTTATCTATTATTATATTAGTTTTTTTATGAAGTGTGTCTGCTCACTGAATGCTAATTAGTAGACTGGAGCAAGTGGAGTTTTGCTTTAGATTGTTGTGAGCAAAAAGTTGCCAAAAACACCCAACGGATCAAATATGATGCAAAAAATACATCATTAACAAAATAATATGGCACAAATTTTGATTCGGATTTTGTTAGAAGTGGTAATAAACATCTCAATTCCAAGAAATTAGAAAAGCATTGAAGAAATTAGTCTTATTAAACATTTGCAGCATCAGACAGCCATATTAAAGAGAGCTGTGCACGTTTACACCTAACAGCAATCACATCTTTAGCTATTTATAGAAGTTTTCCTAAAACAGAAACAGGATCAGTTGGATGTCGGAGCGGATAACCTCCTGTCCTTTTCTTCACCTTTAATCAGGTGAGCGGTCAGACAGATCTGATTATTTTCTGTCATCATTGCCAAGCATATTTGGTAGTAATTAGATATAAAAAAAAATAACAAAAAGCATCAGTTCTGTCTGTGGTCTAACTATTAGTGTTGGAGAGCATTTGTTTCCTACTGACGTACAAGAAAACAATGAATGGAATTAATTGATATTTCCTCGTTACAGTCACAGGTTTAAGCAGCCGAGTTGCGTGTGAGAGCAGGAGGGAGCAGGTTTGGGTGGTTCATAACATAAAAAAATTTTAACTTACAGATAACTAGGCAGCAGAAGACGGAAACAAGTTTGTTTTCCGCGTCACTGTTTGAGGAATTCTCTGGCAGAGAACGAAATCAGAAGGCTGGTTCCAGGTGATCTGCAGGTAGTTTGTCCTAAATCATAGAAACAAACGGATTTATTAACATGTTGTCTGACGAATATGACTTGAACAGTCTCCAACAGTGCTAATTACAACAGGACAGCCTTTAAAATGTTACCGAGGTGATCTGTGATTTTCATGTTCATTCATTCTACATTCATGTAAATCAGCAGCAGATCGGGAGACTAAACGAGTCCCTCTCAAACTACGTAGATAAGCAGAAAGCACAGATAATAATAGTACACTGGAGAACAGCTTTTATAACTGATCCTCACATATTCAGACTGAACTTAACGATCCCCACATCTGTCAGCAGAAATGTTGTTGTCAATCAGGCCAACCCTGTAAAACCGTTTGTATCATATTTAACCCTCGTGTTGTCCTGCGGGTCAAAGTGACCCATTTTAAAATTTTAAAATGTAGAAAAAAACATATTTTTATGTCCACATTTTCAACATTTTTGGGAAATTTTTGAACATTTTTTTGGTGTAAGAAAAGAAACGCTAAAAAAAACCCAAAACATTTCTTTCAGAACATTCACACAAAAAAAATCAACCAAAATCCAGCAAATTTCGCTGGATTTTGGTTGATTTTTTTGTGAATGCTCTTAAAGAAAGTATTAGAAGTTTTACTGATATATATGGAATCACTTTAGATATTTTTAGGATTTTTTTGGAAGATTTCTGCTAATTTTTAAAAAAATTTTACAAGAATTTTCTTGCCAAATTTGGGGGATTTTTTAAACAATAAAACTTGTAGGGAATTATTGGAATTTTCTTCCTGAAGGTTTTGCAAATTTTCAGAAATTTGGGGAATTTTTTTGCTGAATTTTTGGAATATTTTCAGACAAGGAAACATTATTTTTTGGCATCGGTAAATGAAGACAACAGGAGGGTTAATACATGAGGTTCTGAAACCTCCATCTCATCAACATGATAAATAATTTCCTTTAAAACCTGCCGTATATAACCTGATCCATGTATTCTGCCCCCTTGTGGATCATGGTTCCACTACAAGCAGCTGAAGTCGTATTTTGCCCCTTCACAAAACGGCTACTCTCGTTTTTCAGGAAAATCATTGCTATTTTTCAAGAAGGTAAAAATAACATCGAGATTGCATCTTTTAAAACAAGTATTTCCTGCATTGAATGGATGCATATTAATTCAGTAATTCATTGTTTATAATTCAATTAACTTGTGTTAAAATGTCTGTATCAATTTTGATACTTCACGTTTATAACGTGCTTTTCTCCTGAATTGTAATGGAATCTACATTATATCTATGAAAATACAAACACATACTATTTTAATTACTTAGTTAACTTAATGAATGAAATGGCATCTTCAAATGCATTTTGAGTATTTTTACAGTAACAATTCCTTTGAAATCATAATCGCGATACTATATTGACCTATTTTGAAATGTCAAAAAGACTAGAGGAAGAAGAAAGAAAAAGAAATTACACTGAAGATATCATCAAGGAGATACTGGATGGAAACACAAGTTACACGGAGGAGTTAGCAGATGAGGATGAGGAGGAGATAGAGCAGGTTTAGTGGGATTAGTCCAGATGTTCAGTGTGAGAACCTACTGGGAGATGAAAACAAAGCTCCTTGTAGTTTTGTCCTTTTTAATTTTATCTATTATTATATTAGTTTTTTTTATGAAGTGTGTCTGCTCACTGAATGCTAATTAGTAGACTGGAGCAAGTGGAGTTTTGCTTTAGATTGTTGTGAGCAAAAAGTTGCCAAAAACACCCAACGGATCAAATATGATGCAAAAAATACATCATTAACAAAATAATATGGCACAAATTTTGATTCGGATTTTGTTAGAAGTGGTAATAAACATCTCAATTCCAAGAAATTAGAATTTTCTGTCTATTTTTTGACGGGTCAGGCTTTGCTCCATGTCGTCTGCAGTCTATGACGTGTGATTTGGATGCATTCAGCTCCTCTGACTGATAAACATCAACCACACATGTAGAGCAAACCTTCAGAATCAATCTATATATACAGGTAAACAACTAAAATGAAAAGCTTCTCTCAAACGTCATATTGTTGAGTCAACATTTAACCAATCAGCTGTTAGAGCAGGTGAACCAGATGTTTCCCATTAACTGCTGCTGTCTTGATCCAACAATATTATTGTTGTTTATGTTGGCAAGATGTCAGAGTCAACGAATCATAATGCATTGTGCGTAAGTCGTCCGTCATCTGGACTGGCTCATCTCGAACAAGCTTTAAATGACAGACGTGGGGGTAAAGGAGCCAAAAATTGTACTCAAGAGTAACGTTACTTCAACATAATATCACTTAAGTAGAAGTACAAAGTAGTCATCCAAAAAATTACTCAAGAGTAAAAAAAAGTATTTGGTGAAAAGACGACTCAAGTACTGAGTAACTGTTTGATTGTAATGTCTGATTTACTTTTTAGAAATGATGTGATCAGACAGACAAAAATGTAAAATAATGTGCAAATTCTGGTATTTCTAAATAATAATAATAATAATAATAATAATAATAATAATAATAATGATGATGACATCTTTACAAAATGACAAGACACAAGAAACACAAATCTCAGTTTTTGACAACATAAAGCTTTTGAAATAAATACCCGTAGTAAGATAACGTTTTTATGTTTGAACAGTGCAAACTACTTCCAGTGACAAGACATACTGCATGCTGTATCCGTACATTACGTACACAAGTATAACACACACCTGTGCTCAGCACAAAGTCATTTTTTTACTTATTTAGTTAGTTTGTGGGTTGATCTGTATTAAATGGCCAGATTCTATGCTGCCGTGATTTATGAACACACAATTTGAGGAATGAACACTCTTGGCGGATTACTACACTCGGAGTGATTTTCTTGTTTGTAATGTTTTAAAACTCTTACATAAAACTTTGAACCTTGAAGTTCTATATAAAGTGGGTTTTCTAGTTTTCAGTCCATGTAAGCTGCAGCAACGAAACATTCCAGCAGTTAAACATTTACCAGTTATTACTATTCTCAGCTCCCACAAACATTAATGAATCGAAACCTCTTCCAAGTTTCAATAACCAGATCAGAATCTGTGGAAATTAAAAGACCTGAACTATGGAAAACTCATTTTTACAGATGTCTTGGTTCTGTTGATTTCAAGTTATTTTTATTTTATTCATTTATTGCAACGTAGTTTAGTTGTAATGATTATTTCTCAGTAACAGAACAAACGCTGCTCAACAACTAAATCTAAGTGTGTTTCTGATGCAGGTCTGAGTCTCTCACTAACATGATCTTTACCTGGTGTTGCAGATACTGAGGTGTCCTGTGTTTTCATGGAGAGATGCATCTTACCGTGCAGCTTCCAGGTCGACACTGAAGTTAACATCCGCTGGATTCATTTCACAGGACTTCATGTCCACTCGTACTCCGACAACCAGGACCAGTTTGGGGATCAGGAGCAGAGCTTCAGAAACAGGACATCACTGTTCCAGGACCAGATCTCCAGAGGAAACGCCTCACTGCAGCTGACAGGAGTGAAGGTTCAGGATGAAGGCAGATATATGTGCTTCACCAGCACCATCCATGAAAACAAGACTTCTATTATCAACTTACAAATCAACGGTGTGAGAAAAGTACAGAAAAAAAGCAATATGTTGTTTAATAGTTAAATTTAATCTCAAATTATTAGTAACTCTACCCATGTATCATTTGTTTGTTTTTTGCAGCTCCAGTGCATAAAGTCAACATCCAGCAGGTAGAAAACAGGATCACCTGCAGCTCAGAGGGGATCTACCCTCAACCTGAGCTCACCTGGTCCACCACACCTCCATCCAACATCAACCTCCACTCAACCTCAGTCCAGCAGAATGAACAGCAGCTTTACAGCGTCAGTACTTCTCTGATCCTCTCACCCAATGATACTGATCTGATCTACAGCTGCACCGTCAGCACTCCAGCAAACAGGAGGAGAGCTGCTTGGAGGAAACTCAGTGAGGAAAACATCTCATCTCAGTTGCTTCATTCTTAGGTTTTTGTCTTCCATCATTTCAGCTCCTATCAGTGGATCAACAAGTGAAACAATCATCACCTCGGTTTGTAGTCCAGCTGTCTGGAGGCAGGAGAGATATGAAACTACAGGGCATAAATCTGACAGTTTCTCTTCATAACATTCCAAAATATATTCTACAACTGAAATATATAATAAATCTATAGAATATACTTAAATCCTTTAAACAGACCCCTTAAATCTGACCAGATGAGCCCAATTATATTTAGATTTTTATTTATGATGTTTTAAAACTCTTAAAATACTGAACTTGGAAGTCGTATATATTAGTTTTTCTGGCTTTTAGTCGGTGTAAACTGCTACAACAAAGCATTATGATTACTTAGGAGGACAAATTAGTATTCCACTAATTAAACATTTACTGGATACCTTTGTGTGTTTGAGGAGGTTTTGGGATTTTATCATCTTTTAACAGCCACAGCTCCCAGAAATATTTATTCTTGAAGTTTCAGGGATCAGAAACTGTGGAGACTGAAAGATCTGAACTCATGAAAACTCATTTTTACAGACCTATTAGTTTTGATGATGTTCTGTTCTTATTGGACTTTTGCTGATGGCCTTGTTATTTTCATTTGCTGTAGAGTGCTCTGTAACACTTTTTAGTTTTAATTATTGTTTCTCAGTAACAGAAGGGACAAACACTGCTCAACAACTACATCTCAGTGTGTTTCTGATGCAGGTCTGAGTCTCTCACTAACATGATCTTTACCTGGTGTTGCAGATACTGAGGTGTCCTGTGTTTTCATGGAGAGATGCATCTTACCGTGCAGCTTCCAGGTCGACACCGACGTCATCATTCACTGGTTTCAGTTGACAGCAGGAGACTTTTGTACGCACTCGTACTACGACAACCAAGACCAACTCGAACATCAGCACCAGAGCTTCAGAAACAGGACGTCACTGTTCAAGGACCAGATCTCCACAGGAAACGCCTCACTGCAGCTGACAGGAGTGAAGGTTCAGGATGAAGGAAGATATCAGTGCTGCACAAGCACCATGACTGAAAACGATAATTCATTTATCAAAGTAAAAGTGGACGGTATGAGAAACACTAACTACAACAAGAAACCCCTGAGTTCTGAGTAATTTATCTACAACATATGAGAGAAAAGTCCCTATTTTCTCCTTTTTTCCAGCTCCAGTCCATGAAGTCAACATCCAGCAGGTAGAAAACAGGATCACCTGCAGCTCAGAGGGGATCTACCCTCAACCTGAGCTCACCTGGTCCACCACACCTCCATCCAACATCAACCTCCACTCAACCTCAGTCCAGCAGAATGAACAGCAGCTTTACAGCGTCAGTACTTCTCTGATCCTCTCACCCAATGATACTGATCTGATCTACAGCTGCACCGTCAGCACTCCAGCAAACAGGAGGAGAGCTGCTTGGAGGAAACTCAGTGAGGAAAACATCTCATCTCAACAATCCACTCACATATTATTGACTTGCTTCATTCTTGTCTTTTTCTCTTCCATCATTTCAGCTCCTATCAGTGGATCAACAAGTGAAACAATCATCACCTGCGCTGCCTCCAACTTTTCCTTCTCTCACCTGCTTTGGAGATTCAACCACAGTCAGATGATCCTGAACCAGAGCAGGACTGATGGCAGCTCCACAATCTCAGAGGAGTGGAGGCAGCAGGTGAAGGATGTGTCAGAGTCAGGAGACATCACACTGCAGGACTTATCTTCAGAGCAGGAGGGAATCTACACCTGTCAACTCAGTAATGCTGAGGAGAAGCTGATAAGTGACACCTCTGTGAAGATAAGTGGAGGTAAAACAGCAAAAGTTACTCTGATTATCTGGAAGATGTGTTTGACCTGCAAACATCAAAGATCACAAAACTCCATCATGAAGCTTCCAGAGACAGAATATTAACTGAATCTTTTATATTTCAGGGAAATCAGTCAATGGAGGAATCCTAGTTGCTGGGATTCTACCCGTTTTAATTACAACAGCAGCAGTCAGTCTGTTACTCTACTATAAAAATATTAAAGGTAAGAAGATGTTCTTCCTTCACTTTGGAATCCATTTCTTGTATGTTTTCTGTGCTGATGATGTCTTCTGGACTCTGAACATTTTTCAGGTCAAGAAGAAAACAGCACAAGAAGGTTGAACAATAATGAATTTACGTAAGTAGACCTTTTCTATGAAACTTCTCTGCTGCTCTGTATGAGCTACAGTATGTCAGAGAACATGTTAAAGGAGAAAACTGTTGACATGAAGTTACAACCAATTTTCTGAGTTCAACAACATTCATAGAAGACATAAAAGACACTGAAATGAAGATAAAAAGAAAATCAAATGAAAAGGTTACATTACTGTGAAGGTTTATTTTGAAACACTGAAGGAGAATAAATAAAGGTCTGTTTTAGATCGGTGTGTTTTGGTGTTTAATTATATTTCACTGTATTTGCAGACTTGAAGATAAAAACGAAGGAACATCTTCAGCTGAAGCAACGTGCTGAAAACGTCTACACCATTGATACCAGGAACTAACGGATTAAATTCTGTTGTGATGTTTTTAAGTGTTGACTAGTTGGTACCTGTAGCCAACAGAAAACTATAAATGTAGATTTTTCACATTGGTGGCCTGATTGGACACCTAGAATTCTTTGAGGGACAACAAAACTTAAGTCAGAGCTAAATTTCCAGAATTCATTAAGCTGTTGCAGGACACAGGCTGGTTCTAACTGTGTAAACTGACAAACTTTCTTTCTAGTACAGCACAGACTGCTAGCTGTACAGTGAACTTTTTTTTTTTTAATTTATTGTGATATTTGTGTGTCTGTCAGTAACAAAGCTGGGCTTAGTTACTGGTGTCCATGAGCTCCTGGTTGTAGATTTCAGGAGACATTTATTGGACACATTCCAGTCAATATTTAAAACGTTTGTCGCCACAGTAAAAGCATGAAACTAACGAAGAACTTTATTTTTCTAAAACATTGCAATTTTATTGTGCCTAAATTTAGTGTTTTACTTAATTTCATTTTAAATCTTTTCAAAAAAGGTACAAATTGGTGCATAAAATGCCTCCCAGTGTTCCAAATAAATGACATGAGGCTGAATGCTGCTAAGCGTTAGTCATCTAAAGCACTTTCTGTTCTGAGGTCACATCTCTTCCCCTCAACCTGTTTTGCACTGATGATTTTAGGTTTGTGGTGAAATGTTGTATGTGATATTTTTCCGTTTTCTTTAATAAATTAGTTGTTTCAGCTGTAGTCTTTTACTTGTGCTTACATTTCATCTCAGAGGTTTGCATCTGCTGTCAAAAAATCTGTAAGTGCCAAAACCAGTTGGCATCTAACACTGGAGAGAACAGATGTTTTTCTGTTGACAGAACATATTATTTTAAATTATTTATGTTCTCTGTTGTATTTATAAGACCTGTTTATGTTTTGAAAGCAGCGCAGAACGTCTGAAAGCCTCACCATATTACATCTCATTATTTTCTGAACTGTCACCTGGTTCTTGAATTTTGGGTTTTTCTTTACATCAACAAAAATATTTCAAATTAAGGCCTTTGTGGCACAATGATTTCTTCCTTCTCTGAATTGTTAGTTTCAGATCTTCCAAAGGCATTAAGTTGGATTAAGATCAGGACTCTTGGGACACTTCAGGACAATATAGTTTCCTTCTTATCATAGTTTACTTGTTAGTTTCAGCTAATTACTCTGTACTGAATCAACTCATCACAGAGACAATAGTTACAGTCAGACTTGCTTTCCTGTAACAGTTTAAAGAGTTTCTTCTTTATTTAACATTAAGAACTTAAAGTCTACAGAAGCAGGGATTAAATTAAATACTAGTTTTTGTTATGGTTCAAACTGTATTGAATATTATAAAAAGAAAACAATAAGAACTTAAGTTTCCACCGTATGTTTTCTAAAATTACAACTACTTAAATGATAATCTGACTGTGTTAATGTCATTTTTACTAAATATCAAAAACTCCTACAAACAAAAATAAATCATTTGATAGTTCGAACAGTGTTTGAAGGCTCTTTAATGTTTATATTGACTGAAACATTCAAAGACAAGATGCCACAATAATAAGTTGTCTTCTTTATTTGTAGAACTTTAAAGTAATTTTACTAACTTAATCAACATGCGACCATAACAACATTTTTGTCCTTTTAATGCTTGTTTTTTTTTTTTAAATAATGTCTATTAACCTCAGTTACAATAATCCATAAATACTACACCATGTGGACAAAAACGTCACCACTGAAACCTATTAGAACTGTTATTTTTGAAACCATCCAATCTATGTTACCAGGCTTTTATCATTTTCACCACTGGCTAGATGCATTTTAAAAAATATATACTATGACAAAATAATCATTATTTAATACTGGTCAGAAAAATCTCCTTTTCATATTATTTTTCAGAGTGTTCAGTCCTCGTTAAATGCTACCTGAAGATAATTAGATGGCTTAGTTATATGACAACAACTTAATGTCACCGGGTTGGACTCTTACTCACTAATGAACAAGTCAACTCACTTATCAAACATAAGTTACATACACAGGGTACGACCCTGATATATTATTTAAATACCAATTTATCAGATTAAACTAAAGACAATATAAAAATCTTTCAAAAAACTCAGCTGACTATAGAGAATATTAAAGATAACACGATGTAATGTTGTAAAATAATATAAAATTTTTGCCAGTTCTGGTGCATCTGGAGATTTCCACACGAACTGAAACATGTTTGGGCCCTCAAAAACGCATTTAAATAGTCAGGAGAAAAATAATAAGAATTCCTTGCATTACGATGAGGTCTTCACACCATTCAGTGCTCAAACCCTAATTAACATGGACAACTTCAATGTTAACGTTAAGATTATAATAAAGGTAGTAAAACTTCTAATATAAATGACTGTGGAGTGTTTCCTATTAATTCAGTAGCATGAAAATAAAGTCTGACTTCTTACCTTTCCAGCTGAATGTGGTTTTATCCATTTATTTTAGATGGTCACTTATCAAACATAAGCTACATATACAGGTTACAACCCTGAAATATTGTTTAAATACCAATTTATCAGATTAAACTAAAGACAACATAAAAATCTTTCAAAAAAAATCAGGTGACTATATAAAATATTACAGACAAGACCTTGTAATGTTGTATAATAATACAAATTATCATGGACAACTTAAATGTTAACATTAAGTTAAATGTAATAAAACTGCTAATATAAATTACTGTAGAATGTTTCCTATTAATTCAGTAGCGTCAAAGTAAAGTCTGACTTCTTACCATTCCAGCTGAATGTGGCTTTATCCAGCTCCACAAATAGCTGCACAGTCCAGTTTACTGAAAACACGTTAGCTAGCAGGATGCTAACCTAGCTAACGGAGCTAACGCTTATTTCCGGCCGTTAGCTAGCCAGCTCGTCATAAAGCCTCCTGAATGAGTGCAGGTTGTCTCAGTCAAACTTTACTGAACCTTCCTGGAATAAAACACCATCTTCCTCACCTCAGCCTCCTTAGTTTCTCCTCCAAAAAGCGGCTCCATGTTCTTGTCCTCCTTCTTTTCCTCCCGCCATCTCTCCGTAGAAGCTTCCAGAAGCCGCCGTTATCTGAGCTCAGTGCGCCTGCGCAGACGTTGCGTTTCTCCACTGGGTTGCCAGATTTGACAAAATTCTCTCAGTTTTAATGCTGATTTAGGAGACGGATTTTTGTCCCTCCACACATCTGAGCTTCATGTCACTTTATATCAGACATTAAAAACTAAACATCTTCAGTTTGTAAAGCTTTTCCAAGAAACAAAGTCTAATTCTGACTTTGGGTTAACCCTCCTGTTGTCCTCATTTACGGGCACCAAAAAATATTGTTTCCTTGTCTGAAAAAAAACCCCAAAATTCAGGAAAAAAAATTCCCCAAATTTCTGAAAATTTGCAAAACCTTCAGGAAGAAAATCACAATAACTAATTACTGCAGCTGATGTACATTACTGCAATCAGCACAGTGCAGGCAGGTGAGTGAGACAAGGAAGACAGACAGACAGACGCAGAGACCAACAGACACAAACAGAGGGAGCCAGAGGGACAAGACAAGGAGAGAGAAGACGGGATGAGTGAGAGACATACAAGAAGACAGGAAGAAGGAGAATAGGGCTAAAGCAGGGATCATAACAGTGTCTGAACCTTTCTTTTAGATTTTGTCAAACAAGATTTATATTTTTATTTACACAGATCTGAGATACGACTTGTTCAGACTTGATTTTATCTGGCGTTTTATCGATTATTGTTTTATCTAAAACAAAGAAAATCTGTTTATGTTGTTCCACAGAACAAGAACAAACCTTTGATCCCATTCAGCAGCACTCAGAGAATAAAGAAACAGCATGAAGGAATCTGTATGTTTTTCTCTGTGAACTTTGGATGTTGGTGAAATGAATCTCTCATCTGCTCTGAGCTTTGTTTTTTTAATTCTCCACAGTCTCCAGTTCACTGTACGCAGCAGATGTATTACAAACACACAAATGAAAGTCACCTGATGCGGAGCTCTACGATTTACACATCTGAGCCCATCTTACGTGTCAAAGCAGAAGTTGACATGTTTTTTTGTGTTTTTTGTCACTTCCCAATTACTCTGCTGGTTACTTTCTGTCCAGCTACTTGAACACATTGACAGCTGGAAGAAGTTCAGTCTTCACCATCCAGATCTGCTCTGCAACATGATGTAAAGCTGGAATTATGAGGCTGAACCTTTCTGTGCTTTTTGGGATGTTTCTGGGGAAGCTGACTGTTTCCAGAGGAGGTGAGTGAAACGCCACCAACATTATTAGAAAAACTTTGGTCATTTTAAAGATTTAGTCCATGAGCCAAAATGTATTTGCTACTTTATTTGCTTCTTCTGAGTCAGGGGGTGTTCTCCTTGAGTTTAGTTTGGTGAAGAGCTTTGCTATGGCTCGCTAAATTGCTACGTCTTCGCTGCTAACGTTAGCTGTGGCTGCTTGTGACTGGGTGCTTTGCATTGCTGCTTTAGGCTAAACTTGAGCAAACTCCTTCTTCCAATGCTACCTTTATTAATGGTGCCGTGGGGGCGTTTCTGAAATGTACATTTTTTATTCATTGGACTGACAACTCTCACATGCTCCTCCATTTCCACGTCTCTTCTCCACCTACTCCTCATCTGGATCCTCCCAGCTACAATGGGAGCCAATCAGCTTATGCTAAACAAGCCCAAACCCAATGACAGCCAATCAGTGTCCGCTTCAGAGTGGGCGTGACCAACTCAGCACAGGAAGTCCAACACATAAAAACGGGTTTAATAAAAGGGCAACTGGCATACAGAAACAGTAAAGTTAGAGATTAAAAATAAGATTAACGCGATTAAAAAACATAATGCACTAAATATTTCTGCAATTAATTAATCACAATTAATGTGATAATTTGACACCCCTAATTATATTCCATTTCTGCTAATAGATGCCTTAAATCTGGAAAAGATGAACCTGATTATATCCTGTATTTATCCTGCTGTCAACAAATCCCATAGAAAAACAAAATTCTGTTAATTGGACAAAAAAACTGCTAAGTTTGGGCGCCCGGATAGCTCAGCAGGTTAAGAGGGCTGGTCCCTGATGCAGGGGCCTTCCATTCCTGCTCAGGGCCCTTTGCTGCATGTCTTCCCCCCACTATTCTCCCTCCTTTCCTGTCTGTCTCCACTGCACCGATCTAATAAAGGCAAAAAAATAACTTTAAAAAAACTGCTAAGTTTTATTTACACAGATATTTATTCATGTTTACATTCCACAGAAGTTATTAAAATTGAAATAAAAGCAACGCTACAGTTCTATATTTCAGGCTTTCTGTCAGTATAAACTTCTCAACAACTACATCTAAGTGTGTTTCTGATGCAGGTCTGAGTCTCTCACTAACATGATCTTTACCTGGTGTTGCAGATACTGAGGTGTCCTGTGTTTTCATGGAGAGATGCATCTTACCGTGCAGCTTCCAGGTCGACACCGACGTCATCATTCACTGGTTTCAGTTGACAGCAGGAGACTTTTGTACGCACTCGTACTACGACAACCAAGACCAACTCGAACATCAGCACCAGAGCTTCAGAAACAGGACGTCACTGTTCAAGGACCAGATCTCCAGAGGAAACGCCTCACTGCAGCTGACAGGAGTGAAGGTTCAGGATGAAGGAACATACAAGTGTTTCATCAGGACCATCAACAGAAACAAGGAGTCAATTATCAACCTAAAAGTTCACAGTATGTGATAAGTCCAGAAAACCATCGACTTGTTTATGTTTCATTTATGTTTAGTGATTTTGAAATTTCTAAAATGTGCTGTTTATTAATTAAGTTACTCAGTCTGTGCATCAAAGTTCTCTTTTTTTTGCAGCTCCAGTCCATGAAGTCAACATCCAGCAGGTAGAAAACAGGATCACCTGCAGCTCAGAGGGGATCAACCCTCAACCTGAGCTCACCTGGTCCACCACACCTCCATCCAACATCAACCTCCACTCAACCTCAGTCCAGCAGAATGAACAGCAGCTTTACAGCGTCAGTACTTCTCTGATCCTCTCACCCAATGATACTGATCTGATCTACAGCTGCACCGTCAGCACTCCAGCAAACAGGAGGAGAGCTGCTTGGAGGAAACTCAGTGAGGAAAACATCTCATCTCAACAATCCACTCACATATTATTGACTTGCTTCATTCTTGTCTTTTTCTCTTCCATCATTTCAGCTCCTATCAGTGGATCAACAAGTGAAACAATCATCACCTGCGCTGCCTCCAACTTTTCCTTCTCTCACCTGCTTTGGAGATTCAACCACAGTCAGATGATCCTGAACCACAGCAGGACTGATGGCAGCTCCACAATCTCAGAGGAGTGGAGGCAGCAGGTGAAGGATGTGTCAGAGTCAGGAGACATCACACTGCAGGACTTATCTTCAGAGCAGGAGGGAATCTACACCTGTCAACTCAGTAATGCTGAGGAGAAGCTGATAAGTGACACCTCTGTGAAGATAAGTGGAGGTAAAACAGCAAAAGTTACTCTGATTATCTGGAAGATGTGTTTGACCTGCAAACATCAAAGATCACAAAACTCCATCATGAAGCTTCCAGGGACAGAATATTAACTGGATCTGTTTATATTTCAGGGAGTTCAGTCAATGTTGGAGGAATCATAGTCGCAGTGATTGCAGCTGTTTTGGTTGCAGCAGCAGTTGGTCTGTTTCTGTTCTGTAAAAAGATAAAAGGTAAGAAGATGTTCTTCCTCCACTTGGGAATTTATTTCTTGTATGTTTTCTGTGCTGATGATGTCTTCTGGACTCTGAACATTTCTCAGGTCAACAAGGAAACAACACAAGAAGATTAAACAATGAATTTACGTAAGTAGACCTTTTCTATGAAACTTCTCTGTTTCTTTGTATGAAGTACAATGAGTCTTTTATCTGGTTAAATAAAGGGTAAAAAGAAAAATAAAACTAAATATGTGAGGGAACATGTCAAAGGAGGAAACTGTTGACATGAAGTAAATTTTCCATTAAAGTCACTCAAAAGAAGATATAATTTTTAAACAAATAGTATGAATCATAATTGATGTGATGATTTATTTTACACTTCATACTGAAGAACAATTAAGGAACTGGATTTTATCTCCACATGTTTTGATTTCTTTTTATTTACAGGTGCATTAAAAGTGAAGATAAAGATCCAGGAAGTCTTGAAAACTTAAACAACAGTTCTTTGACTCTGTCAGATAAACTTCAGTCCAGTCAGGACACCCTGGACCTCTGAGGTTTGGCTGAAGGAAGTGAATATGACATTAATGTGAAATGGATAGAGGATGTGTTGAAGTGTTGAGTTGTGAAATTTGAAATCAGAAAAGGTAGAGCAAAAATGTTTCTAAATGGTACCTCTGTCTGTCCAGTTCCGGCAGATAAACTGACTTGTGTCTGAACAGAAACTAAACTGCAGTCTCTCACCAGGTACTCTCTCTGTTAGTAGTTCTTATCGGAACACTCTATTCCTCTTTCTAAGTGTAACATCCAGTAGCTGAATGGACTCTGACCACACCGGAGGAGCACAAGCACATGATCTGATTGAAGTACAACCACCTCCCAGTCCTGCCCCCCCACTAGTCCAGACTAAAAGAGGATGTACAGCTGTTAGCATTGCTAACTGTTTAGCCCAGTGAAACTGTGGTGCAACTAAAGGAGCATAATACACACTGGATGATCTCAAAATATCAGGTGCTGGACACCACCACTCAGAAATCTCTTTCTTTAACACTGGAGGCACACAGGTTCCTTTTACTCATGAGACACGAGAAGTGAATTCCCAAAATAAAATACTATATTCAATTACAATTTTCTACAAATGTACTCTTAAAAACCAGACACCATTCACACTAGGGGCAAACAAAAGAAAAGAAATGTAATGAGTTGCTGAGCTTACCAGGTGGATGGAGGTAGCGAAGGGGAGAAGAATCCCCCAAAATAATGCAGAAACACCCAGACGTGACACACACTCATGATAACATGAACCAACTCCTCAGGGACACCAGCAGCTGAAAAGGAAAAGAAACAAGTTATTTGGAGAACACAAACAATTAATACAACAGAACATACTACCAAAACGAACCATACAAAAAGGTGCGGGTTCAGATTAAACGATGTAAATCATGCAAAACACTAAATGCTCCAAACAAAACAAACAGAAACAACAATCAACCAATAAACAAAATAATCAAAGCAATAGAGTTTCTCCAATCATACAATTAAAATGAAACTCATTAATTATGGAGCATTCGGTCCGTACACTCAACACACAGTCAACAGTTCAATTCATCAAAAATGAAAAAATAAGATTAAGAAACTAATTCACCTGGTAAAAGCTCCACATGTTGAGCTACAGGGTCTGGAAAAACGTTTTGAATGGTACTGTGTGAGTTGGAAACTAAAAGAAGAAGAGATGTTTTTGAAGTGCTGAAGTAATATTAACTTCATTTTGTACATCCAATTTTTAACTACGAAAGCAGAAATGGTTATTTTTTAAGTCGTTAACAGTGAAATATTGACTCAACTGTACTTATTTTTGCTGATGTCTTTATTAATGGACCGTCTCCATCCCCACATACACCCACCTGTTAAGAGATTTTATGCACTTTGAGAGACTGGATTGTTTTTTATCTGATTTTGTTGCTGTTTATTAAGATGTTTAAATTTTAATATGATGTAGTTTTATTGATGTTTCTATTGCACTGCAGTCACTGATGGAGAAACGAAATTTTGTTCTCGTGTATGAAAATGACAATAAAATCTTTGACCTACATTTTCTCACTGTGGCTTCAATTAAACATTATTTCATTTACACTTCTAACCGTCTTTTGTCACCTGTTTGTCATCTCCAGCCTCCTGCTCAGATTAATATTCACTGTAAGTCAAATTCGTCACTGTCAAATGTTTTGATGCTGAATTTCACTTGTTGATGCTTTCAAACTCAAAAGACTCAGGATTCTTCAGTTATGAAAACATTTGCAGATTAAACAGATTATTCTAAATATTCCACCTTTGACGAGAACAAAGACACCAGGAAGCAGCAGAGCTACAGCAAATCATCAAAGTTTATTTTCCTGCACATTAAAAAGCAAATGAAAGTAGAAGCCTGAATGAATGAAGGAAAGCCCAGAAGAGAAAGGAACTAACTCCGTTCTCTGTGGACGTTGAATCGACTCAGTGGTCCACTTTGCTGGACAGCGCTGCCCCCTAGTGGTAAAAGAAAAGAAGTACAGTATACAAAACCCTCCCCATTCAAGCCCAACGCGTCCCTTGAATAAATTAGCTCGCTAGGTTTTGCTCTCGGCCAGTATTTACACCAGTGCTTCAGCCAGTTCATCAACAACAACAACAACAACAACAAGAGAAGACGCAGATTCCATAGATTAGTTTTTCTTGATTCTGAACGAGCCGAGAGAAGCCAAACGATTTTAAAAAGATAGAAAACAGGCACGTGTTGAGGGTTTAGACGTCTGCCGACCCAAACGCTTTCACATCCGGAAATCTGGAGGCTGAAGAATGCAGAAGTCTGAGCTCACAGGACGAGTCAACAGAACATCAGGCTGCAAAGAGCGAATCGGCGCTAATTTAAAGGAGAGAAATCAGTAGTTTGTTGCCTGTTTCTCCCTAAAGCTCCAAAGATTATTTAACTGATCAAGAAACTTGTTGTTTAGCAGATTAATCTGCATCCAAAAAAACATTCTAAAACTTAACACATTTGTCCAAACCAGTGAATTCTTTTGGAAGAATTATTTTTCTGGTGAATTTACTTTTTCCTAAATTTGACGTTTGAACATAAAAGTCAAATCGCTTCCAGAAAAATAAAAAAACGGGGCTATGTCGATTTTTGTCAGGTGATTTTTTTTTTACACTCAAATGCTACAAATTCCTGCATTTGAGAGCAGCATTGGATTAGAAAACTCAGACACACATTTGAAGTTTCTACGTAGAAACAGAAAAGCTTTTCCAAAACTTCCTGCAGAATATTGATTGGACTCTTTTTATACGCTGGATTTAAAACTAAATTCCCCCAAATTCAGTATTAACTCACTCATGTGAGCTCAAAAAGTCTGCAACAGTCTAACAGAAGGACGGCACTGAGCTCTCGAGGATTGTTTTTTTTTCTTCTTCTTAGTGAATCTGTTAAAACTAAAAAAAAACTGCCTCCAGATCTGCGGAGGGAAACGAGCAACGGTCGGGGCAGCTGGGAGGGAGAGGACATGATCTACGAAACCCCAACAAAACTCAGAAATGTGCAGACAGGATCTACAAATGCAAAAACTACACTGAAAAACATAAAAAAAAATCATCAAAAACTGCATTTGTTACCGTTCTCGTAGCTCAGTTACGCACCAGAGCAAAAAACTGCCCCCAAAAATGAGAAAATAACGTCAAAAAGGCCCGAGATGAGTGGATTATTTGTAAAAATGAGAGTTAATGGATGATAAAAAACGTTTTGTGGGTTGATCACCGTTTCAGCCCGACACCAGAGTGGGAGGTAATAAACACAAAGACAATCAATACTGTCTCACAATGATGACATCAGCAGTTATCTCACTAAGGCTTTGAAAACAAATAGAATCTCTGAAGAAAATCAACAACCTGCAGAGGAAAAGTGTCCTTCTAAACTCAGCTGTCAAAGGACGATCCTTCCCGCTGCTCTCTGTCGTGACGGTAAATCGATAAACAAAAGGGGCTGTGGGTTGTGAGTGCAGTCAACAGTTTTGAAAGCAGAGATCCGGCCGTCGCTGTGCTTGGCACTGGTTAAAGTTTCTCAGCAGAGAGGGCCTCGGGGTGGAGCTGGCAGCCCGAATCATC
This sequence comes from Amphiprion clarkii, assembly GCA_027123335.1. Lineage (NCBI taxonomy): Eukaryota > Metazoa > Chordata > Actinopteri > Pomacentridae > Amphiprion > Amphiprion clarkii. The sequence continues at coordinate 26,423,694 of CM049588.1, read as the reverse complement.
CTCCTCCTCCTCCGGTGCCGACGGATGGGTGAAGTTTTGTGGCCGAGGTGTCGGACGGCCGTCACTCGTCTGAGCCGGCCGAGCGTTTCTGGCTCCTTTTGCGAGGAGATCTTCTGGGGATGCTTTGTCTGCAGAAGAAGAGACACAGTAAAGAGGTGAAGAAGTGGTTTTAACAGACAAAAATCCACCAACACACAGCTTTAAATCAGATTATTATTCTGGTTAGGGATCGACCAATGCAAGGTTTCCAGGGTCAAGACTCCTACTGATTACTGGTAGTCAAGGACAGCTGATATTTAGATTGAATACAGCACCGGCAGCAGAATAAGTTCTAGCTGCACCACCTGTTAACACCTACAACTGAATCACTGGGTTCTGCAGTGTTTATTAAACCTTCAAAAAGCTCCACTAATTCACAAAAGTTATCCCGTTATATAAATGTGCTCATCTGTCGCTCTGTGTAAACAATGGCTTTCAGTGATTGGCTGTTACTCCTGATGTGCAACAGCCAATCAGACAGAGCTGTGGGCGGGGCCTTACATAGACCACATACTGAGTGCAGAGAGAGAGCTGCTGCATCAGTCAAAGCAGGACAGGAAATTTATTTTGTGATAATCGGTCAGAAAGTTTTCTTTATTCAGCCACCATAAACACACAGCTTTAAATACGATTATTATTATTAATGCCTTTACTAGGGATTGAACCAATATGGTACAATGAGTTTTAGTCAAATACCCCTGAACTATTCTATATATGTACAATATCCCTGCACTGTACTATATATATATATATATATATATATATATATATATATATATATATATATATATACACACATACATAGATACACACACACACGTATATATGCATATCTATCTATATGTATGTACCCCTGTACTATACTATTTATGTACTACTATATATGTACAACACATGTTGTAAATATTAGATTTTGTGTCGTTTAGGATGTATTTAGGCTAATAAGGCTGCAGGAGCAGACTGTGGAACGTTCTCCAGACGACCTGCAGATTTGTTTTGCTGCTAACAATCGATTAGTCAGAGAGTCGGTGAGATTTCAGTCGACAAACATTTTCAGTGTTTGAACGCAGCTCCAGCAAATCATCACATTTATTAAGAAGAGTCACAAACATCCACACGACACGAAGCAGACCTCACCTCTGCGACTCTGCACTGAAGACGCAGGAAAGCATGACAGCGAGGAAGGCAAAGAGAGAGAAAAAGAAAGGAGAGGGTGAGTGATCCTCATGCACAGTGAAGGTTAAAAAGGTCATTCTGAAACAGGCGAGGCGGGAAGAGACCAGAGACACCTGCACATACACATCGACAGAGGAAGCTCCAGGTCTGACTCTTCATTTCAATCTTTTTGTGGTTTGGTCCTCAGTCTAAATCAAAAAGCCAGTTCATGCCAGTTCCTTGTTTAGTGTAACATGCAAAACCACTGTGAAGAAAAGGGTTGGACTGAACTGTAAAGAAACTTTGATTTAAGAGACAAAGACAACGTTAGCCATTACTTCAGGCAAACTAGGACAATGCTAGCCACTATTTTAGCCTAAAAAAGAATGTCTGCCACTACTTTAACCTAACTATTACAACGTTAGCTGCAACTTTAGCCTAAAAAAAAAAGACGTTAGCCATTATTTCAGGCTAACTAGGACAATGTAAGCTGCTACTTAGCCTAAAAAAGAACGTTTGCCACTAGTTTAACATAACCATTACAATGTTAGCAGTTAATGTTATCCACAACTGCTGCTACTGCCGACACCATTACAGCTAATGTCAGCCACATTACTGCTGCAGCTACTACTTCATCTACTACCAAAACTATCAGTATCACCATCAAAGCTAATGTTAGACACACATCACTGCTACTATCAAGCTAACTGCTCTTAAGAACTGGGATCGATAAGCAGAACCAGGAAGATCTAAACGTTACCCAACCCCAGTGGGGAACTGTTCAGACTCAGACATGCTAACAATCAGATCCGTGAGGCTTGACTGGACTGAAGCATCGACTCTGTCTGAAGAAATCACAGGCTGAGTGTAGAACTGTGTGACGATTACGTACTGATCTGGTTGAGCGTCTCCTGAGGGATCCAGCTCAGGTCCACGTCGTTGTGGCTGGAAGTTCCCATTTCCACCTTCGGAGCCGGACGCCTCCTCTGCAAACACGACGACAGTTAGAGGTCTGTGGAGGGACTCACCGGTAGATGCAAACGCAGCGTCAGTAACGGGCTGTTTTTGTGTAGTAGAGAAACATGACTGAATTTCCTCCTCAAAGACTACTTTTTCCGGCATAGAAGATTATTTTCCGCATCCTCAAAGAAGTGTTCAGTTTGAAAACCTGCAGATTTGGAGCCACCGAATGTTCTCTTGACAAAGGAAACTGAACAGCATCAACACGCCACTGGATTCCATCCTGCCTCTTCAAATCTTTGTGATTTTCTATCAGCATCTTTACCTTTCTGGACTCCAGCAGCTGGTGCAGACCGACGACGACGAGCAGCCCGAGGCCTGACAGGAAGACGTACATGAAGATCCTGAGGACCAGAGGGAGGCCGGAATGAGACGGAAGGATGGGAACAAGAGCAGCAAGAAACAAAGGAAAGGGATGAAGATTAAAGGTCCTATAATGTGTGCAGTGGTTTTAAATAAACAACCCTGGAGGAGGGGTTTTAATTTATACCTTTAATTAGATGCTAATGGCATTTTCTGTCAAACAGCAATATTTGATACAGTAAGTAAAGTTTTTCAATTCAAATAAATAGTGGTTGACGAGTGAATGGACGAATAGACGTATACATGAACTTAAAAAACAGAAATGTTTGTTTCATTTATATTTATCTGCATTTTTCATCTGTCTACTACATTCACAGATTACTGCCAACTCAAAGTGCAACAATAGCAATTGTATTCAACAGTTTAACTTTCTTGAACAATAAGTTCACTTTTTACTAGCAAGGCTGCTACTTTAGCCGAAATAAGATAACGTTAGCTGCAACTTCAGCTGAATTAGGACTAGGTTAGCCACTACTTAGCCTAAAAAGAACATTTCCCACTACTTTAACCTATTACAATGTTAGCTGCTACTTTAGCCTAAAAAAGACAACTTTAGCCATCACTTCAGGCTAACCAGGACAAGGTTAGCCACTACTGAGCCTAATAAAGAATGTTCGCCACTACTTTAACCTAACAATTACAATGTCATTTACTACTTTAGCCAAAAGAAAATACAGTTACCTGTTATTTTTGCCTAACTAGGCGAATGTTGGCCACTACTTAGCCTAAAAAAGGATGTCTGCCCAAGAAGCTCAATGCGATCTCGTCTTCTTTCACTGTTCACCAAACTTTCTTGTGCACACTTTAGGTTCTTTACCGCCACCTACTGGACTAGAGTGTTCATCAGCGTTACTGGTGTGCTATAAAATAGGGAACTGAGAAAGGTGCGATGAAATGCGTTATTTTCTCTGTAATTAATTAATCTAAATTAATGTGTTAAAGGCCCAAACACACTAAAAATGGAAGCTTTAAAAGCTGAATCTAAAACAAATGCTTACGTCTCTCCATCAAGTCCGTCCTCTTTCTCAGTAATGGTGACGGTCTGGTTGAATACGGCATCCTGGAATACGTTTCCCTGCAGGTGGAAAGATTGAAGAGAGGGACAGGAAGTGAGACAAAAACAGAAGCAAGCACTATCATCACTGGCTTTATGTATTCAACATTGGGGGAAAGTGTTCCTAAATGTGGTCCTCCTTACGTTGCTGTCTTTGTAGTTAAGGTTGATGACGAGTCCAAACGGCCGCCCTCCCATCGGCTCGGCGGGGATGAAGGAATACTCGAAGGTAGCCTGTCTGCTGGCAGGAACCACGATGCCGAGCTGCAGAGCGGTGAAGTTCTGGATGTAGAACTGGTAATCCTGACCGACGGGAACAAGACTAAGTCAGTGCTGAGCAGGAAAGGAGCTATAAGTGTCTAAGCTTTTGTTTTTATTCATTTTGTACCTGTGGGTAACGGAAAGAAGCATCCAGAGACTCCACGATGAAGTTCTCCGATCCCTTGTTGGTGAAACCGAGCAGGAACTTGACGATGTTGTTGGCTGGGAAGTCTGAAGAGAAACAACGAGGCAGGTTAAACGGGGTTTTTACTGCAGCTCTGAGGTCGCTGCATCAGAAAACTGAGCTTTCACCTTCTCCTTTGACGAACAGGATGGTGGTGTCAGCGTTGGGGGAAGCCTTCACCTCTCCAACCGATGCTTCCTCCTCCTCTTCATCTTTATCTTCCGCCTACACAAACACACACAGGTTAAGATCGGTTCAACCAGATCTATCCAGCTGAAACAAACTCCAGGTCACAAATACAAACTCAGACACCAGAGACACCATTTTTTAACCTTTGAGCTAATACTTGAAACTTGCTATATGTGCAGCAATAATTTATTGCTATCAGCTAAACAAAAAAAATTGACAAAAAGAGATTAAAAATGACAAAAAGGCACAACAAGCAGAGATTGAATGACAAAAATTAGAAAAAAACACAACAAAAAAGATTGAAAACAACAAAAAACATGCCAAAAAAACAACAAAAACAGATTAAAAGTGACAAAAAAAATTGACAAAAAAAACAAAAAGATAGAAAATGACACAAAATTACAAAAAAACAACAACAAAAAGAAGTTGAAAATTACAACAAATGAGCCAAAAAAGAAGTCTGCCACATTAGACAAGCTGGAATGAAATATTAACAAATGATTTCAACATGAAATTAAATCTTATAGACAAGACAGAAGAATAAGTGTCTCATAACAGCTGAATTTTTACCTTCTGAACAGTGGATAAACGTAACGAGACTAAAAATGACCACATCGAACCATAATATTCAACCGTATTGATTATCTTGTGTTTTTAACGCTGGTGTCGACCGACAGTCACTCACCAGTTCTGCATTATCGTCGTCTTCCACTTCAGCCTCGTCATCCTCATCCTCAGCCGTCACATCGTCCACGACATCTTCATCCACAGCCTCAGCCTCCTCATCCTCAGTCAGATCCTGGGCGTTCACCATCGGCCCTGGAGGAGGTTAGAAGATTAGCTTTCATTTCATTTAATGCACTGTAAGCAAAGACTCATTAAAATCTGTCTTTTTAGAGAGTTTCATGTTCTTTTTGGCCAATCAAATTCCTCCAGCAGCTACAAATGTCTAATAATAATATTTTTTTTAATGTAGCATCATTGAAAAACTGTTTACAAAGAGCCTTACAGAAAGGACAAAAAGTTAATCATGACTTCTTTTACAAAAAATTCATCAATACAGCAACACAAAACCCAAAAATGTCATAGAACAAGCGATAAATAGTTATTTAAAAAAAAACACAAACTAGACAGACGTTATTTTCTGCACTTACTGCAATGTTAAAAGGAAAATCCATCCGGCTTTGTAGTAACTCAAACGCGTCATGCTACAACTTTTTTTTTCTTTTAGACTGAATAAAACTCACAAGGTTCTCATTTTCCACAACTAATACACAAGACGAGGCTGACGGATATCTAAAATGATGCCAAACTTTATTTAAACAGAGCTTGGTGACATGTAGGCTCCACATGTTGACAAAAACACAGGAAGAGAAAGATTTGGTTGCAAACAGAAAGATCAGCTTTATGGGAGTATTTCAGTTGCCAAAAATGTTCAAAGATTTCCCAAAAATGTTGAAAATGTGGACATCAGAAGTTTCACTGTGAAAATATACATATATTTTTTTCCCACATTTTCAAATTTTAAAACGGGTCAATTTTGACCAACAGGACGACACGAGAGTTAAAACTCATTCTGATTTCCAAAGTATTAAGAAGCTGGAGGAGTTTTTCATACAAAAGCCCAAGAAGAGCCGCAGACAGAGGTTCAAATCACAGCAAACAGGATTCAGTCAGTTCACAAAATCTGCTTCCTTTCAGCCGCACAAACAGCAGACAGAATATCAATTAAAACAACAAAAGTCACGATGCTTCACTGTTGACAGCAGCAGTTTAAAATGACAGCGTCCACTGATGCCATGAAGCTAAGTGAGCTAACCGAACAAAACCCACATTAATGAAGCTTTAATACAGGCGCAACGCTTAATGATGGTGTTACAAGCATTTACTGAGCAGTTTAGGCCTCATTAATAAGAGCTTAACTTGTTGTGTGTCCAGAAAGGCTACTTAGCTTTAAAGCTAACAGTAAGGACACGTCAGTCTAAGCAGGCGGATAACCTGCTTTTATCTGAGCTAACTAGCGCTAAATCCCATTTGAACTCAGACAACCGCGGACAATAAAAGCACCGAGGAGACATTTCCAGTTTATGCTGCTTTTATAATCCTGGTTTTCATCTAGAGGGCTACTTTGAGCTCGCACATGTCGACAGGAGGACGGCCTTCCTCCTCTTTAGCGGCTCTAGCATGCTAAGTGTTAGCGGCTAGTTAGCTCCGCTGCTAACACTTAGCATGCCAGAGGCGCTAAAACAGCTGCTCCCCTTTTCCTCACAAGCTCACCTTTGACGAGCAGAGTCGCCGGGAACGCCAGCAGCAGCAGCAGTAGCAGTTTGGGCAGAAACTTCCACATTTTCGGGTCCAAATCAGTGCGTTCTCATTCAGAGCGGCTCAGACGACCGGGATACTCCGCTTCCGTTACAATTGCTACTGCGCATGAGCAAAAAGGTAACGCCTAATTGGTGTTGCGGCGAAGTGGGTTCGACCTGAAACTAAGACCTGCAATAACCAGTAAAACGTTTATTTCAAACATCACTGTGCCTTGAAATGTGTAAATATTGTATATTGAATTGTAAATACATTTAGCGTTCTATAGATTATAAAATTGTAAGTGTTTTTTATAGTATTGTACAGCAAGATTTGTAGAGTATATAGTAAACTTTAACCCTCCTGTTGTCCTCATTTACGAGCACCAAAAAATATTGTTTCTTTGACTTAAAAAAAATCCAAAAAGTCTGTAAAAAAATTCTCCAAGTTCATGAAAATTTGCAAAACTTTCAGGAAGAAAATTCCAATAATTCCTTAAAAGTTTCCTTTAAAAGTTTCATTTAAAAAAAAAAATCCCCCAAATTTGGCAAGAAAATTCTAGTAAATATTTAAAAAAAAAAAAAATCAACCAAAATCCAGCGAAATTCGTTGGATTTTAGTTGATTTTTTTGTGAATGTTCTTAAAGAAAATATTTGAAGTTTAACTGATATATATGGAATCACTTTAGATATTTTTAGGATTTTTTTGGAAGATATTAACTCAGTTTTTGAAAATATTTATGAGAATTTTCTTGCCAAATTTGGGGGATTTTTTCCAAAATAAAACTTTAAAGGTAAACTTTTAAGGAATTCTTGGAATTTTCTTCCTGAAGGTTTTGCAATTTTTCAGAAATTTGGGGGAATTTTTTGCTGAATTTTTGGATTTTTTTCAGACAGGGAAACAATATTTTTTAGTGCTCGTAAATGAAGACAACAGGAGGGTTAAACTGTATTTAAATCAGCAGTAAGTGTTATCATTTTACAAATATTGGCTGTCATTTGACAAACATTTATTGCAGATAACAACTTGTAAAACCACAGCGGAAAAGTGATTTACTGTAAAAAAACAAAAACACACAAACAAAAACAAGAATTTTTATAAGCAAAAATTAGTTTGTTTTTATAATATTTGACACTAAAATTCTATTTTTTTTTACTGTATTTAAATCAGCCATAAATATCATTAATATTGGCTGTCAGATCACAGTAAAACCACAGGAAAAAAAAGTATTAATTTACATGTTAACTTTAAAAAAAAAAAATTCTATGTTATCCTATATTTAATGTAATAGCTACTTTAGTCAAAGAGGGATTTTTAAAATAATATTTTGTACCGGTTTACAGAATGAAATACGTCTTTTTAAACAGATTTATCTCCAAATAACGGATGCTGATAACTACACAATGACTCTGTATATAAGCAATTATTAAATATGTGAATCCTTACTTACTTACAGAATATGAAGTATTAATGACAGCATTTATGCATGTTTTGTGTAAATAAAAGAAAAAGAAGTTTCCAGAAACAGCTGATTTGTTTTTATTTGTCTCACATGTAACACACTGCAATTATCATATGGCAAAGTAACAGAACTGATTGATATAATTTCAAATAATGTGTAAATAAATTTAGTATAACCTGTGAAAACATACAGACTAAATATGAAAAAACAAAAAACTTTACAGGGGTGACATTAGAAGCAAAAAAAATCCTCAATGCGTGAACAAAAAAAGGATTTATAAATTTTCCAAAATCAACACGTGAATATTGAGTAAATAAATTCTATTGCATCTAGTATTCATGAAATCAAACATACAAAATGCTCTGCAGCTAAACGACATATCATGGCTGAGTGAAGGTTTTATTCAGTACATGACCGGGATGCAATCCACACGGCAAGACGACAAACCCTAAAAACACAACGTACTGGGTACAGACGAGCAAAAGAGGAAAATAAATCTTCCCAAAAAACACAGACGGGAGCCCGAGTATCAAAATAGTGTCACAGAAATCTCACTTTCTCACACAGTCTGTTCAGGATTCAGTCCAGGCTTTCTGCTCACTGATGGTTAACCCTCCTGTTGTCTTCATTTATGGGCACCAAAAAATATTGTTTCCGTGTCTGAAAAAAATTTAAAAATTCAGCAAAAAAATTTCAGAAAATTTGCAAAACCTTCAGGAAGAAAATTCTTGTAAATATTTTCAAATAAATGAGTAAAAATCTTCCAAAAAAAAAAAATCCTAAAAATATCTAAAGTGATTCCATATATATCAGTAAAACTTCTAATATTTTCTTTAAGAACATTCACATAAAAATCAACCAAAATCCAGTGAAATTCTCTGCATTTTGGTTGATTGTTTTGTGAATGTTCTTAAGAAACATTTTTAACATTTCTTTTTTCCCCATCAAAAAATGTTCAAAGATTTCTCAAAAATGCTGAAAATGTGGACATCAGAAGTTTCACTGTGAAAATAGATTTTTTCCCCACATTTTCAAACTTTAAAACGGGTCAATTTGGACCCGCAGGACGACAGGAAGGTTAAGTTTTCTGGACAGCACGCAACTTTTTTATTCATAGCTAAAAAAAAAAAAAAAAAAAAAAGAAAATAAAGGAAACATTTGATACGAGGAACAGAAAAACACAGTGTGTTAGTAGAAGTCCTTCACAAACACGGAGGTTAGTGCTGCTGTTTAAAACTGAAGCTGTGGTCTTCCTGTCAGTCAGAAAACTAAACTACACTCAACCTGAACATGGATTAAAACTCAGGATAAATAAATGATTAAACTCCAGAGATCTGTTAGCTCATTACTGTCTTTTATTCCTCCACTCATCCTTCCTTTGGTTGCATCAGTTCCAAGAAGAAACTGAATTTTCCTATTTCCTCCTCATTCAGCAGCTCGTCTCCTAGAGGCAGAAAGCACGTCAACATGTTCTGTAGGTTTCTTATTGTCAACAAATCCCATGAAAAAAAGACCAAAATCAAGCTCTTAAGTGTATTATTTCTAAATTAACAACATAAAACAACACTTCAGAAAGACTAGATAAAAGATTTAGGCCCCAAGGTAGACACAGTGCAAAAAAAATGAATCCACTGCGTGAACATGGTTCTAAACTGAGTTGAGAACAGCAGAACTCTCTCCATTTCAAACCTGTGGGCTGTTTCTATCTTCATGTCTTCATCATGGCTCCACAAGGAAAAGAAATGGAACTGAAAAATCTGATTATAAGACCTCACAAAGATGGGAAAGGCTCCAGGAAGATCAACTAAAACCCAGTGTTGGCATTAATCAGGAGGTCTAGAGGAGTCATAGTTCCACTAATCATTGCTGCTCCTTCTAAAATGACTCCAGACAGTGAACTACTTCCACCATCCAGCTGTAAAAACAGCTGCTTCAGAACATCAACCTCTATGGACAGATGACAAAAAAACACCTTTGCTATCTGTATGGTGCTAACCTTTGCTGAAGAACATGAAAAGGAGCCTGATGGATGTTGGGAGTGCATTCTTTAGCCAGATATGATCAGCATTTTGGTGTAAACATGGACGGAAATACAATGCATGCTCCTGACAGTGAAGCATGAAGGCATGTTGTGTAACTTTGTGGTTATTTTGTGTCTCTTTGCAGTCATTTTTCATGTTTTGTGGTCATTTTTTGTCTCTTTCTGGTCATTTTGCATCTCTTTATGGTAATTACTCATGTTTTGCGGTAATTTTTTGTCTCTTTCCGGTCCGTTTGTGTGTCTCTGTGGTCGTTATGTGTCTAGAAATACCACAGTGAATACATACTCCTGACAGTGAAGCTGGATGTGGGAGTGTGATGATTTGGGGCTGCATGAGGCTGCAAGGGGAGATGACGTTTATAGATGAACCATGAATATCTGTGGATGAACCAAAATACTGTCAGACAAGACGACTCTCAGTCTGCAGAGCTTGAAGACGAGGAACATTCCAGCAGGAGAACATCCAGAGAACATAATCACGCTGCCATTGGGTCTGCATTTGTAAAACAGCATCCACATGTGGTGCTCTAGAGAGGATTTGTGACAGCAGGATGTTTTTAACCCTCCTGTTGTCCTCATTTCCGGCACCAAAAAATATTGTTTCCTTGTCTGAAAAAAATCCAAAAATTCTGCACAAAAATCCCCCAAATTTGGCAAGAAAATTCTTGTAAATATTTTCAAAAAATTAGCAAAAATCTTCCAAAAAAATCCTAAAAATATCTAAAGTGATTCCATATATATCAGTAAAACTTCTAATATTTTCTTTAAGAACATTCACATAAAAATCAACCAAAATCCAGTGAAATTTGCTGGATTTTGGTTGATTTTTTGTGTGAATGTTCTTAAAAAACATTTTTAACATTTCTTTTTTTCCCCCATCAAAAAATGTTCAAAAATTTCCCCAAAATGTTGAAAATGTGGACATGAGAAATTTCACTGTGAAAATAAATTTTTTTTCCCCACATTTTCAAACTTTAAAACGGGTCAATTTTGACCGGCAGGACGACACGAGGGTTAAAACTTTCTAGAGCTCAGGGGAATAAACATACACGGAAAATACCTGTTAAATGTTTTTTTCATGGAAGCTGTTGTTAGTAAGAAAAATATCTTTTCCAAATTTCAGACTGAGTTTCTATTTTGCTTTCACTTTACTGTACGTTTAATTCCTATTTTCCGTCCCTCCTCCAGCTGTAAATTTTGTTCTAAGTTATCGACAGCATGCTCGTTTTCTCTCTTTATCCGGCTCTCCTCTCCTTCGTATCCACTTTTAGGTAAGAAAATCTCCCTCAGATCAGTCATGACCTGATACCACCGGCCTGTGATGTTCAGTGCATTCCAACTCTTATTTTGTGGTGAAGAATTAGATGGAAAAATGCCTTTCAGCATCAGCAAAAGAAGAAGAAACAAGCCTGTTTGTTAGAAGTTAAAATGCCTCTAATCAAACCACAGCCTTTCCTCTACATGCATTTCTCTCTGCTTTCTGGTGGGTTTTTCTGCGTGGGATTGTTGCCAGAAATTAATATTAACTGTTAAAACATTTGACATCATTTTCTGCTTTTCAAGAGCCCATATTCTGCTTTTTTTTTGCGCGGGGATTTTTCAACTTTCCTTCGTGTAGCTGCTTTTCTGTGCATGTAGAAGGTCTGAAAACTTACAAAGTCCAACAAAGGAGCTCCTTAGAAGAATGAAATGCTTCGTTTTAAGTCCAGGTTTATCGTCCGTAACTTACCTACATCACCATGTTACATCTTTGCATTAAACCTGTTTGTGTCTCTTTGTGGTCATTTTGTCTCTTCGTGGTCTTTTTGTGTTTTTTGTGGTCATTTTGCGTCTCTTTGTGGTCGTTTTGCATCTCTGTGGTCTTTTTGTGTGTTTCTGTGGTAATTTTGCATCTCTTTGTGGTCATTTTGCGTCTCTTTGTGGTCATTTTGTGTCTCTTTGTGCTTGGTCTAACCAACATTTACAACTTCCTCATGCAGCTGACCAATCAGAGAAGAACGGAAATTAAAACGGAGCATTTCAGACAGAAGTTGTGCTTTAGCAATGTACAGAATGAGAGGAACAATGTGTGTTTTTTTTAACATTAAAGCACGTAAAGATATTCTCATTGATCCCAAAAATACGATCATAAACCTGTAACTGTGCAGAACATGAGCTCTTTATAATTCATGAATAAAACTTCTTGTGCCACTGAATCTTATCTGCATATTTCCAGTTTTCCAGTGGCGGAGAAAACCTCAAATACATGAATGAACCCTGAAATGCAAAGAACATCACCAACATCTGCTGCTGTAACACTGCGGGTGGATGTTTTCCTGTATACTTCTTCTTCTTCTCTCTCGCTGCTTTAGTTGCAACACTCCACGTAGTTTGCCGGCAGCATCCCGGACTTGCCGGTCCTCTGCACGGTGCCGTACATCCAGCCCTCGTCGATCGGCTGAGCGTTGATGATGACGTCGCCGTCCCTGAACGAGACTTCGTCGTGATCCTGAGCCGCGTAGTCGTACAGCGCCCGGTAAACCCGCTGCACAGAGACACGAAGAGACATGAAGAAACCAAAATAAAAAGACACAAAGAGACAAGAAAAGATGCAAAGAGACAGGAAGAGACACAAAGAGACACGACACAAAGAAACAGGAAGAGACAGGAAAGATTCGAAGAAATCAAAATAAAAACACACAAAGAGACAAGATAATACAAAAAGAGACATGATGAGAGACAAAGAGACACAAAGAGACATTAAGAATCCAAAATAAAAATACAAAGAAACAATAAAATAGGCAAAGAAACATGATGAGAGACAAAAAGACATAAAGAGACATGAATAAAGAGACAAGAAAAGGCACAAAGAGAAAAGACACAAGGAGACATAAAGACATGAAAAGACAATAAGAGACATGAAGAGACATAAAGACACACGATGAGACAAGATACAAAGAGACATGAAGAGGAACAAAGAGACAAGAAGAAACACAAAGAGACATGAAGAGACACAAAAAGACATGAAGAGACAAGAAGTGAGAAGAAAAGACACACAGAGATATACAGAGACACACAGAGACATGAGGACAGCAGGGCGTACCATGGTGGCTGAGTGTGGTGGTGAGGTGACAGATCTGACGGATGACATGCTGGTCTGGTGCATGTAGCCGTGATACTGCTGCTGCTGCATCTGGACACCCTGATGGTACGCTCCAGGGAGGACAGGAGCTGGACAGCAGGACAAAGACAACATCAGTCAGCCTGTAAAGCCTGATCCAACGGTTTGACTCTCCTCTGCTGTGAATTTAAAGGACGATTTCAGACGTGAGCCGTTAAACAGCAGAAAACACCGTGAGCTTCATGCACAAACCTGCAGGGAGACAGTGAGTTAGTCTGGTTTGATCTGTGGACTGGAGACAGGAAACAAGCAGCACGTGTCCGTCCAACGCTTTCACCCCGCTGTGGACAACAAAGATTAGTGGGTAAAGGTACCGGGGGTTTCTGCGCTGCTGCGATCCCAGAGGTCGGAGGTCAGCGAGCTGACGGACTGCTGCGACTGCTGCCTGCTCAGCCGGCGGTCGGCTCGCTCTGACAGCCGGCCGCCACCAGGGGGCAGCACAGGACGGAAACAATCACAGCACAGAGGGGAAACAAGAAGAAGAAGAGACGAGAAATCACAAGAAGACAGTGAGGAATCCATCGAATGAGAACAGGGACAGATACGCCTTTATCTTCTATTTCAGCTGTTTTCAGACAACATTTATGACACACGCATGTCCAGTTTAAAAATACAGCAAATGTGTTAGAATTCACAAACGTGTCAAACCCGAATGTGTGCAAGTTTGTCTTCCTTTTTCTGTTTAAGTCTGGTGATATTTTGTCGTTTTCAGGTCTACAAATTCCATTAAAAAGTAAAAAATAAATAAAAAAATAAAAAACCAGCACTAAATTGACCCAACTAACTAACTTATGTGTGCATCCTAAAGCGAAGCCCTGAATTATTCACAGCTCTGCCAGTTATATTTGTAGTGACTTTTTATTGGACCAGATGGTTTTTCTGGCTGGAAGTGACATTATATAATAGTCTGTCACGGTTTGAGGACAATATGAGATATATGCAGATGATAATACCCTTGAAATCCGTGCTAATCTTTGAGAAAATGTAGGTTCTATCTGTTGGAGATAGTCCTGGTAACTCCACCACGTTCTAGAGCGTTCTAACATTCTAGAAACTAAGAACAGCTCATGCAGATGTTCTTCAGCTTGTTGCTAATCAATTGCAAGTCTCCAAAAAGCTCAGTGAGCTGCTGTTGGTCCAACAAAATCCCAGACATGCAGAAAAATCTGTTTGAATAATTAAGTCTTTGTCACTGATTACAGAGAAAGTTTTTTTTTCTTTAGTAAAATATGCAAAACGTGTTATATAAGGGTTATATTGATGTGAAGCAAATAAAAATACTCCAAAAAAATGGCACTACAGCATGTAAAAATACAACAATATGTGCTGGTGCACAGTGGTAGGTCTTAATGGTTAATCTAACAGTCGGAGAGGGTTCAGATGGACTACCAGACATCCTGCGCAGACTCTTGGACTGAATGTTGTCCTCAAGAGGGTCAAAGTCAAAGATGGAGCCTGGATCTGTCCTCCACACCTTCAGGTCTTCAGAAAGGATGCAGAAATGCTAGTTATATTTACAAGGACTGAGAATAAAATAACCTTTATGTGAACAGACTGAGTAGATATAAACTGATCAGACACAACATTATGACCACCTGCCTAAGGTTGTGTTGGTTCCTGACCCATCTAACGGACTCCACTAGACCCCTGAAGGTGGTATCTGAACTCCACTAGACCCCTGAAGGTGGTATCTGGACTCCACTAGACCCTGGAGGTGGTATCTGGACTCCACTAGACCCTGAAGGTGGTATCTGGACTCCACTGGACCCCTGAAGGTGGTATCTGGACTCCATTTGACCCCTGAAGGTGGTATCTGGACTCCACTAGACCCCTGGAGGTGGTAACTGGACTCCACTAGACCCCTGAAGGTGGTATCTGGACTCCACTGGACCCTGAAGGTGGTATCTGGACTCCACTAGACCCTGGAGGTGGTATCTGGACTCCACTAGACCCTGAAGGTGGTATCTGGACTCCACTAGACCCTGAAGGTGGTATCTGGACTCCACTGGACCCCTGAAGGTGGTATCTGGACTCCATTTGACCCCTGAAGGTGGTATCTGGACTCCATTTGACCCCTGAAGGTGGTATCTGGACTCCACTAGACCCCTGGAGGTGGTAACTGGACTCCACTAGACCCTGAAGGTGGTATCTGAACTCCACTAGACCCCTGGAAGTTGTGAGGTGGGGTTTCTGGAGATGCTCTGACCCAGTCGTCTTGTCAAATTCTCTCAAATCCTTACATCTGCCCATTTTTCCTACTTCTAACACCAACTTTGAGGACAAAATGTTGCCTTACTGCCATCCAACCATCCAACCAACCAACCAGCCAACAGGAGCCATGATGAAGACATAGTCAGTTATTCACTTCACCTGTCAGTGGTCAGAATGTTACACCTGATGGGTGTAAATTAGACTAGAGCAGTGAATTCACGTAAAAGATTAAATTTAGAAACCAAAACAGATTTTTAAAAAAACTGTAGAAGCTGCAACCTGGATCTGCTGAAAACATTAAAAGCTTCACATCATCACAGTCAGAATAAACCAGTGAATGAGAAAAGCTTGAAATCTGCTTTTTTTATGAGCAGCAGAAAACACTTCAGTACATCTTTACCAACATTACACCACTGATCAGAGCCAGAAACAGTAAAAACAGAAAAAATCATCTGATTTTCCACAAAACAAACAAAACAACTCTGGATATAAAGTAGTTCAGACCCAGAGTTACTGTTGCAGGTCACATTCGGATAGAACATGAAGATCATCTTTCATCTTGGATTTTTGCTGAAAGATTGAAAGTTTAGAGGGAAAAATCCGTATTCGGTGGATCTGTTAACAACTCACAGATGTCTGAAACGTAAACCAGCCCTCAGAAAGAAGCCAGAAAGGTTGGAAAGTTGAATCTGTTGCATTTTAAAAGCATGATATGAAATCCATTGACTGACCTACGATGATGCCTCCTGGCCGTCGGTCCATCTCCATGGCCTGGGGGTGGATCCCTTTGCTGTAGGCCGCCTCCCCCATCATCTGATTGGCCCTCTGGTAGCGCTCCATGCTGGGGTCGTCCAATCCTGGCGTAAAGCCTCGGCCGCGAGCTCGCTCAAAGTCCTCGTGGTACTTGGCCTGTGGAAAAGTCACGACAAAGAGGTCGATTGGTTGGTTTTCCACCGATGATGAGAGTTTAGACCAACAGTCATTCAGCTCAGGGTGCATCTGGTCAGCGAGCAAATAAAACACACACAGGAAGTGTTTATAAGTCTTTATTCGTTAACGCAAGGCACAAACTCACTCACATTCCCACGGTGAGGTTAGGTGAATGTAGGACATGATGCAGTCCAGCAGGTGGAGCCTTTGAGCTACTTTTGGAAAATTATTTAATGAGTCATGAAGTCATTTTAACTAAACATTGTGATTTACGCTCAGATTTAGTTAATTTTCCTCAAAAACCTCTTGGTCACACATGCTTCATTCAAGGACCGTTGGAAAGGGGAAAATATGGAGAATTTTTCTGTTTTTATCGTGTCTCACTCACTTAGATCATGTTGGACTATTTTCACCAAATTTTTTGACACGTTTTAGGAATTTTGGATAAGTTTTAGCCATTTTGGACATTTTGAAAAATACTTTTTGACCAGATTTATGTCATTTTAGGCTCACTTTGAGAATGTTGTAGTCAATAAGGACACAATTTGACTTTATTTTGGACACATTTGAGTCATTTTAGGCTTTTTTCTGCCATTTTGGATAAACTTCAGACATTTTGGACGTATTTCATCAAATTTCAAACACAATTTAGACAAATTTTAGGAACTTTAGAATAATGATTAATGTTGTAATTTTAGTGATTTTCTTTTTTTTTTTAATAGATGATACATTTATCGAACCTGCTGCTGGGTTCTGGCAATCAGGGAGTTAATCTTGTTGAGTAGTTGACACATTTACAGTCCAGCAGGTGGCGCCTTTGAGCTGCTTTTCTCAAATTATTTAAATGAGACATGAAGTGTTTTCACTAAATACCACGATTTTAAGCTCAGATTTAGCTAATTTTCAAAAGAAACGTCTGTCACACATGGTTTATTCAAGGACCGTTGGAAAGAAGAACATCTGGGGATTTTTTCTGTTTTTATAGTCTCTGATTATAATAAATTTTGTAATTTTGGTGATTTTTTAATAAGTAAAATATTTAAATGTTAAGCTCAGTTAGAGGTGAAAAGTAGAAAAACTGAAAATTAACACACACACACAAACACGCACACAAACAAACACACACACACTGCTCCATCCTCCACGTTGCCCCGGTGACGGTGGTTAGTATCCACGTCACTCGTGTTAGCTCCTCCACGGCAACCAGCAGGCGGCCGCTACCATGGAGACCGAGTCCTGTGACTTCCTGACACGCCTGTACTCAGGTGTGTCCAGCTCGGTGCAGCTCCGCCCCCTCGGCTCCTGCAGGCCGCGCCGGTACTTCACCTGTTACCACGGCGACGGGTCGACAAGATCACAGACAGACACAAATCAACAGAGTTTCGCCATGACGACACTGAAGACAGACGTAAACACTCTGAGAAAGAACTACTCTGACTACTACTATTACAACTACTACTACCACAACTACTACAACTACGACTGTTACAACTCTTACTACCACTACTAATACTAGTACTACTACAACTATTACAACTCCTACTACTACCACTACTATTACTAGTATTACTACTGCTATGACTCCATTTACACTTTTTAATGTGGTACTAATGTGGTATTAAATTCAGGTACACACACTTGAAGTGTGTTTTGTGGCCGAAATAGTAGTAAAAGTATTTGTGTGTGTATCTTGCCGAGCTGATGTTGTCCTGGTTTTGTCGAACTCTCTCCAGTTCTGGAGTCACTCCGAGGCTGCTGGACTTTACAGTACTCTGCTTGTACTTGACCTGGTTGGAAGACGGGAAGCGTTTATGTGACCAAGTACTTCATACTGTGAAGTATTCTGTGTATTCAATCAACAAAAATACCTGCTGTAAGTGGGTCGACAGGCAGTTTTTAAAAACTTATCTCAGAAAGTATGTGATGTATGAACTATTACTAGTACTACTACTGCACTTATTATCACTACTGCAACAACTACTACAAATAATAACAGTATTTGTACATCACCTTTTCAAAACAAGGTTACAAAGTACTTGTACAACAAATGACAAACAATGGAAATAAATAAGATGCTAAACTTGTAGTATAACCAAATAAAATAGTCAAGTTTTACGTAAATAAATGTATACAGCAGTGAGTACTTCTATCCTGTGGTATTTTCATCTTGTACTTTTACTGCACTCACTGCGCTGATGTTCTCCTGGTTCCGTCGGACTCGTTCCAGCTCCGGTGTGTCCATGACGGCGGTGCCTCGACCCACTTCCTCCCTGTACTGAACCTGACCAGAACCAGAATCAGAACCAGGACCAGAATCAGAACCAGGACCAGGACCAGGACCAGGACCAGAACCAGAACAAGAACCAGAACCAGAACCAGAACCGGAACCGGAACCAGAACCAGACTTTAGTTACTTATTGAACATTTCTGGAGATACAAACACTTTTAAGAAAAATACATTCTATAGTTTTATTACTCAAAGTGGTAGAAAATATTATTGAAATTAAACAGAAGAAGCCACTCGGTGCATCTTCCCTACCTTTCTGTCAGAGTAATACTACTAGTATTAGTAGTAATAGCATTACTATGACAACTGCTACCACTACGACAACTAAGACTGCTACTATTACAACTCTTACCACTACTACGACAACCGCTACTAACACAACTAATACTATTACAACTACTTCTACGACTACTACAACAGTTACAGGTCCTACTACTACTACTACATCTTCTAGTACTGTGCCTACTACTACTAGTACTACTACTCCTATTACTTCTAGTACTACTACAACTACTCCTACTGTGTGAAAACGTGACTGATGTAAACGTACGTTGCTGATCTTCTTGGTGACTACTACTCCTACAACTACTACATCTACTGGTACTATTACTACTCCTACCATTACTACTACTACTACTTCTAGCACTACTACTACTACTACATGAAAACCTCAGTGATGTAAACGTACGTCGCTGATCTTCTTGGTAACTACTATTTCTACTACTACTTCTACTATTTCTACTACTATTACTACTACTCCTATATCTACTACTACTACTACTCATACTACATGAAAGCCTCAGAGATGTAAACGTACGTCACTGATCTTCTTGGCGTTTTCTCTGGCGAGGACGATCTCTGGCGTCTCCGTGACCGAAGACATGAGTCCCTTCATCAGCTTGGAGTCCCAACAGTAGCGCAGCTAGGGGGCGACAGAGGGCTACTTTAACAGTACTTTACTAGTACTTTAGTCCCGTTAGCAGAGTAACAAAACTACTGAAAATGGACTTGAAACTCACAGAACTGATGTGTCTCTGGTTGGCTCGGACTCTCTCCATCTCTGGAGTCTCTGAAACCAGACGGTAGCTTCCCTTCAGACGCTCCGCCTCATCCTTGTACTTCTTCTACGGACACAAACAGGAAGTACTGCAGACTTATACTTCTACGGACACAAACAGGAAGTACTGCAGACTCAACTATTACTACTACTACCTCTACCACCACTACTAACACTACTACTACTACTACTTGCTTTATGGTCTGTTTTCAGGTTTTACAGTCTGCTTTTCACAACTTACAGTCTATTTTTGTTATAACTGCAGACTTGCAGGTAATACGAGGTCAGCCTGTAGTACTTTGTGTACATCTGTAGTACTTTAGAAGTATATTTACTGCACACACACCTGGCTGTAGACGTCTTTGAGGTAGGAGGCGTGCAGCAGCTCTGGAGTGTCGGTCAGCGTCCCGTACGAGTTTTCTCTCAGCTGCTCCGTCTGTCTGTAGGACCTCTGAGATACACAAACACAAACCGTCAGCCTGATGGATGGTAGATGTACGGTGTACGTTGCTATGGAAACCAGGGCAGGTGTTGTTTTCATAGTTCCCAAGAAAATAACCAAGACTAACACAGATTTTACTGCTTTTGTGCCTCAAGATTATGATCAGTGATGCAAAACTGTCCACGAATGATTTCGAACATGTCCAACATGACTGAAATTTGTTCACCATCATTCAAGAATTGTCCAGAATGGCTGAAAATCTGTTTAAAAAGACTGAAAACATGTCCAAAATGATTCCAAAACTTTGGAAAATGATTCAAAACAAGTCCAACAGGACTAAATTGGTCCAGAATCAATCAATAAAGTTAATTTTTTTCTAAAATTAATAAAAAAAATAGTCCAACGTGACTCAGATTTTCTTTAAAATGACAAAAAAATGTCCACAATGTCAAAAAATTGTCCAGTTGATTTAAAAACTCTTCAAAATGACTGAAAGCATTTCCAACATTAAAATCTTGATTTTAATAATGATTAAAATCTGTTTAAAATGACTTAAAAATATGTCTATAAAGATTCAACAAGTGTCCAAAATACAAAATTGCCCAAAATATTTAAAAATGTGCAAAATGATTAAAATTTTGTCCAAAATGAATAAAACATTTTCCAAAATAACTCAAAGCATGTCCAATATGACTAAAACCTGTCCAGAATGATTCAGGATTTGTTAAAAATGACTCAAATTTGTCCAAAATGCCTCAAAATCTATTTAAAATGACTAAAAACCATTGTTCAAAATAATTCAAAACATGTCCAAAGCGACTAAAATCTGTCCAGAATGATTCAGAATTTGTTCAGAATTACTAACAGTTGTCCAAAATGACTCCAAAAAGCTTGAAAAACCGTCCTGACTGCTGGTACCTGGCTCTGGATCTCCGAGGCCCTCTTGGCTCTCTGGATCTCCAGGACGTCGGCGCTCAGCTCCATCCCTTTTCCAACCACGTCCTTCTCCATGTCGCGGCGGTATTCCTTCTGCACACACAAACACACACTGCGTCCGGCCGCCTGCACTCTCTAAATGTGTGGATGGTGTGAGTTTTACCTGGTTCAGGATCTGATTGGCTTTTCTGACCCTCAGCAGCTCAGGTGTCTCCTCCAGTCCCACGCCAGATAAGCCCCGCCCCTTCACCTGCTGCTCCAGGTCCTTCCTGTACTGCTTCTGCAGAGACACATGGAGACCACAGCTGTGTAATGAGGCAAGACTAAACCTAGAAAAGGTCAAAAACAGCTCAAATTTAATCCAAAGAGACATAAGTTTAGTTTAAAAGACTAAAAAACTTGTGGAAAATGGCTATAAATCTGTTTAATATGACTCCAAATCTGTTTAAAAGACTAAAAATGGTTTAAAATGACTAGATATCTGTTTAAAAGAGCATAAATCTATTTAAAATGACTCTATATTTGTTTACAAAGACTAAAAAACTGTCTAGAATAACTACATATCTGTTTAAACCACTATAAAGCTGTTCAAAATCACTATAAATCTGTTCAAAATCACTCCAAATCTGTTTAAAAAGACAAAAAAAAACGTGTAAAATGACTCAAAATACGTCCAACATGAGTAAAATCTGTCCAGAATGATTCTGAATTTATCCAAAGGGACTCAAATTTAGTCCAAAATTACTCAAAATCTGTTTAAAAAGACTAAAAAACTTTCCGAAATGACTCAAAACATGTTTGACGTGACTAAAATCTGTCCAGAATGATTTAGAATTGATTCAAAATTACTTACATTTGTCAAGAATGACTCAAAAACTGTTTTAAAAGTCCCAAATCACTCCAAACTTGTCTAAAATGAATCGTCCAACTGCTTGACATTCTTGAAATTCGCAAAATATTGATGCTGATATCTCTTCTGGCCTCTAAATATCCTTAAAATGAGTAAAATGTTGACACTTAAACTGCTGTGACCTCTAAAAATCATTAAAAATGTCTTGCCTCTAGAAGACCCTGAACATGCAAAATACTGGACACTTTAACATCTACTGGCCTCTAAAAAGCCTTAAAATGTAAAATAATGGAGATTTTTACATCGACTGACCACTAAAGACCCTTAAAATGAATGAAACATTGACATTTTTATACCTTCTAGCTGCTAAACATCCTATAAATTAGCTAAATAAAGTCATTCTTAGCTCCTGACCTCTAATAAATGCAGTAAGAATTAAATCCTGGATCTTTTCCCCTCTTGTGTAAACCTCAGCTCAGACCCAGTAAGTAAAGTGAATAATTTGTCACCTCGCTGATCAGGCTGCCAGCATGTCGAGCCGTTAGATATCCAGGAGTTTGGTCCACGTCCAGCAGAGCTTTTCCCTTTATCTGCTGCTCAAAGTCCCTCCGATACTCCTTCTGAAGAACCAGCAGCAGAAAGAAGAAAATCACATCCTTTATTTCAGTAAAAACACCAGAACAGCAAAGTAAAAAGCTGTACTTCATGCAGGACTTTAACTTATAATGGAGTATTTTTACTTTAATGTCTGTAAAATGAGTCAAATATTGACATTTTCAGATCTTCTGGCCTTTAAAAATCACCAGAATTTAAAATTTTAAGGGTGCTTTGAGGCCAGAAGATGTAAATAACATCTGAATATCAATATTTTAAGGCCAAAAGAGATGAAAATGTTCGATTTTCACTCATTTCAAGTGTGTTCAGAGGCTAAAAGATGTAAAAATCTCCATTATTTTACATTTTAAGGATGTTAAGAGGCCAGAAGATGTGAAATCGTCAGTATTTAGAGTGGACATTTTAACCCTGAATGGACATAAACAGCGTCGTACCTCACTTTGCATCTTCTGAGCTTCTTTAGAAACTTTGTACGTCTGAGTGTCGGCAAACTCCATCTGAGAGCGGCCCTTGTTCCTCTCGTACTCCTCCCTGTATTTCACCTGAAACGACCACATCATCCACACGTCACGCCGCCGACAGAAGCCGCAAAAACACCAAATAAAGCGGGGTGGTAGCGAGCGTTACCTGGCTGTGCAGCGCTGCGTTCTCCTTGTGGTGGAGCTGTTCGGCCGTGTCCAGAGCGATGTGGTACTGAGCCTTGGTCTGCTCGTACTTCTTCTTATACTCCACCTGAATAGAAACTTTGCTGATTTAAATGAACACAATAACAGCAACATGCATTAAAAAACTCAACTTAAAACAAAAAAAATCTCGGTTGGATCGATTTGAAATTTTGTTTTTGTTTTTTAAATCTCGAAAAGTATTTGATATACCAAGTTAAAATTTCAGAAATTTCTTTCTAAAAGTACTTTTTATGCTATAAAAACTTGCTGATTTCAGATAGAATGAGCTATATAAGCCTTTTATTTTGAAGGGTGCAAAATATCTGAAATTATATCTTGTAAGACACTAATGCTTTGTGTTTTGTCGAGAAACTTTCAGGTTTTTATCTTTAACAGTTTCTGAGATATTGTTGTTCAAACTAATTTGAAATTCAATGTGCTAGCAAACCAGCTGAAAGTGAGTCAACAGGCAATTTTTATGAATAAATATCAGAATGTATTTGATATATCAGGACAAAACTCCTGAAATATCTTCATAAATATCGATATTCTATGCAACAAAAATTTTTGGTAAAAGATGGTTGAGCAGAAACTGTTCAGATGGAATGATCCTATGTAAGACTTTTATTTTGAAGAGTACAGCTTTATGTCTATTAAACCAGTAACATTATGTGCTTTAACAAGCAATTTTCAGGTTTTTATCTTTAAAAATTCCTGAGATACTGTTTATCAAACAGAATCAAAATTCAACGTGAGAATAAACTTGCTGAAAGAGGGTGAATTAAAAAAAAAAAAAAGAAAATATCTTGGAAAGTGTTGGATGTATTAATTCAAAATTTCAGGAATATCATTAAAAATATTCATATTTTCTGCTGTAAAAAATTCTAAATGTAAACCAGAGATGATTAAGCAGAAATTACTATAAAAATGTAATTATTTCAGACGAAATAATTCTGTTCACAATTTGTACAGCTTAATTCAGCAGATACTTTTATCCAAAGTGACAAGCATTTGAGAGTAGTATTTAAGATTTTTATTTTGAAGGGTCTATGAAATCATATTTCATGGGTCATTTTTCAAAATAAATATCTTAGAATTTATTTGATACATCAAGCTAAAGTTATGGAATTCCCTTTATAAATATCCATATTTTATACTATAAACATTTCATGCAAATCAGAGAGAAGCTGTTCTAAAAATGTGGTGATTTGAGATGAGATGACCCTCCTGCAAAATCCTCTTTGAGACTTTTATTTTGAAGGCTGCAGCTTTATGCCGTATTAAACAGCAACGTTATGAGCTGCTTTTATTTTTTTAGTGTACTGAATGTGGCTGAAGCCATGTTTACTGGTGGACGTACGTTGCTCTGGAGCTTGCTGGCGTGTAGAACGTGTTCCAGCTGCAGCAGGTTGGGCAGATCTGTAGAACCTTCTGGTTTCTGCTTGGTTTTATACTTCACCTGCAGGACAGAAAAAGGTTTGTAAACCTGTTGTGTTGTTCATCATCAGTCTGTTACATATTTGTACAAGAAATGATTATCTGTAAAAATACCCTTTTTTTTACGTGGGGACTGTTCTGCATCGTGATAATTGATCTGTATTGTTATGACTGTGCCGTATATTCTGCATTGGAAGATTGGACATTATTGGAGACGTTCTACAGTTTTAGCCAGTTTTTTTTTATAGTTAATGTGCAAATCAATGCTCATTTTTAATTCAACAAAATAGGGAAAATCAGTAGTTAAACAGTTTAAAATGTATTTTTATGCACACTTTTCTTGCAGATAATGGCAAAAATCTATAAAATATTATGTTTTTTTGCTGATTTGAATTCAGTAAAAACTGTGGAATCCCGATCAAATATTGTAGAGGAGCAAATTACTATTTGCTAAAAATACTTTTGTCCTTTTTTCATGGTTAATGTGTAAATGAAAAGTTTTATTTGTTTAGTGCTTTACTTACTTATCTGTAATTTCATAAAATAGGGAATATATGAAAAATAAGCACTTTCCAATCCCTTATATAAATTGTTTACTTTAAAAAAAAACAGCAAAACTGAGTAAAATATTGATATTTTTCCTTCTTTAAATCCAGTAAACAGTGAAATTTTATAGCCAAACACTGTAGAAGAACAAATGACTCTTCTTAAAAGTACCAGTTTTTGATGTGGACATTATTTACAGTTTAGACCTTTTTTTCAATTACAGTCAACATGTAAATTAGTTATTTTGTTTTTGTGATTTTACATGATTTTATTTAGAATTCAACAAAACAGGAAAAGCAATCCTTTATGCATATTTTTCTTTCAAATAATGGTAAATATCTGTGAAATGATGATAGTTTTTTCTGTTTTAAATACATTAAATAGTGTAATTTTATGGTCATATGTTGTAACAAATTAATATTTGTAAAAATGCACATTTTTGATCATATTATGTTCAGTTTTGCCTGTAAATTGCTTTTTTCTGTGATTTTATTAGATATTATCTGTGACTATCAAAAGTAGGGAAATCTGTAAAATCACAGTTAAAAACAAACATTATTTACAGTGTAGAGATAGATAGACTATAGACAGACTATAGACAGACTACACATAGACGACAGACAGACAGATAGACAGACAGATAGATATTATCTGTAATTTAACCAAATAAATCTGTAAATTAACAGTAAACAACTCAAAACATCACAGTTATAAACGTGTATTTTTTCCAGTGCAGTTTGAGCCAAACTCTTGTGCTAAAAACCTGCTTTCAGAGATCAGTGTGTGCATCAGGATGCTCGAGGAGAAGCTTTTGTGGAAAGCAGCTCTGGCTGAACGTGCAGCGTTCCTGAACACCAGGCAGCGTTCAACACAACAAGCCGTTACATAACGCTGTGAAGTGGAGACGCTCTTTTCTGAGGCTGTGTGGGCAGCAGCCGGACTAAAACTGAACCGTGGTGCGTTCATGTGCATCTGCATATATTTATGAAAGCGTTTGGGAATTCATTTGTGCTGCCACGTGCACTTGTGTGTGAGTGTGTGTGCATGTGAGTGTGTGTGCACTTTCCTCTTCATGTTTGGAGAGACAAACCTTTGCTGCTAAACCATATTTGTGGGGACATTTATGAACTTTGAGGACTGTTCTAGACTATGGCAATTGTCCTGTAATATGGCAACATTTCTATATTGTTAGCAGTGTTTTGCACTGTGGGGACTCTCCTTTATTATGGGGACTGTTCTGTATTATGAGGACTGTTTTACACTTTGGGGACTAACCTGTATTATGGGGACTGTACTGCATTGTGAGGAAAGTCCTTTATTTTGTTGACTGATCTGCATTGTGAGGACTGTTGAGCACTGTGGAGACTAACCTGCACTATGAGGACATTTCTGCATTATGGAAGACACTCTGGGACAGACCTTCAAAGGACTGATGATTCAGATTTGGTTTTAGAATTCAGGTCAGAACCAGGGTTAGGATCAGTTTAAGGTGAGCGTAAGCCTCATATTATTGACTGTCCTCCCAACAATAGAGACCAACATGTGTGTGTGTGTGTGTGTGTGTGTGTGTGTGTGTGTGTGTGTGAGAGAGAGAGAGAGAGAGAGAGAGAGAGAGAGAGAGAGGGAGAGAGTGTAACCTCTTCAACTTCTCCAGCTTTCATCCCACAATCCCTCTCCATTTGCCTTAGAAAGGTTCCCATGGTTACGCCCACACAACAGACTGAATTTTAGAGTGTGTGTGTGTCAAAGTGAACGACACACACACACACACACACACACACACACACACACACACACACACACACACACACACACACCACACACACACCACAAACACACAAACAAACAAACACACATGCAGTTTGTTCCTCTCTGACTTGCTTTTATCTCATCGACTGAGCAGAAAACAAAAAAGCCTCCAGGTCAACTAGAGGAATAATAATAAATCTGGTAATTCTGATAAGTGCTGCTAAATAAACACATCAGGAGGGTCGATCAGGATGTTCACATAAAAACACAACAAACTGTTTTTGATGTGCTTTTACATCAATGTACTGTTATTTTGCAAATTTTGCCTGTTTGGTTAAAACAGACGGAAAAAATTGACATGTTAACTGCGATTTTTATTTATTTATTTATTTTTTTTTAAAAACACAAAAAAACCCTGCAAAAACTGTGAATAATATCCATGTCACATTCTTTTTCAAAGCTTGATCGCAAAATACAAAGTTTTTGCTCTCTTTAAATCCGCAAAACTATCACTATTTCACTGTTATTTGAAAAATGGTACATTTTAAAACTATTATTTGAAGGATTTTCCCTGTTAAAATCACAGGAAAAATTGTGATAACTTATATGTTATCCGTTAAATAAACTAAATTCTAAAGAACTTTCACATCAAAAATCTTTATTTTATAAATGACTGTTTAGTCTTTTACAATGTTTTACAGATATTTGCTCTTATTTGAAAGAAGAATTATGTGTAATAAGGAAAGTGGTAAATAATTCATTAAACTGCTATTTTACAGATTTTGATAAATTACAGATATCTAGTAAAATCAGAGGAAATTGTATTAATTTACATTTTGACTGCATTAGAAACAGGCCAAAACTGTAAATAATGTCCAAATTAAAAATGTGTATTTTCATAATAATTCATTCAGTGTTTGACAATAAAATCACAATTTTTGCTGTATTTAGATCTGTAAAAAATGTCATTATTTGATGTTATTTGACGGAAAGGAGCCACCGTAACAAGATAATCAGTGTTATTAACTTCACCTGTCAGTGGTTTTAATGTCGCTCCAGAATACTGTATATAAATATATATGTCTATATGTCATATATGTATATTCAGTTCTCATCATGTACAGTTCTCTTATAATAACTCTTACAACTCTCCTCGGTGCTGTATTTAAGTGCACTCCAACATCAGATGTTTTTTTTCTTCACAACAGAATACATTTACATTCTTGTTGTGAGAACATTTCTGCATTGTTAGGACTGTTCTGCACTGTGA
Source organism: Amphiprion clarkii (assembly GCA_027123335.1). Classification (NCBI taxonomy): domain Eukaryota; kingdom Metazoa; phylum Chordata; class Actinopteri; family Pomacentridae; genus Amphiprion; species Amphiprion clarkii. The sequence continues at coordinate 26,395,469 of CM049588.1, read as the reverse complement.
GAACATTTCTGTATTGTGGGGATATGTTTGCACTGTGAAGACTTTTCTTCAAAACATGAACATATAAGCTGGACTGACATTAAACCTTTGTGAGACGGATCACATGACAGCAGGATTCTCTCACCTGACTGGCCAGAGCTGCAGCAGCTTGGGTGTGTTTGAAGGAAAGACAGTCCAGCGGGTTGTAATGAGGTTTCTGACCCTTTAGATTTCTGTCGAAGCTCTCTTTATACTTCACCTGCAGAGGCAGAGCGGTAAACACTACTGACTCTCAAGTGTTTTGCACATAAATTAGCTGATCTGGTGTGAATAGTTCGCTGTGTGTTACCTGGCTGGCCAGTCTGGAAACCTCTTTGGCGTGCTGGATGTCGGTTCTGTCCAGAAGGGATCCGTCGCTGTAAACAGGCTGCTTGGTGTTACTCTTATAGGCCACCTGTGGAAGTGTGCACAGAGTTTTAGTCATTTTCGACAAGTTTTGTAAATTTGCATAAATTTTTGGCCATTTTAAAAACATTTTGGTCATTTTGGAAAGTTATCTTGGATACGTTTTCACTCATTTTGGGAAATTTTAAGTGATTTTGGACAAGGGATGGTTATTTTGGAGTAGTTTGTTTTGTTTTTTTTTTAAGAATTTTTAATCATTTCAGACAACTTTTGGTCATTTTGGACAAATTATATTCATTATTGGGAAAGTATTTGACATTTTGGACAAATTTTAGTCATTTTGGAGAAGTCAGAGTCATTGGGGACAGTTTTTAATTTATTTTAGATAAGTTTTAACCAGGGCTGCACAGTGGTGTAGTGGTTAGCACTTTCGCCTTGCAGCTAGAAGATCCCTGGTTCGCGTCCCGGCTTTCCCGGGATCTTTCTGCATGGAGTTTCCATGTTCTCCCTGTGCATGCGTGGGTTTTCTCCGGGTACTCCGGCTTCCTCCCACAGTCCAAAAACATGCTGAGGTTAATTGATTATTCTAAATTGCCCGTAGGTGTGAATGTGAGAGTGATTGTTTGTCTCTATGTGTAGCCCTGCGACAGACTGGCGACCTGTCTAGGGTGTCCCCTGCCTTCACCTGAGTCAGCTGGGATAGGCTCCACCCCCCCCGCGACCCTAGTGAGGATTAAGCGGTGTATAGATAATGGATGGATGGATGGATGGATGGATGGATGGATGGATGGATGGATGGATGGAAGTTTTAAACATTTTACAAAATACATTTTGAGTCATTTTGGACAAGTATGAAGTAACTCTGGACAGTTTCTGACTTATTTTGGACATGCTTTAAGTTGCTTTAGACAAATTATATTCATTATTGGAGAAGTGTTGGCTATTTTGGACACATTTCTAGTCATTCTGGACAACTTTTGGTCATCACTGGGTCATTGGGGACAGTTTTTAACTTATTTTGGACCATTATTGAGTAATTTTAAACAGTTTTTGATAAATTATGGACAAGTTTCAGACATTTTAGAGAAGTTTTGGTCATTTTGGACATATTTTGAGTCACACTGGACGAGCTTCAAGTCACTGTTAAGAAGGTTTGGTCATTCTAGGCACATTTTGAGTAATTCTGAACAAGTTTCAAGTCACTGAGATTAAGTTTTAGTAATTTTGGACAATCTTCAGTCATTTCCAACATGCTTTGGTAATTTTTCACAAACTACTCATCCTGAACAAATGCTGAATCATTTTTGGGCAATTTTAGAGTCATTTTTGAAGAGGTTTTGGACAAGCATCAAGTCAGTTTGGACAGTTTTTGAATAATTTTGGACACATTTTATATATTTTTAACAAATTTTAGTGATTTTGGTCATATTCATGGTTATTGTAAAGTCTACGGGGACTGACTTGCTTCTGGAGCCTCGAGGAGGACATTCGAGAAACAGTTTTTTCATTTCATTTTCATGCTGGCTTTATTTTTCAGCCCTAGATTGGTCCTCACAAAGATAGACACACTGTTGTACATCAAACACACACTTTGCATGAAGCTGAACGTTGCAGAACAGTCTTACATAACAACAGCTCGGTGTTAACAGCAGAAGGTTTTCTATAATTAATCAGCATCTCTGCTCAGAGAACAGCTGCTGAACACGACTGTTGTCATGGAAATCAGCGTTGGATGCGACGTGGTGACGTGTTCACACAAAGAAACCACACACAGACTCACATCGCTGGCCAGTTTGGCAGCATTGGTGGCGTTCACGATGTCCGGTCTGTCCGCGCCGTGTTGTAGTGATGAAGCTCCTCTTTACCTTTTCTGTAGCTGACCTGGGACCAGCAGAGGCAGTTAGAAACACAAACAACACAACAGGGCAAGCAAATTTCAAAAACAGAATAAGACAAAACTGATCTCTAAGAACCACTGATAAAATAGATTCAACTAGAGCTAAATTATCAGACTATCGGGTTATATAAAGAGAAGTATGGATTCAACAGATCAGTAATGGAGCTGCTTAGAATCAGAATAACACTAAACCAAAACCAGTCTGCAGATGTACATTGTCTTTCAAGACAAAATTAGCACACATGTCTGCAGAATGACTGAATCACTCTAGCTTTGTTTTAAAGTGAGTCAAAAATTATCAAAAATAATTCAAACTGGTCCAAAATGATTCAAAAACTGTTCACAAGTACATAAAATTGGATGAAAATGACTTAATATTGGTCCAGAATGACTAAAATGTGTTTAAAATGACTCAAATTTGGTACAAAATCACTGCAGAATGAAAAATATTGTAAACTTGTCAAAATTCAATCAAAATTTGTCCGAAATGATGCAAACCTTTTCGAGGACTACTTCAAAGTTGTTTAAAATGAGTCAGAAATGATCAAAAATAACTCAAATTTGTACAAAATGATTCAAAACTGTTCACAATTACCTAAAATTCATCCAAAATGACTCAAAATTGTACAAAACATCTACAGAGTGACTCAGAATTTGTCCAAAATGACTCAAAACCTGTCCAGGACTACTTCAAAGTTATTTAAAGTGAGTCAAAAATGGTCAAAAATGACTCCAACTTGTCCAAAGTTATTCAAAATTGTTCACAATGATCTAAAATTGGTCCAGAATGATTACAATTTGTACAAAACATTGATAGAGTGACTCAGAATTTGTTGAAAATTTCTAAAATTTGTTCAGAATGACCCATTTTGTTCAATATGACTTCAAACTTATCCAAGATTATTTAAAAACGGTCCAGGATGACTCAAAAATTGCCCACAATGTCTCAGAACAACTGAGCAGCTTGGTTTAGTGTTTTTCCTCCGTTTCTTTGACCTCATGCTGCTCCATTACTGACCTGAACCTCTGTCCTCCACGGTTAAATCAGTACTAAATGATGAAGCAGTAAACTTGTACGTTCCATGTGTTCATTTACTTCGCTCTGGTTCCTGGTGACCTCCATGGCATGTTCCACCTCCGGCAGCGTCTTCATGTTGCTGTAGCTCGACTTCCCCTTCTCCCGGTTGAACTTCTCCTTGTAGAATTTCTAAAGGGAACAAAGAAGAAGACGAGCCTGAGGGCGGAGAGGCAGGAATACAAAAGGAAGGAGAGACGAGGAAGAAGCAGCAGCGAGACGGACGGAGGAAATATCTGATGACTAAATGAAGGATTGACATCAGGAGAAGAACAAACCTGCTGCCAATCAAAGTGTGTGATTTATCCATAAAAATAACAAATGTCTGTTTCTGTGGAGACAATCCAGCATCCGCAACACGATAAAGTGAAAATAATGAACAGTAAACAGTCATTTATAATTTAGGGACTATTTATAAAACCTTATTTACAGGTTGGATCATTTCTTTTATTGTTTCTTTTTGTGATTTCATTTGTTATTATCTGCAATTTGATGAAAAAAAGGCAAAACATTTACATTTTTAAAATCCTTTTTCCGTATTCTTTTTTTTTTTTTTTTAAATAGCAACAAATACAGTGGTGGAAAAAAGTTTCTGGATGCCAGAATCACTCTTAGGTCTTCAAGTGTAATTTGTTTTAGTACAATCACAGCCATAATACTAAACGGATCCTAAAAAAGCCATTAAAAACTTAAAATTGATTGGATTTGGTTCCATAAAAATAAGAAAATTTGAGTATTGGGTCATTTTGGTAGAGACTACCAGGTAGGAGTCCTGTCTAACAGTCTGGAGGACAGTATTGTCCCTGGTTAGTTGCTGTCCTGTAGGTAGGAGTCCTGTCTAACAGTCTGGAGGACAGTATTGTCCCTGGTTAGTCGCTGTCCTGTAGGTAGGAGTCCTGTCTAACAGTCTGGAGGACAGTATTGTCCCTGGTTAGTCGCTGTCCTGTAGGTAGGAGTCCTGTCTAACAGTCTGGAGGACAGTATTGTCCCTGGTTAGTCGCTGTCCTGTAGGTAGGAGTCCTGTCTAACAGTCTGGAGGACAGTATTGTCCCTGGTTAGTTGCTGTCCTGTAGGTAGGAGTCCTGTCTAACAGTCTGGAGGACAGTATTGTCCCTGGTTAGTCGCTGTCCTGTAGGTAGGAGTCCTGTCTAACAGTCTGGAGGACAGTATTGTCCCTGGTTAGTCGCTGTCCTGTAGGTAGGAGTCCTGTCTAACAGTCTGGAGGACAGTATTGTCCCTGGTTAGTCGCTGTCCTGTAGGTAGGAGTCCTGTCTAACAGTCTGGAGGACAGTATTGTCCCTGGTTAGTCGCTGTCCTGTAGGTAGGAGTCCTGTCTAACAGTCTGGAGGACAGTATTGTCCCTGGTTAGTCGCTGTCCTGTAGGTAGGAGTCCTGTCTAACAGTCTGGAGGACAGTATTGTCCCTGGTTAGTTGCTTTCCTGTAGGTAGGAGTCCTGTCTAACAGTCTGGAGGACAGTATTGTCCCTGGTTAGTCGCTGCTCTCGTTCTTCAGCGGGTTGCAGACGGCCGGTCGTGTCGCTGGTTTTACGCTCCAGTTAGCGTAGCATTGCTCGGTCAACAGACACGAAGCCAGAAAAGCATCGCTGTCCCACTTTACCCACGGCTCTGGTTTCCTGCCTCTGGGGCAACTGACCCCAAACTATTACCCTCATCTGTGACCCACAGAGTCTCAGGGAAACGATTCTTCAGATTTATGAAGACAGACGGCCTTAAATTCACAATCCAACAGACTCGTTTAATTCAGCTGTTTACTCATCACAGTCTGGATTTTAGTGTTTTTTAATAATTAAAACACTTGAGATGTACATTTTTAAATTTTCTGAACTGTTGACCAAAGAAAAAGTAAATCCACACGACAGACTATAACGTAGAGTGCAAAATTCTCTTTTTACAGATTAATTGCGACATTTTGGTTCATATAATTTGACTATTATTCCTGATAAATAGTGTCATTCTGGTGATTTGTAAAAGAAAATGTGCTTTTCCAACCTGCCAGGTGTTCTGGGGTTCAGCTATATAAACAGATGACAGAACTGAATTCCGTCTCACTACGATGGTTGTCAGATCAAACTCACGTCGCTCTGCGTCTTGGTCAGCTCCTTAGCGAAGACGGTCTCTATGGTTTGAGGCATCTGAGCGTACAAACTGCAGCCGGCCTCCTTCCTGCCCTCCTCCCTGTAAGACTTCTGCAACACAAAACACAACACCAACAAAGTATGGCTTGTAACGTCACCAACTCTGAGTTGGAAGCATTAGTTTTAAACGTCATTCTCTATTTACTGCCCGGTTTGCTTAGAGGAATCTACACTACCCAGACGATTGCATGTTTTCCATGAAAGCTCCCACTTTTATTCATGTGTTAACACAACAGCAGAAATGTTTTCTAATCATCAGTCAGCCTTCAGATTCTAACAGGACGTTACCTCGCTGCACAGCTGGCTTTGCTCTTTAGCATGTTGGGTCTCTTTGGTCTCCGGCAGCACAGAATACAGACTTTTAACCAGGTCCTTCTTACCGGCCTCCTTGTATTTACTCTGCAGACACAAAACAACAACCACAGATCAGTAACACAACAGAACACATTTGGTTTCTTTCACAAAATCTCACGAAAAAACAAATATGATGTTGTTTTTTAGCTCTTTGGTTCAGTTTTGTCTCGTTTTTGTTGTTTTCCATCAAGTTCTAAATTGTTTTATGTCTCTTTGGAAAAGATTTTTCTAATTTTTCTTATTTTCTGTCTCATTTTTGTCATTTTGTGTCTTAGTTGTGTGATTTTATGTCATAAGAGGCTGCACTGAGAGTGGGAAAATAAAGATATCAACCTAAACCATGAACAGTTTTGCTGTAATTAAGTTTTATATTTCGATGTTTACATACACAAACACGATTTCATTTTATTTGATTTAATTTCAAATTCGAGACCAATGACTACATATTTAGATAATTATAAAAAACCTTTAACCGTCTGCAGATTGTGTGTAAAAACACTAAATACTGATAACGTTATATTTCATTGAAACACGATGAACAAAAACATCAAACACAGAAAACTTTTGTGTCCCACAGCGACCGATTCATCATTTGGAGGAATTTTCCTGCAAACTTAGTGCTGAATGTCTTGATTAAATATTAATCCGTAACATTGTTAAAGAAAACAAATCAAAGCCGAAGCTCATTCTGAAATATCCAGTCAGATTCCTCACCTCGCTGTGCGTCTCGGCCATTTCTTTAACAAACTGAGTCTCCAGAGTTTCAGGCAGCAGCGAGTACAGAGAGTTGGGAAGATCCTCTTTGTCCTTCTTGTACTTTGACTGGAAAAGCAACACAGATGGACGTTTTTTTCAGTGTTTCATCAGGAACAAGGAGCAGCAGTTAGTTTTCTTCGACATAAACAGAACAGTGAACACTGAGCTGGAGAAAAGAAACATGTTTAGTTGACACATGTGGTCAGAAACATCTGGATTGTGTCTCACCTCACTGTGCAGCTCTGAGATCTGCTTAACGAACTCCGTCTCTTTGGTTTCCTTCATCTGGTGGAAGACGCTGCTGCTGATCTCCAGTCGGCCTTTCTGCTTGTATTTATTCTGTCAAACACAAAACTGTTTCAGTGTTTTCTGTCATTATCTTTGGTTCGGCTTTGTTTCGTTTTTGTCATTTCTGTCCCATTTTTCTTATTTTTTTTGTCAAAATTATGCCATTTTGTCTTTTTTTTCCATTCAGTTTTGTCTCGCTTGTGTCATTTTGTGTCTCGGTTTTCTTGTTTTGTTGTCAAGTTTGTGTCATTTTGTGTCTCTTTAGAATGGTTTTGTCCTGTTTTTGTAGTTTACCATCCGGTTTGTGTAATTATGTGCTGTTTTGTCTATATGTGGTTCAGTTTCATAATTTTCCTTGTTTTCCATCAAGCCTGTGTAATTTTGTCTCGTTTTGTGTCGTTTTTGTCATTTTGTGTTTCTCTTGTTTACTTCTGTCTTGTTTTTTGTTGCTTGTGTCTCATTTTTCTTGTTTTCCATCAAGATTATATGATTTTATGTCTCTTTAGCTCATTTTCTCATTTTTGTCATTTTCTGTCTCATTTTTCTTGTTATTTTGTCAAAATTGTCATTTTGTGTCTCTTTTAATTCAGCTTTGCCTCATTTCTGTTCATTTTCCATCAAGTTTGTGTCTTTTTGTGTCTCTTTCATTCAATTTTGTTTCTTTTTTGTCATTTTCTGTCTCGTTTTTCTTGTTTTTTTTTTAAATCAAGTTGTGTCATTTTGTGTCTCTTGTGTCGTTTTGTTTCGTTTTTGTGGCTGTCCGTTGAATTTGCGTCGCTTTGAGTGTCGTTTCTGATGCTGAACTTGCTCTGAAGTGTCCCCCACCCACCTCACTCTGGAGCTCCATGACGGCTTTAGCGAACTTGGTCTCCTCGGTCTCAGGCAGCAGAGAGTACAGGTTGCTGCTCAGCTCCTTCTTACCTTCCTGGTACTTCACCTGGAAACCAAGGAGACAGAACTTTGAAGACAGAGATGAAACCTTGGACTGTGTTACAGGCTTTCAGAGACCTACCAGTCAGAGAGTTTTAACCCTTTCATCCTGTCTGAACACTGAGAGTAATACTACGTCTGATTGTACCTGACTTTGGAGCTCTGAAGCCTCTTTAGCATGTTGAGTCTCCAGAGTTTCAGGCAGCTGATGGTACAAACTGCTGCTGGCCTCCTTCCTGCTCGCCTCCTTGTACTTGGCCTGAAGAAAACATCGCAAGCAAAGATTAAAAGAAGAGAGTGAATTCAGTTTCAAAATGTGCATAAAACACGTTGATGGAAACAGGGTTGGTGTCACTTAAATTAAAATGTCTCTCCAAAATTGTCCAAAATGACTCACCATTTGTCGAAAATGAATAAAATTCATCTTAGACCATTCATAAATTGTCAAAGATGACTTAAAAACAGTCCATAATGATGTGAAATCTGTCCAAACTGACTCAAACTGTGTCCAAAATACAAAAAAAATGTGTCTAAAACCATTAAAAACTGTCTGACTTACAATTTGTCAAAAATGAATAAAATTTGTCTGAAACAAATTAAAAACTGTCCAAAATTACTCAGAAACTCTCCAAAGTGACTCAAAAATTGTCCAAAATGACTCACCATTTGTTGAAAATGAATAAAACTCATCTGAAACCATTCAACATATGTCCAAAACGACCCCAAACTTGTCAAAAATGAATAAAACTAAACTGAAACATTCAAAAACTGTCCAGAATGACTCAGAAATGATCCAAAATGACTAGAACTCATCTGAAATCGTTCAACTGATGTCCAAAATGACCCAAATATTGTCCAAAATGACTCATCATTTGCCCAAAATGAATAAAATTTACCTAAACACATTCAAAAACTGCCTGAAATGATATGAAATCTGTCCAAAAGTTGTCCGGAATCACTAAAGTCATTCAAAAATTTACATATTTTATACGTAAAATCGATTTAAATCATCTTACGGGGAGCATTAAAATGTGCAAAGACAAAGAAAAATTGTAACAAACAAAAATAAAGCTTGAAAGCTAAAATGTCAGATAAATGAGGGTCGAGACAAGCTGTAAGCAGGAACATGTAGAGCTTCCTTCATTAAAAGTAACCATTAAATGAATCTGTCACCTCACTCTGCAGCTCAGAGACGTTTCTGACGAACTGAGTCTCTGCGGTTTCAGCGAGTTGAGAGTAGAAACTCTGGCCGAGGCTCCGGATGCCGTCCTCCTTGTATTTGCTCTGCAGAGACACATTGAGACGTCAGGAATCCTCACCTTTACCTGCAGCACCTGTAGTCTAACGCCGTCTCTAACCTCGCTCTGCAGGTCGGACATCTTGGCAGCGAGCTGCGTCTCGGCCGTCTGCGGCAGCTGAGCGTACAGACTGGACGACATCGACTTCCTCCCGCTCTGCTTGTACTTGTTCTGCAGAAATAAAGAAATCAGACTGACTGAACGATTCTTTTCTTAAAAACTAACTAAGAAAACAAAGTCACAAAACAGAAAGACAGCATCCATCTAGAAAAAGTGATGAATCCTAACTAACAGCTCGTCTACAATCACAAAAAAAAGAATAAAACGTGTAAAATTACTTAAAAATTGTCCAAAATAAGCAAAAACCTGTCCAAAATGTTCCAAAATGACTCAAAATGTGCCCGAACTATTCAATAAACTGTCTGAAACTCTGCAAAATCTTTACTAAATGACTCAAGATTGATTCCAAATGAATAAAAACTCATGTAAAATTACTGAAAAACTGCCAATAATGACTCAAAATGTGCTCAAGCAATTTGAAATCTGTCCAAAATGACATGAAATCTGTCAAAAAAAAAGGCTTAACTTTGTCCAAAATGAACAAACATTGTCTGAAATCATTTGAAAATTGTCCTCAGTGACAGAAATGTCCAAAATGACAAAAATGTTTCCAAGATGACTCACAGTTTGTCCAAAATAAATAAACCTTGTTTGAATTTATTTGGAGACGGTCTAAAATTACTCAAAAAGTTGTCCAAAATGATTAAAAATGGTCCAAAATGATTTAAAAAATGGTTCAAAATGATTAAAACTTGTCCAAAATGACTAAAAAATTTTCCAAAAAGTTTCCAAACAATTCTAAAACTTTTCAAAATGATGTCAAATCTGTACAAAATGACTCACAAATTTGTCCAAACTGACTAAAACTTGTCTGACATCATTAGAAACTGTCCACAGTGAAGAGTTTCCTTGGTTCTCAGTTTATTTCTGCAGTTGTTCCTTCTGAATATGTGAGTTTCGTTATGTAAACACTTGAGTTCCTCTGTGAGAAAATGCTGATCAAATTCTACAAACAGCATCTCAAACATCTGAAGCTGAGCGTCTCCAAACCATGACTCATTTATTAACTCTGTGTTTGAGGTTAAACTTCATGATTTAAAGTGCTGTAGAGGATTCTGATATTTTTTTATCAAACTAAAGCTAAATATTAGATCCTAAATGAGCGTTTCCAACATCAAACGTGATGAAATGTGAATGTGTGGATGTGAATAATAGATGTTTGTACCTCACTCTGCAGCTCAGAAACCTCTTTAATGCGCTGCGTCTCCAGAGTCTCAGGCAGACGGTGATACAAAGAGCTGCTGGCCTCTTTCTTCCCCGCCTCCTTGTACTTCACCTGCAGGAAAAAACTGTTAAAAACTGTCCACAGTGACTCAGAAATCACTCAAAACATGTCAGAAATAACTAAAACTGCTCAGGAATGAGTTAAAAAGTGTCCAAAATGACCGAAAATTATTCAAAAAACATCCAAAATGACCGAAACTTGTCCAAAATGATTTAACAACTGATCAAAATGTGTCCAAAAGGACTTGAGACTTGTTTAAAACCATTCAATGATCATCCAAAACAACTTCAAAACTGTCCAAAAATATGTGAAATCTGTCCATACTGACTCAAAATGTGTCCAAAATATATAAAACATGTCTAAAAACCATTCATAAACTGTCCAAAATGACCCAAAAATTGTCCATAATTACCCAGTATTTGTTAAAAATGAATAAAATTCATCTGAAGCCATTCAAAAAACTGTCCAAAATAACTCAAAAATTGTTCAAAATGACTCCCAACTTGTTGTAAGAGGCTGTTGAGGAATCAGCAGCTCTGACTGAGTTTCTGATAAACAGACCAGAATAGACTCCATGTTATCAGTGAACATGTCTGACGTACCAGCAGACGCTCAGCCTCAGTGGTTTTACCTCCAAATAAATCTACTCTGTTGCTTTCTACTGTGATTCAGTTTGTCAGATAACAGCTTTGTCCAGAAATATGTGAAATCTGTCCAAAATGACTCAAAAACTGTCTAAAACAATGAAAACATCGTCTATCTACAAAAACCTGACCTCATGCATCGCTACGATGGATAAAAGTCAGAATAAAAGTCAGATTCCTCACCTCGCTGTGCGTCTCGGCCATTTCTTTAACAAACTGAGTCTCCAGAGTTTCAGGCAGCAGCGAGTACAGAGAGTTGGGAAGATCCTCTTTGTCCTTCTTGTACTTTGACTGGAAAGAAAGAAAAGACAGGACATCTGAGCAATCAAAAACTGTCCATAATGACTTACAAGTGTCCAAAACTACTAAAAAATAGTCAAAATGACTCAAACACTGTCCTGAATTAATAAAATGTGTCTGAAAACATTTTTAAAAAACTGTCCAAAACAACTCATAAAGTGTTAAAAATGATGTGAAATTCGTCTAAAACGCCCCAAAGAAGACTAAAGTTGGTCCTGAATGAGTTTAAAAATGTTGCACACCCACTACCGTCACACTTCAATGCTGTAAATAAAGTTATTGTGACTCTCCGTGGTGCGTTCAGGGTCCTCACCTGGCTCTGGATTTCTGACATCTGCTTGGCGAACTGAGTTTCTGCCGTCTCTGGAAGCAGCGAGTACAAGTTCCTGCTGGTCTCCTTCCTGCCGTCCTCTTTATACTTCACCTGCAGACGGAGCACAAGTTACAGGACCTGGAGGACGTCCACACGTGTCCACACGTGTCCACATGTCCCTCACCTCGCTGCAGATGTTCCTCAGCTCTTTAGCCAGCTGTGTCTCCGTGGTAACAGGAAGCTGATGGTACAACGAGCCGCTGGTCTCCTGTTTGTATTTCACCTGAACGCACCGTAAATAACGGAGTTAGCGCCTCGTTTAAATAAATAAAACCCTCAAATATAAAACACACCAAAACCACCCCAATAAATCTGTCCAGAATGGCTCAGAAACAGGGCAAAATGACATTAAAAGTAGTCACAGCTGGTCCAGCATTAATAAATCTAGCTTAGAACCAATCAGAAACTGCCCAAAATGACTCAAAAATGGTGCTAAATTACTAATAAACTGTTCAAAATCACTCAAAAATGGTGCTAAATTACTAATAAACTGTTCAAAATCACTCAAAAATGGTGCTAAATTACTAATAAACTGTTCAAAATCACTCAAAAATGGTGCTAAATTACTAATAAACTGTTCAAAATCACTCAAAAATGGTGCTAAATTGCTAATAAACTGTTCAAAATCACTCAAAAATGGTGCTAAATTACTAATAAACTGCCCAAAATGACAAACAATCTTACCAAAATGAATAAATCGGTCTGAACCCGTTGGAAAACTGTTTAAAATGACTCAAAAAATGTCCAAAACTACTAATAAACTGTCCATGATGGATAAATCTGGTCTAAAACTGATCAAAAACTGTTCAAAATGACTCAGAAATGACCAACAATGACAAACAAATGCATCTTTTCATGCTACTTTTGATGTTATTGTGTCGTATTTTGTTGTGTTATTTCTGCATGTTTTCCTGCTGTTTCTGTGTATTTCTGTGTCATTTCTGCATGTTTTCCTGCTGTTTCTGTGTATTTCTGTGTCATTTCTGCATGTTTTCCTGCTGTTTGTGTCCCGTTGGACTCTTCTAACAGCATCTTCTCTGACCTGACTCTGCAGCTGTGAGGCTTCTTTAGCGTGTCGAGTCTCCAGAGTCTCCGGCAGCTTGGAGTACAACGAGCTGGACGCTTCCTTTCTGCTCGCTTCTTTGTATTTGTGCTGTAAAACCAGAGGAAACATCGTTTATTAGAAGGAAACAAACGGCCAGAGGAAGATTCTTGTTGCTCTTTACCTCACTGTGTATTTCAGACAGAGCTCTGGAGAACTCCGTCTGGTTGGTCTGAGGCAGCTGAGAGTAAACGCTGACCGTCTGGAGCTTCTTCCCTCCTTCTTTATATCTGGCCTGAGGAGGAAAAACACCTTTTATTCACCAGCTTCTCTCCTGGTGTGAGATTTACCAATAAAAGCAGAGACGAGGAGACAAGAACTCTTCAGATACATTTTGTGCATCTGTGTCTTTTTGTGTCATTTGTGCATATTTTTATTCTATATTTGTGCAATTTTGTGTCCTATTTGTGTATTTTTGAGTCATTTATACATCAATTCATGTTATTTTTGTGTCATTTCTGTGTTTTTGTGCCATTTATGTGTCTTTATCTGTCATTTTTGTGTCTTTTTTAGTCTTTTTGTGTAATTTTGTGTCTTTTTTGTGTCATTTTGTATCTTTTTGTGTCATTTCTGTGTCTTTTCATGCTATTTTGTGTCATTTTGTGCTAGTTTTGTGTCATTTTTGCCGTTTTTTGTGCTATAAAATGTATTAAAAATCCCAGAATAAAAACAAATTTACTAAAACTATAAATAATCTTTATATCAAAAATTATTCTTTTTTAAAATTGTATTTAAATCAGCTAAAAATAAAATTAGTTGACAGATATTTGCAGTTATTTCAAAGAAAATGTATCTATATGAAGGCGGAAAATCCTATTTTTAGACTGTTATTTTACAGACTTTCCCTGTTTTGTTCAAATACAGATAATATGTAGTAAAATTACAACAAAGTATTAATTTACATGATGAACTAAAAAGAAAATAAACAGGCAAAAATCTGTAATTTTTATAAATGATTATTTGCTCTTTTACAATGTTTGACTGTAAAATTACAGTTTTAATTTTATTTAAATTAGCAAAAAACCTCATTGTTTTACAGATATTTGCTGCTATTTGGAAGAAAAATTGTTTAGTAAGGATTGAAAAATGGTAAATTATTTTTAGTTATTTTTGATACTTAAATTGCAAATACAATTTATTTAAAATCACAGAAAAAAGGTAAGTTAGTGTAAAATTACAAAAAAATAGCAGTTATTTTTGCTGTTTTTACAGTTTCTGAATATTCCACTGGTACTGAACGTATTTTTCCTGGTGTCCTCGCTGCCAGATTTTCACATTCTATCATATTATTATTATTATTATTATTATTATTATTATTATTATTATATCTATCAGGGTTTGTTTTTTTTTCATACATTTAGGGCTTCATCTTGATGCTGCAGCTTCAGCTTTGATATCAGAGGAAAGCTGCTGGTCTGTAAAGTGTAAAATGCATCTTTTATATCAGGTTTATTTGTCTTGTATAACAGGAAATGTTAAAAAAAAAAAAAAAAACAACCAACACCTCGCTCTGGATTTCTGTCAGCTCTCGAGCAAACTGGGTTTCTGCAGTTTCAGGAAGCTGAGAGTACAAAGATGACGTCATCTCCTTCCTCCCTTCATCGCTGTACTGTTTCTGTCCAAACAAGGAAAGTACACTTAGTTTGACCTGGATTCTAAAATGAAATATACAGCCTGACTTCATAAAACCTGGACAAATGAAACCCAAACTACATTTATCTTAACAGCACAGCTACCAATCTGAAGCTGAATATTGAGACAAAAACTTGAAAATCAGGAAGAAGAAGTTGAAATTTAGAGATGAGAAAGTCTAAATATTGGGATAAAATCTTGAAATTTAGACATAAAAAAATCTGAGAAAACTACTTGAAATTCAGATTTAAAAAAATGAATTCTGAAATAAAATTCTGAGATAAAAACTTGATATTCAGAGATAAAAAGTCTGAATTTTGAGATAAAATCTTGAAATGCATTGATAAACAGCAAAAATTTTGAGATAAAAACTTGAAATTCAGACATAAAAAGTCAAAAATCTGAGACAACTTGAAATTCAGAAAAACAGTGCTGGTGATTTTGTACAGAAACCTCAACCTAAAAACGATTCAGAACGGATAAACAAACACTCACTTCACTCTGCAGTCGAGTGGCTTCTTTGGCGTGTTTGGTCTCCAGAGTTTCTGGAAGCTTCGAGTAGAGAGACGGCGCCGTTTGCTGCTTATATTTCACCTGAAACACACGAACCAGCGTCACTGAAGCCTCCGGAAACTGTCCTGAAATAAACATTTATCTCCTCTGACTGCCGCTATCAGCTCAGAGCCCTATTGGTGGTTGATATGGCGACCAGTCTGTGATGTCACCGACTGTGAGCCAATAAGATCTCAGCTTCCTCTGATACTGGCACTACTTACTGATGATACAAAAAGTGGAAAAAAGCTGGAATCAACATGTGCAATATTTGTTGTTAATTACAAATGTCTGCTAAAGAACAGGATTCTGAAACATAGAAAGCAAGAAGTTTGAGATGAGAAATTCAGAGACGTAAAGTCAAAAATATTGAGATAAAAACTTGAAATTTAGGGATAAAAAGTCAAAATATTGAGACAAAAACTAGAAATTCGGACATTAAAAGTCAGAAAGAAACTATAAATATCTTGAAATTTAGAAATATAAAGTCAAAATTTTGAGATAAAATCTCGAAATTCAGAGATAAGAAGTTAATATTTTGACATAAAAACTTGAAATTTACATATAAAAAGTCAAAATTTTGAGATAGATGTAAGACTTCAAGGTTTTGAGCTAAAGACTCTAAATTCAGAGATTTGAAAGTCTAAAAACTGAGATAAAACTTTGAAACTTAGACGTAAACATTCCTCACCTCGCTGTGGGTCTCGGACATTTCTTTGATAAACTGAGTCTCCAGAGTTTCAGGCAGCAGCGAGTACAGAGTGTTGGGAAGATCCTCTTTGTCCTTCTTGTACTTTGACTGGAAGGAAATAAAAAACTGTAAAGAGACGAAACTGGAGGTGAAGTTATCAGCGAGAATCAGAGAAAGAAGTGCTGCACCTCGCTCTGGATCTCCGACATCTGTTTGGCAAAATGCATCTCTGCTGTTTCAGGCAGGAGGCAGTAAAGAGGCGCCTCGTTTTTACCGGCTTCCTTATACTTGACCTGCAACACAACAACACAACACTTACAACACCGAGCAGCATAGACAAAAAGTGGCAACAATGAAAGGAAAATGACACAATACAATAGCAAAAAGACACAAAAAGATGTTAAAATTACACAATTACAAAAAAGACACAAAGACACTAATATGATAAAAGAATATGTTAAGATTACACAAGAATGACACAAAAAGACACCAAGACACAATTATGACACAAAGAGATGTCAAAAGACACAAAAAAATGCGTTACAGGTGTTGCAGGAGCACTGGGAGCAGAGCAGCACTGCACTACTGTGTGGGCCAAATTTAACACAGGAAACAGTTTTGGACATTTCCAGGTTCCTGAACTTTCTCTCTCTGACTCGCTGCAGCACCTGAACAACCAATCAGCAGCCGGAGGAGACGTCACCTGACTCTGGAGCTCCGTCACCTCTTTGGCCAGTTCGGTCTGCAGAGTCTGAGGAAGGCTGGAGAACAACGTGGACGAAAGCTCCTTCTGGACGTCCTCCTTGTACTTCACCTGTAGAGACGCTGCTTTCAGGGTGCGCTGGGAATTTCTATGCTTTTATTATCTCCCAAAAGGTCAAAATAAAACACATGCACATGGACAATATTTTTTCTCCTGCTTCCATTAACGCCTCCTAAAGGTTGGGATCAGGGTTTGGATGCAGCGTTCTGAGCATGCTCAGTACCTGGCTCTGGATCTGTGATGCCTCCTTGGCGTGTTGAGTTTCCAGAGTTTCTGCCATCACGGAGTACAAACAGCTGCCGGACTCCTGCCTCCGGGACTTCTTATAGTTGGTCTGGAAACGGGTTTTAGGTTTATTAACGTTCTCCTCCTGCATACAGATTCTCAGATGCTCTCGTGTTTGCTTCATCTCACCTCACTCTGCAGCTCAGACACACTTTTAGCAAACTTAGTTTCAGCCGTTTCTGGCAGCTGAGAGTAGAAGCTCTGAGAGAGGCTCTTCATGCCGTCCTCTTTGTACTTGTTCTACAGACGGAGGATCAAAACAAATAGTTTGAGTCGTTTCACATCAAGATAAATCATTATTTTATCATCCTCAAAGCAAGCTGTGTTAGCATTTAGCTAATGCATCTTAATTTTAGCATCCTAAAAATAAGATGTGTTAGCATTTAAAATGTAAATTTTTCTAAAAGTAATGAACACATCTTACTTTTAACACATCTTACATTTAGCATCCTCAGAATAAGATGAGTTAGCATTTAGCTAACACATCTTACATTTAGCATCCTAAAAGTAATATTAGGATGCTAATACATACAAAGCAGTAGTAGCCTAAAAGTACAATTAGGGTTTACCTAACACATGATACTTTTAAAAAGTAGGATGTGTTAGCATTTAGCTAACAATCTTATTTTTAGCATCCTAAATGCTAAAATATATTCGCATTTAGCTAATACATCTTACTTTAGCTTACACTTCTTATTACCTTAATACTAGTGTCCTAAATGCTCACATGTCATTAGCATTTAGCTTAGCACATCTTACTTTTAGCATTCTTAATGCCAACATATCATTAGCATTTATCGAATACATCTCACTACCTTAATTTTAGCATCCTAAAAGTAAGATAAGTCAGCATTTAGCCAACATGTCTTACTTTTAGTGTCCTAACTGCTAACATATCATTAGCATGTAGCTAACACCATTTTACTTTAGCTTATATCGCTTACTATCTTAATTTTAGTGTCCTGAAAGTAAGATAAGTTAGCGTTTAGCTAGTGCATCTTACTTTTAGCGTTCTAGCTGCTAGCATATCATTAGCATTTAGCTAACATATCTTACCATCTTAATTTTAGCATCCTAAAAGTAAGATAAGTCAGCATTTAGCCAACATTGCTTACTTTTAGTGTCCTAAATGCTAGCATATCATTAGCATTTAGTTTACACATCTTAATGTTAGTGTCCTCCTAAAAACACCACTGCATGAGCTCCAACTGAGAAAGAATACAATAAAATATGTAAATAAATATCTAAATGAATTAAAATATATCATATTATCATAAATCATAAATCAGTGTTGTATTTCCAGAACAAACTTGAGAGCTACGTGGCTCTTACTTGACTCTGCATGTCGCCGACCTCTCGAGCAAACTGGGTTTCCAGTGTTTCTGGTAGCTGGTGGTAAACTGGACACGACAAATCCTTCTTCACCGCCTCTTTGTACAAAATCTGCAAGACAACATCTGGACTTTTACAACAAGTAGAAAACATCTGCTGACAACCAGTGTCTGTAGCTTCAGTGTGTTTGTCCAGATGTGTACCTGACTCTGCAGCTGTGAAGCCTCTTTAGCGTGTTGAGTCTCCAGAGTTTCAGGCAGTCGGTGGTACAAAGACAAGGATTTCTGCTTCTTACTGGCCTCTTTGTATTTCGCCTGGAAAACACAATGAAAGTTTTGAATTCATGGACAAAATTTTTGTCTTTATTAAAACCTTTTGATTCTCACTTTTGGACTCATCAATCAAATTTTGTAATTCAAAGCAAAACTTTTGCGTTTCATATCAAAGCTTTTGGATTCTCAAAAAATTAAAATTTGCAAGCAAAAATTTAGCATTCAAAAACAAAACTTTTAGACTTATAAACAAAACTTTTTAATTCGCAAACAAAATTTCTGGATTCACAAGAAAAAAATTTTGAATTGAAACACAAAAAGCCTTTTTGGATTTGCAAACAAAAATTTTTCATTTCCAAAACAAAATTTTGAATTTGCATAATAAATCTTCAGATTTGCAAACAAAAATTTGGGATTCTCAAACGAAACTTGCTTAAGCAATAAAAAGTTTTGGATTCATGAATAAAACTTTTGCATTAATTCACACTTTTTGTTTCGCAAATAAAATGTTTAAATTTGCAACCGAAACTTTTGGACTCACAAACAAAACTGTTCATTACACAAATGATTCTTGTGAATTCAGAAACAAAAGTTCTGGATTCATGAATAAAACTTCTGCACTAGTTCTAACTTTTTTTTCTCAAATAAAATATTAAATTTGCAACCAAAATTTTTGGATTCACAAACAAAATTTTTCATTTCACAAATGATACTTGTGAATTGAGAAACAATTTTTTGGATTTGTGAACAAAAAATTTGCATTTCTTAAAACTTTTGGATTCTCAAATGAAAATGTTTAAATTTGCAACCATATTTTTGGGACTCATAAAACTTTTGACTTTGCAAACAAAACTTCTAACTTCACACACAAAATGTTTGCGT
This sequence comes from Amphiprion clarkii, assembly GCA_027123335.1. Lineage (NCBI taxonomy): Eukaryota > Metazoa > Chordata > Actinopteri > Pomacentridae > Amphiprion > Amphiprion clarkii. The sequence goes on along the minus strand of CM049588.1, from coordinate 26,376,158 downwards.
TCATAAACAAAATTTCTAAAATCACAAACAAAAATTTTTAATTCACAGAACTTTTGGATTCACCAATAAAAGTTTTGCATTTGTCAGCAAAACCTTTGGATCGTCAAATACGTTTAGATTTGCAAAACCAAACTTCTGGATTCACATTTCAACCGCAAATTTATTTTATTTGCAATAAAACATTTTTTAATGCCCATAATTTCACACTGAAAACTATTTTTTTGATTGCAAAGCTTCTCTTTCATTGGTGGGGAAAAGAGACCAACGTAACCTCTTTGTAAATAAAGTTATTATATTATAATGAATTAAAAAGCAATAAAACACTGGTGGCTGATTACCTCTCTATATATATTTACATTACCAAAAGTATGTCAAACAAGCCAAAATTTTATCCACCGTCTGCAGGGTTTTGAATGTAAACCTGCAGAGATTACGATATTTTAATTTGTCTTGTTCAGCTTCAGTCAAACAGCAGATCTACCCAGACGGATGCGTGGGAAGACGAGATAAAACTTAATCTCCCAGCAGGCTGAACGTTAGTTAGACCTCCGTCATGCATGAAGATGATCTAGTTTTCCTGTAACTGTGACAGTACTTTGAACGTTCGGTCCGCCCACCTCGCTCTGCATCTCCGTCAGCTCTTTAGCGTGCTGGGTGTCCAGGGTGTCGGCCAGAGCCGAGTACAGGTTCACGCTCAGCTCCTTCCTGCCGTCTTCTTTGTACTTGACCTTGTGATGAAGAAAGAAAACAGACGGAGGTTCATGGAAACCTCCCAGTGAAGCCACAGATCAACAGATTTATGTCTCATATAGAAGATCGTTTCTACATTTGTCCAGCAGGCTGAGCAGTCGTACCTCGCTGAGCATCTCCGTCTGCTGTCGGGCGAACTGGGTGTCGATGGTTTCTGGCATTAGGTGGTAAAAACTGGAAGCGTCGCTCTTCCAACTCTTGTACTTGAGCTGGAGGAGGAAACAATAAAGCAGGAGAAACAAAAGCAATCAGTTCAATTTGTTAGTTTAAGAATCTGTTAAATGACAGTTTTTACAGTCATGAGGTCACAGAAAAGGATCAAGTGAATTTGTCAACAAAAATTCTGGATTTGCAAAGAAAATTTGTGGAATTTTCAAATTATTTTTTTTGGATTCACACACAAAACTTTTCAGTTTTACAGCAAATGTAACTTTGATTTTGCAGAAACAATCTTGATTATTCAAAAATTTGCATTTTTAGATTCACAAACAAAATTTCTGGATTCACAAAGAAAACGAGTGGATTTGAAATCAAAAATTTGGGATTTTCAACCTAAATTTTTGGATTCTGAAACACAAACATTGGATATGTAAAAAAAAAACTTCTTGGATTCACAAACAAATTTTTTTCATTTCCAAAAATAAATTTGGGATTTGGGGCTGCACAGTGGAGTAGTGGTTAGCACTTTCGCCTTGCAGCGAGAAGGTCCCTGGTTCGCGTCCCGGCTTTCCCAGGATCTTTCTGCATGGAGTTTGCATGTTCTCCCTGTGCATGCGTGGGTTTTCTCCGGGTACTCCGGCTTCCTCCCACAGTCCAAAAACATGCTGAGGTTAATTGATTATTCTAAATTGCCCGTAGGTGTGAATGTGTGAGTGATTGTTTGTCCTTGTATGTAGCCCTGCGACAGACTGGCGACCTGTCTAGGGTGTCCCCTGCCTTCGCCTGAGTCAGCTGGGATAGGCTCCACCCCCCCCGCAACCCTAGTGAGGATTAAGCGGTGGATAGATAATGGATGGATGGAAATTTGGGATTTGGGAAACAAATTTGGGGATTTGCAAACAAAAATTTTGGATTCACACACTGCAAACTTTTCAGTTTACAAATACAACTTTTAATTTTGTAGAAAAAAATATTTACTATTCAAAAATGAACATTTCAGATTCGCAAGCAAAATTTCTGGATTAATGAGAAAAACTATTTTGAATTTAAAAACAAAACTTCTGGATTCACAAACAAAAATATTGGATTCACAAATAAAACTTTTTGAATTCACAAACAAAACTTTTTTTTTCCCCAAAGAAAACATTTTTAATTTGCAAAATAAACCTTGGAATTTGGAAGCAAAAACTTTGGATTCACAAAAAAAAATTTAGATTTGAAAAAAAAATTATGGATTTAAAAACAATTTTTTTGGATTATCAAACAAAACTCATGGCTTTGCAAAGGAACTTTTCAGATTTGCAAACAAAACTTTTTATTTCCAAAGCAAAAATTTAGAATTTCAGAAATAAAACTTGGGGTTTGAAAATGAAAATTTTGGATTCTCAAACTAAACATTTGGATTCACAAGTAAAATTCATGGATTTTTAAACAAAAGTGTTTGTTTCCTCAACAAAATGTTTTGATTCAAAAACAAAAATTTTGATTCACGAACAAAAATGTATGATGTGTCAACATTATTTTTGACAAAACTTTTGGAATCGCGATAATAAAGTTTAGATTCACAACCAAAAATCTGGGATTCACAACAAAACTTTTGAGTTTGCAAACTGCTTGTGTCTTTGTCGCTGTTGTAAACTTGTAAATAATGTAAATGTCAACAAAGTTCCAGAGTTTCAAACCAGCAGCCAACAGTTTTAAGCTAACGTTTAATGAGCGTTTGTTTTCTTTTACCTGACTCTGCAGCTCTGAAGCCTCTTTAGCGTGTTGAGTCTCCAGAGTCTCAGGAAGAGTCGAGTACAGAGAGTTCATCGCTGCTTTCTTTCCTGCTTCTTTGTACTTCATCTGAACACAAAAACACAAACTTGTTGTTTTCAGCTGCTTTGGGTCATTCAATGCCAACTCGTGTCAGGAATTTTCTTTAAAACATATTCTGAAAGCTGAAAACTAAATCCTAAAGCTGTAGCACAACACAGTAAAACCTTCAAAGACGTAACCAAAACTTCTGCTGTGTCCTCAGGTAAAGGTGAGTTAGCTCAACTACTCACCTCACTCTGCAGCTCAGAAACTGTTTTAGCGAACTGAGTCTCGGTGGTTTCTGGCAGCTGAGAGTAAAAACTCTGCGACAGATTCCTCCTGCCGCCCTCCTTGTACTTGTTCTGGAAGAGTTTGATTCATAAACGGATTCATATCACAGTTCAAACTAAAGTTTTGGATCAAAAGCAAAAAAAAGGTTTGTAAATAAAACCTTTCAGATTCTTAATCAAAAATTTGAGGGCAAATTTGAAGTCATTGTGGGGCATACTTTGAGTCAGTTGAGACTACTTTAGAGTCATTTTGATCAGATTTTTTGTAATTTTAGACAAATTTTGAAGCTTTGAAGACAAATTTTGAGTCAATTTAGAGCAAATTTTCAGTCACTTTTGACCATTTTGAAGTTATTTTCTGCAGAATTTCAGCTCAATTAGGAGAGCTATATCAGGTATTGATAGAATTCTACGTCGGGGACATTTTGTGTTGTTTTTTTCACCTCACTCTGCATGTCGGTCATCTCTCTGGCGAAGCTGGTTTCCGAGGTGTCGGGCAGAGTGGCGTATAGCGAGCTGGACATCTCCTTCTTACCGCCTTCCTTGTACTTGATCTGTGGACAACATTCAACTTATGGTTCGTGATGCAGCAGGATAAGAGAAACCTGACGTTGTTCTGGTAAATAGACAGGAAATAAAAGATGAAATGACCTGACTGAGCAGCTCTGCAGCTTCTTTAGCGTGTTGCGTCTCCATAGTTTGAGGCAGGACGGAGTAAAGGCAGCTGCTCACGTCTTTCTTACCCGCCTCCTTGTACTTGCTCTGAAATTTAGACAGAAAACAGTCTAATATTAATCTAATATCATTGGTACTGAATCCACTTCCTGTCTGAAGGACTAAATTCTGGTGTTTTTACACCTTTTAGACCTGATTTGGGCTGTTACTGTGGCCAATTTTAAACCGTTTCTGAATCATTTTGTAAAATCTGTGAGTCTGTTTGGACATATTTTTAATTTAGGAGAATGTTAGGCTGAAGATCTCATATTTGAGACATTTTGAGCAAATATTAAGTCATTTTAGGCTAATTTTGAGCCGTGTTAGACACCTTTTTAGTTATTTTGGTCAGGTTTCAGCCATTTTAAACAAGTTCTGAAGTTTTTTTGGACAAATTTTGAGTCATTTCAGACTACTTTAGAGTTGTTTGGGTCAGGTTTTAGCAATTTAGGATAATTTTGCAGTCATGTTCATCAGGTTTTAATAATTTTAGACAAGTTTTGAAGCTTTTTGGACAAATTTGAAGTAATTCTGGGGCATATTTTGAGTCATTTTAGACAGTTTTTGAGTCATTTTGGTCAGCTTTTAGTAATTTTAGACACGTTGTGAAGCTTTTTGAACAAATCTGAGTGACTTTGGACAACTTTTCAGTATTTATGGGTAGTTTTTAAAAAACTTTGGGTGATTTTTAAGTAATTTCAGACTAATTTTAAGTCATTCTGGGCAGTCAATGAATCCCTTTGGGGTGAATTTTAAGTCCCTTTGAGATGTTTTCAACAATTTCATTTTGCAGACTGAGAGGCTGAAACATCTCAGTTAGGAGAGCTTTAGACTGAAGATTCAATTCTGGAGTTTGGAAGAAATATCTTTGACTTAATCAAACACTGTTAGGTGTGTGATGTTTGCGATATTATTGCATGCTTATTTTGTGGAGTTTTATTCTTGTTTTCACGCTTTGATGAAGAGAAAGACAAGACTTTACTGTGTGAGGATGAACAGAGGTTGTTGGAGGGACTCTGGATAATAAACTTCTTCTGGACAACAAACCGGAGGAAAACGTTTCTCCTGTACCTCGCTCTGCAGCTCTGACAGCTGTTTGGCCAGCTGTGTCTCTGTGGTTTCTGCCAGCTGATGGAACAAACTGTTGTGGAGCTTCTGCTTCAGACCTTCTTTATACTTCACCTGCAGGACAGAAGAGGAGGTTTTTCATGTCGCTTTCTTTTTAAAAAATCAGTTTTAGTGCATTTCTGGACGTTTTAAAGCAGATTTAAATCAGTTTTAGTGTATTTCTGGATGTTTTATTTCAGATTTAGTGCATGTCAGGACATTTTAAAGCAGCAGGCAGCGATGAATCGTAACTCCACCTCACTCTGCAGCTCTGAAGCCTCTCTGGCGTGTCGAGTGTCGAAGGTTTCCGGCAGCAGAGAGTAAAGGTTGACGTTCATCTCCTTCTTACCGTCTTCTTTATACTTCACCTGAAAACAAAGCAACTTTGACCAACCAGCAGCTGAACTTATTGACCTTACAGTCGTAGTTTTATTTGTTCTTCTAACCTCGCTGAGCAGCTCAGAGACTTCCTTAGCGTGGACGGTGTCGATGGTCTCCGGCAGCCGGTGGAACAAACTGGAGGAAAGTCCAGACTTCAGGGCCGAGCGGTACTTCAGCTGAGCTCCGGGAGATTCATTATTTTAAAAAACAACAGGAAATACAAGGTTTGACACATTTTAGACACATTCTTGAGCTTTATTTGGACAAACTTGGACATAATTGGACAAATTATGAGTCGTTGAAGACAAATATTGAGTCGTTTTGGGCAAGTTATAGACATTTTACACAAGTTTTAAAGTCTTTTTGGCCAAGTTTGAAGTCAGTTGGAGTATTTATGACGATTTTGAGTCATGTTAGACAACTTTTGAATACTTTTGGTCAAGTTGTTGTCATTTCAGACAACTTTTGTTTCTTTTCGGCCAGGTTTTCGACATGTTTTGAAGCTGTTTTGGATAAATTTTGTGTCATGTTGTCAGGTTTTAGACATTTAAACAAGTTTTGAGTCATTTTGGGCAAATTTTGAGTCATTTAAGACCAATTTTGTGTCATTTTGGTCATTTTAAGTCATTTTGGGAAAATTTTGAGTTCATTAAGACTAGTTATGATTCATTTTGGTCATTTTAGACTAATTTTGAGTCATTTTGGCCAATTTTTACTCATTTCAGAAGTTTTGTGCCTTTATGGACAAACTTTGAGTAATTTTGAGTTATTTAAGACAAATTTGGCATCATTTTGGTAATTTTTAGACATTTTAGACAAATTTTTAAGCTTTCTGGACAAATCTGGAATAACTTTAGGGACATTTTGACTTATTAAAGACAATTTTTGAGCCTTTTGGTCAAGTTTTAGACATTTTATTCAAGTTTTGAGGTTGCTTTGGACAAATCTTGAGTAATTTTGGACAGATTTTAAGTAATTTTAGACAATTTTTGAGTCATTTTTAGATATTTTAGATGAGTTTTGAAGCTTTTTGGTCGAGACAATTTCACACAATGAAGTGAAAATGTTATTGTTATTCACGTTATTCCAACATATAAACTCATAACATTCCAACATTAAAACATGAAATGATGCATGTTTAATGTTCTGAACAGATAAACTGAAGAATATGACCCATTTGTACAACTAGGTATTTTAAAATGTAACATGTATGCAGTAGTTATGTATGAGAGGTGCTTCAGCTATGAAGTGGGGTTCATTGTTCATTCTGTTCAGACCGTGGAGGCGGTTTTTACCTCGCTCTGCAGCTCTGAAGCCTCTTTAGCGTGCAGCGTCTCCAGAGTTTCAGGCAGAGTCGAGTACAGAGAGCTGGACACGTCCTTCTTCCCCTTTTGGTACTTCATCTAAAATTAATGCAGCCAAATGTTACGTCAAGTCTTCAGGGGAAGAATGAGGAAAGAGGCAAAAAGTCCAGGCGGCTTTTCCAAATCTGCGGCCGCAACTGCAGAACCGTGGAGGAAACAGTAATCTGTGGTGTGTTTTCTGCAAAAGTATAACAATCTATAAAGAGTCTAAACCTTTAATATTAAAATTATTACGATAATTCGTCATTGTATTCAACCTGCAATCCAGTAATAGTGTTTTTAACTGCATCTTAATGAGTTCCAGAGCTCACAACAAAGTAAAAATACTCCATTTACAAGTAAATGCCCTGCAGGAAAAATCCCACTGAAGTGATAAAGTACTGCAGTCAAGACCAGATCCAGAGTGAAATGAATCCTAAAACAACTTTAACTCACATCCAAAACCAGGAGAACCAAGACTGAAACCAAACACAAACCAGTCCCAAGAAAGTCCAGAACCAGTCCAACATACAGTCTGAAACCCGTCCAGAAAACATCTAAAACCAGGACCAAAATCGGAACCAAAACCAAACCTAAACTAAACAAGGAGTACAGGATTCTTAGTTTTTCATTTAATCTGGTGCATTTTTGTCTCATTTTTAACTAAGAATGAGTGATTTTGACGAAATACGACAATTCTAAGCTTAGACTGGCTTCATTTTCACACACGAGTAGTTTAAAGACTGTTGGAAAACTGAAAATGCGAAGTTTCTCTTGGTTTCTTCCAGTTTCTGGCTCTTATAAATGGACCGACCGCTGACTGATGACTTGTACATTTTTTCTCTTGGTCAGATGGACACAACAAATCAAATGAAAGCAGCTCTTCCTTCCTCACCTCGCTCTGCAGCTCGGCGACGTTTTTAGCAAACTGCATCTCAGCGGTTTCTGGCAGCTGACTGTAGATACTCTGAGAAAGACTCTTCATCCCGTTTTCTTTGTATTTATTCTGTTAATAGACAAAAAAAATCACTTTACATGGATTACATACAGAGGACTTAGTTTCTGTGCTTCATATATCAACAATTACCATTTTTTCAATTGATAGTGAAGCTTGATATTTATTTATCTGCTTTGTCTGTTTTTTGTTCCTTTTTGTGTTGGATTATTTAAAAATGACCCAAAAACATGCTAAAATGACACAAAAGATAAAAAAAAAATCCATAAAAACACTAAAATGACACAAAAATGATGCAAAAAGACAAAAATGACAAAATTATGCAAAAAAGAAATAAAAATGCTGAAAAATGACACAAAAATGAAACAAAAAGACACAAAACTAATGCAAGAAGACAAAAAATGACACAAAACATTGCTAAAATTACACAAAGACAAAAATGACACAAAATTAAGCTAAAATCAAACAAAAATGCTCAAAAATGACACAGAAAGATGCTAAAATGAAACAAATAAATGCTAAAACGACACAAAAATTACACTGAGAGACAAAAAGACACAAAAATGACATGAAAAGACGCTAAAATGACACAAAAAGACACAAAACTAACACAAAAAGGTGCTAAAATGATGCAAAAAGACAAAAATGACACAAAACAGTGCTAAAATGAAACAAAAAGATGCTAAAATGACACAAGACTCAAAAATGACACGAAAAGACGCTAAACGACAAAAATTACACGATAAGATGCTAAAGTGACACAAAAAGACTGAAAAAATGACACAAAACGACACAAAACTAACATAAAAATGACACAAAAAGATTCAAAAATGACACAGAAAGATGCTAAAATGAAACAAAATGATGCTAAATTCACACAAAAAGACTCATAATGACCACATTATCACAGGGTAATTATTATTATTATTACAGGGTGAATTTCTGTCATTTCCATTAACTAAACATTAATCGTGTTATCGGTAAACTCTGTCAGACACCTTGGAACCCTTGAATCTCCTGGACCCGGGTGTTTCTGGGTGTTTTCTGGGTGTTTCTGGGTGTTTCTGGTGTTTTTTGGGGTGTTTCTGGGTGTTTTTTGTGGGTGTTTCTGGGTGTTTTTTGTGGGTTTTTCTGGGTGTTTTTTGCGGGTGTTTCTGGGTGTTTTTTGTGGGTGTTTCTGGGTGTTTTTTGTGGGTGTTTCTGGGTGTTTTTTGTGGGTTTTTCTGGGTGTTTTTTGTGGGTGTTTCTGGGTGTTTCTGGGTGTTTTTTGTGGGTTTTTCTGGGTGTTTTTTGCGGGTGTTTCTGTGTTTTACTTACCTCACTCTGCATGTCGCTCATCTCTCTGACGAAGCTGGTTTCTGTGGTGTTGGGCAGAGTGGAGTACAGCGAGCTGGACATCTCCTTCCTGCCGCCCTCCTTGTACTTGACCTGGTGGAGAGTTTACATTTAGTCGTGACATTTCAGCTGAAGGCGACGCAGCAGAGCTGAAGGTACAGACGTCACCTCACTGAGCAGCTCGCTGGTTTCTTTAGCATGTTGCGTCTCCAGAGTTTCCGGCAGCAGAGAGTAAAGGCAGCTGTTCACCTCCTTCCTCCCAGCTTCTTTGTACTTCGTCTGCACACGTCAACACAACACAAACACCTTCTCATTAAATAAATACAATGAGAAAAATGACACCAAAAGACAAAAATGACATAAAACACACTAAAACAACCCTAAAATGATACAGAAATGATGCAAACACACACAAATCTAACACAAGACCCTATTATGACGCAAAAACACAAAAATGACACAAAACAACGCTAGAAGGATGCATAAAGACACAAAATTAACACAAAAAGACTCAAAAATTATACAAAAAGATGCCAAAATGACACAAAAAACTCAAAAATACACAAAGCGATGTTAAAATGACAGAACTTTTTGAGTTGTTTTAACAACCGTTTATGTAATTTCTGTCTTTTTTTAGCACCTTTTCCTGTCATTTTTGTGTCACTTTGTATGATTTTTGTGTCATTTTAGCATCTTTTTGTGTCATAAAGGTTTTTAAAATGACAATAATGACACAAAAAGATGCTAAAGTGACAAATAAAGACACAAAAAGTCAGGAAGTCACCAGGACTCTGACTGACGAACTGTCACTACAACAGTCTTCCTCTTTCAGTGAAATATTTGTCCTCAATTGATATTTTCTAGAAAAATCTCCAGACGTACACTTTTCTTGTTAAAAAATACACATATAAAGGTACATATACACTACATACACATATATAAACTCAACCTTCAGACTCAGTACCAGCTGACCAAAGCCAGAATTGTGTAATAAATGTTTTGTTTTTTTTAAACATGAAAACCTTCTGTTTTCGTTCTTTGCTGCCATTATTGGTCCTGTTTCTGACCCTAAATGTGCTGTTCAGGATGTTTTACAAAGAGAAACTGTGGCATCATGTCCTGTACCTCGCTCTGCAGCTCAGACAGCTGTTTGGCCAGCTGTGTCTCTGTGGTTTCTGCCAGCTGATGATACAAACTGCTCTGGATCTTCTGCTTCAGACCTTCTTTATACTTCAACTGCAAGAGACAAAAGAGTGGATCAACTCCCTGGAAAATACAGTTTCATCCAGAGCAATTTTTGCTCATTAAGACACTAAAAGGACACAAAGAGATGGTAAAATTACTCAAAAAGATGGTGAAATTAAACAAAAAGGCACAAAAATAAAACACAAGGTCATTAAAATGACACAAAATGACATAAAAAATGACACAAAAGATGACAAATGAGACAAAAAGACAAGCATGACATGAAAAGATGCTAATATGACACAAAAATTAGACAAAAAGTTGCTTAATAGGCACAAAATGACACAGAAATGGCACAAAACGTCATGAAACGATACTAAAATGTGTTAAAATGACAAGACACGGAAATTACATTAAAGGTTGTTAAAATGACACAAAATCGCACAAAAAGACACAACATGATGCTAAAATGACACAGAATGACATAGAAATGACACAAAAATGAGACAAAAAGAAGCTAAAATGACATTAAAACAAACAAAGCCGGCTCTGCACCTCACTCTGCAGGTTGGACACCTCTTTAGCGTGTTGGGTGTGGACGGTTTCCGGCAGCAGAGAGTAAAGGTTGATGTTCATCTCCTTTTTACCGTCCTCTTTATACTTCACCTAGAAATGTCAGGAAACAAATAAAACACTCATCCAGACGGCTCAATGAAGACATTCTTGTAAAAAGGTCAGTGTGAGACGGCTGAGAGGATCAAACTAATACTATCTGTGGTTCCAACCTCGCTGAGCAGCTCTGAGACCTCCTTGGCGTGAGCCGTCTCCAAGGTTTCCGGGAGCAGAGAGTACAGACAGGAGTTCACGCCTTTCTTACCCGACTCTTTGTACCGCATCTGAAAACCAGGAAACACGTTAAAGAATCAGAAAACCGCTGAAAACCATGTGGAGACGATTCTGACCTCTCACCTCGCTCTGCAGCTCGGCCACGCTTCTAGCAAACTGGGTCTGGGCGGTTTCTGGGAGCTGAGAGTAGAAGCTCTGAGAGAGGCTCTTCCTGCTGCCCTCCTTGTATTTACTCTGAGAGGAGAAACTAATCAGTCAGCAGCTCACAGACGACCGGCAGGAAGCAACGATGCTAATGATGCTAACGATTCTATTGATGCTAACGGCGCAGCGGGTTATCTGGACGTATCAAGCCTCTAAAAGTTTGAAAATTACCACAAAAAGATTCTAAAATGAAACTAAAACAACACTAAAATGACACAAAAAGTCATAAAATAAACATAAAAAGACCCTATAATGACTCAAAAAGACAAAAATGACACAAAAGTGAACAAAAAGACTCAAACATGACACAAAAAGACATTAAAATGACACAAAAGATACAAAAATGAGACAAAAAGACACTAAAATGACATAAAAGACACAAAAATTAGACAACAACGCTAAAATGACACAATCAGACTCGACAATGACACAAAAAGACTCAAAAACAACACAAAAAGATGCTAAAACAACACAAAAAGACACAAAGCTAACAAAAATGCAGCATAATGACGCAAAAAGAAAAAAGACAGAAAAACAACACAAAAAGATGGTAAAACGACATAAATGACACAACACAATGCTAAAATGACACAAAGTGACACAAGATGCTAAAACAACGCAAAAAGACCCAAAAAGACCCAAAAATGACACGAAATACCATAATTTGCTAAAATCCCCAAAAATTACACAAAAAAGATGCTAAAATGACATATAAAAATGCTAAAATAACGCAAAAAGACATAATTTGCTAAAATTACTCAAAAATGACACAAAACACTGCTACAATGACACAAAAAGTTGCTAAGATGACACAAAAAAGATACTAAAGACTCTAAAATGACACAAGTGTTACAGGAGCACTGGGAGCAGAGTATCACTGCATGAGGAGACGAGTTCAAACTGAGGACTTTGGGATCTAAACATTTTACAGCCTGAATACTGAAGTGCTGTTTTTGATCAAACTTTCTAAATAAACAGAATGACGTTTGATCAAAGACCATCAGTTGTGTAGATTTTAACTCCTGTACCTCACTGTGCAGCTCGGTCATCTCTCTGGCAAACTGGATCTCGGTGGTGTCGGGAAGCTGAGAGTAAAGAGACGTCGGAGCGCCTTTAACCAGCATCTTTGGTCGATAATTCACCTGGAAGACGACAGAAAACAAAAACACATCCTGACTTACAACACTCAGTTGGATTTTGTGGGAAGAAGTAAAGTAAAGTAAAGTAAAGTGACACAAAAATGCTCAAAAATGACACAAAAGATGCTAAAATTGCACAAAAGTGCTCAAAAACTGGACAAAAAGACGCTAAAATGACACCAAAATACATAAAAATGACGCAAAAAGATACTAACATGACACAAAAAGTTGCTAAAATGACACAAAAAGACACAAAAGTGACATAAAAAGACAAAAATAACACAAAAAGCTGCTATAGTGACACAAAAAGATGCTAAACTGACACAAAAATATGCTAAAGTGACACAAAAAGACACCCCACAGCCTCCTTCAGTTGGATCATGAGGCCTGAAATAATCCAGATTTACAATGTTAGCTTGTGTTTCTACCTCGCTCTGCAGCTGCGACACCTCCAGAGCATGTTGTATTTCTGGAGTGTCTGGAAGCTGCGAGTACAGCGAGATGGACGCCTTTCTCTTCCCGTCTTCTTTGTACTTTTTCTGAAACAAAACAATTTAAAAAACAAGATCAGCTCCTCATTTTTAGCTCAAAGATTAAACTCCAGTGGTTCTGACAGACGGATTCTACTGCTGTAAACCCACATTCAGTGTTTAAATGACAGCAATGTGAGCCACATTCATCCTGACAGCTAAACTTAATATTCTTAATAATTCTGTTTGAATCTCAGTTTAATCAACCCTGCAGCTGCTGCGTTAAATAAATACAACACTAAAATGACACAAAAAGATGCTAAAATGACATAAAAAGACACAGAAATGACATAAAAGCTTGTTAAAATTGTATAAAAGGACACAAAAAGATGATAAAATGGCATAAAAGGCACATAAATAGCAGAAAAGGTTGCTGAAATGACACAAAATACACAAAAATGACATGAAAAAATGCTAAAATAACACAAGAAGACAACAAGAACGATGCAAAATGGCAAGAAAAAAATGCTGGAGGGACTTAAGACACAAAAAACAACAAAATGTGCAAAAATGACATAAAAAGACACAATAACACAAAAAGACAACAAAAATATGCTAAAATGACATAAAAAGACACAAAACTTACACAAAAACATGCTAAAATGACAAAAGAAACCACAATGACACAAAAAGATTCTTAAATGACAAAAAGCCACAAAAATGAGACAAAAAGACAACAAAAATATTTTAAAATAACATAAAAAGACACGATACAAAAAGGTTCTAAAATAACAAAAACACACAATAATTACACAAAAAACAGCAAGATCCTAAAATGACACAAAAATGACAAAAATGCCCACAAATAACACAAAGATATTAGAATGACATAAAAAGACACAAAAATGACACAAAAAGATGCTAAAATGACAAGACACCAAAAAGACCAAAAAATGCTGAAATGACATAAAAGACAAAGATTACTCAAAAAGACAACAAAATGAGTCAAAAATGACAAAAAGGCACAAAAACAACACAAAATAGATACTAGAATGACACACAAAGACACAACAATGAGACAAAAGATGCTACAATGAGACAAAAGACTCAGGTCATGGAGGAGCACCTCGCTCTGGAACTCGTGGACGCTCTTGGCCAGCTGCATCTCGGAGGTTTCAGGAAGGGTAGAGTACAAACTGCTGCTCATCTCCTTCTTTCCTTCCTCCTTGTACTTGTTCTGAGGAGCACAGAGAGTTTCACTGAGACGTCCAGAACACTTTAACAATGTCTGAGGAACCCTGGACAGGAACCTCAAGAAGAACTCAAATAAAACTGACAGCCTTCTAATCTTCAGCTGGGAAATTGGAACAAATATTAATATTTAAAATGGCATCAGTGAACATTTTTTCCCGTCCATTATTCAAAAATCATCCATCCATCCATCCATCCATCCATCCAACCATCCAGCCATCCATATATTCATCCATCCATCCATCCATCCATCCATCCATCCATCCGTCCGTCCGTCCGTCCATCCATCCATCCGTACCTCACTCAGTATCTCCGTCAGCTCTTTGACAAACTGTGTCTCGGTGGTTTCAGGCAGCAGAGAATAAAGTGAGGATGAAATCTCCGTCTTCACATTTCCTTTATATTTAACCTGCAAAACAAACAGACACTGTCAGACCCAGAAAACTAATAAAAACAAGGAAACCTCCACAGGGACAGACTTTAGAGGCTAACACCAACCATCCTCCTCAAGCTCTTCTGGCTAAATCTTTGTTTTTTTACTCCCTGGTCTTTACACTTTCAACCATATTTCCTGAGGAAGCTATAAACTGATGATCTACTGTTCAGGTGTTTCTGAGGTTGTACTAACGTTGCTCTGCAGCTCTGAAGCCTCTCTGGCCCGTTGAGTCTCCGGAGTCTCAGGCAGGATGGAGTACAAAGAAATCGACGCCTCCTTCTTCCCGTCCTCCTTGTACTTGGACTGAAACAGTAACAAATGTTATCATAATTACTATTTGGTCTTCAAAAAGCCACTTAGGTTCATCCTCTGAGCCCCAGAACAGCCCAAAATATACCTTTAGTCAGAGCAGGATCTACTGTAAAATCCTGCAGGACGGATGGATGGATGGATGGATGATCAATGGATGGATGGGTGGATGGATGGATGGATGGATGATGAATGGAGGATTTTTAGATGGATGGATAGATGGATGAATGAATGGATGGATGAATGGATGATAGATGGAAGTGGAAACAGATGAGTGGTTCAAGGACTGTTAGAAAGTTCAAATGATACTTTCTGTATCGTTGGAACAGAAAGTATCGTTCCATCCATCCATGGAATGATCCATCCATGTATCCATCCATCCATCCATCATCTAAAAATCATCCATCCATACAATTTAGAAATTGTTACATTTTTGTGTCATTTTTCTCCCAGGGCATCATGTGCGATAAGAAAATGAGCCCATAGTGAGGAAAACTGCCCAGAAACTGCTTGAGGCTCGGAGAGTTAACCACATATTACGTAAACATAAATGTGTTCAGACCTCAGATATGACAGCGCTGATGTTCTTGGAGTGGATAAGTTCAGCTCCAGGAACAAACAGACTCTGACCCTTCATTTTCTCAAAGTCCTCCTTATATTTGACCTGCAGGGAGGAGAAGACGTGACAGTTAGCATGTATGTTAGCATGTTTTATATCTACTGTTGCTCCCACTCCAACTCCTATAATCAGTATAAGAATATAAGACACACATATGAGTAGAAAAGTATTTATTTTCTGGTAAACTGAACATAAAATGCTCTTCCATTGAATCTAACACCGGACATATCGTGATGATGGACTGAACTCCACCCTGAGACCAGCAGAGCAGCAGATTTTCTGCAGAGACCTGAGAGGAAAGTGGAATTAATCCGCAGACGACAAGCTGTCGCAGCAAAATCTGGGAGCAGGAAAGCAAAAGGTGCTTCATGGAACCAAGTAGTTTTCTGCTTTTTTGGTTTCATTTTAGCATCTTTTGTGTCAGTTTTCCATCTTTTTGTGTCATTTTCATATCATTTTAGCAACTTTTTGTCAATTTAGTGTCTTTTTGTCATTTTACGATATTTTTTTGATCAGTTTTGTGTCTTTCAGTGTAATTTTTCAATCCTATTGTGTCATTTTAGCATGTTTTGTATCAGTGTTGTGCTTTTTGTGTCATTTTTGTTTAATTTTAGCATCTTTTGTGTCAGTTTTCTATAGTTTTGTGTCATTTTCATATCATTTAAGCAATATTTGTGCCAATTTAGTGTCTTTTTTGTCATTTTATCATATTTTGTATCAGTTTAGTGTATTTTTGTGTCATTTTTATCATTTTTTGTATCAGTTTTGTGCTTTTTCGTGACATTTGTTTTATTTTAGTATCTTTTGTCTTAGCTTTCTGTCTTTTTGTGTTATTTTAGCAATTTTGTAGTCAATTTAGTATCTTTTTGTCATTTTAGCATTTTTTCAATCAGTTTTGTGTCTTTTAGTGTCATTTTAGCATCTTTTTGTGCAATTTTTGTCTTTTTGTGTCATTCTTGTCTTTTTATATCAGTTTTACATCTTTATTATCAGTTTAGTGTCTTTTTGTCATTTTACGATATTTTTTTGATCAGTTTTGTGTCTTTCAGTGTAATTTTTCAATCCTATTGTGTCATTTTAGCATGTTTTGTATCAGTGTTGTGCTTTTTGTGTCATTTTTGTTTAATTTTAGCATCTTTTGTTTCAGTTTTCTATGTCTTGTGTGTCATTTTCATATCATTTAAGCAACTTTTTGTGTCAATTTCATGTATTTTTGTCATTTTAGCATATTTTGTATCAGTCTAGTATATTTTTACATCATTTTTGCATCTTTCTATGCCATTTCAGCATCTTTAGCAATAGTTTTATGCATTTTTGTGTCATTTTTGGGTCTTTTTGTGCCATTTCTATATCATTTTAGCAACTTTTAGTGGCAATTTAGTATCTTTTTTTGTAATTTTACCATCTTTTCGTTTCACTTTTGTGTTTTTTTGTGTCATTGTAGCATCTTGTGTGTCGGTTTCAAAGCAGCTCTCTAAATTAAAGATAACACTGCGTTGCGTAACTTCTTGTCTTATACACTAAAGCTGGTTCCTCCACTCGGGCTGCCGTGAACTTTAAAGTGATGAACGTCTCCATGGTAACAGCAGCATCTCTTGTTTGATCCGCCTTCGGGATTGTAGCGAGTTCAGAGCTCCCACAGAAATTTTGGGAATGACAACAAAAAAAAAAAATCCCCCCGCCTACTGTCTCGAAGGTTTCTGAAGACTTCGACTCACAGAAGTCTGGTCCTGTATCTGACAATGAACGGTCTGAAGGCAGGTGTTGTCAGAGCGACGGCAGCTGGAGGTACAAGCGAAGACGATCTTATAAAGTGGGTTGACTCGCTTCCACTGTAGCTGATGAGTCATTCTGCTGCCAGAGCTGCCAAGTTTGACTCACCAGGGAATCGATATCTCACCCTCCCACATCCTACAACAACACTCGCCCTCATTCAGTGTTTCACCGGCAGATATTCGCTCCAAAAGCTAGTTGCAGAAGTCAGAAAAAGCACCCTTAATTGTTTTTTTGTGACTGTGCTGAATAAAGGGGCGTTACCAATGGCAACGCTGCATTCGGCTCATGTTGGAAGAAAAAGACGATGATTACACCTTACATGTTGCAGAAACTGATGTTCTGTGTCTGACTTGCTGCATCTGTTTGGTCCTGATCTTTGGTTTAATGTGGAGAAATGTGTCCACAACCATCAGATCAGCAGCCATGAATATAATATATAGGTTACTCTGGACGAGTTTAAAATCATTTTGAAAAATTTGAGACTCAGAGGAAAATAAAACCTACGGATCAATACAATAAATGCAGCATGGCTCAGAAACAGTGAACAGAACAGCAAGTTGTTGGAGATACATTCAGCATGGTGAAACATCTTTCTACTGATGATGAGTAAAGACTCAAAACTGGACTAAAACTCATCCAAAATGACAAAAGGTTTATCAAAACGA
This sequence comes from Amphiprion clarkii, assembly GCA_027123335.1. Taxonomy (NCBI): domain Eukaryota; kingdom Metazoa; phylum Chordata; class Actinopteri; family Pomacentridae; genus Amphiprion; species Amphiprion clarkii. Next base: position 26,358,427 of record CM049588.1, on the reverse strand, counting down.
CTGAAAAATGGTCATTTTGAACTAGTTTAAAGTGGTTTTGGAGCAGGTTTTGAGTTATTTGGGACAATTCTGGAGTCAGTTTGGACATTTCTTTCGCAGCTTTGGACATATTTTAGGTCTATTTGGACAATTTTACTTTGGAGAAATTTCAAATGGTTTAGAGAGACTGAGAGGAAAATCAAAGCTACTGGATTACTAAAATAAATGCAGCATGGCTCAGAAACAGTGACAGAGGAGCAAGCTGTTGGAGATACAATCAGCATAGTGAAACATCTTTCTACAGATGATGAGCAGAGTCCGGTGGAAAAGATGAGTGTAAATAGTTAAATATTTGTAGTGTTTAGAGCTACAGTTTATTTTAGGAACAACCTGTGGACACTTGGAAAAATGTGTGCATGGTGGTTCCAGCTTTAAATTTTTTCAAAATCAAGAAATAGAAGAAATTCAACTTGGCTGTTTCTGTAGAGTTGCAGGACTTTATATTGCAGTGAAGGATGAATGCACAGTGAGTGAAAATGTGACACAAGCAAGTCATTTTTGAGTATTTTTCATTCAGATATCTGCAAAACTACTAGCATTACCACTTGTCTGAGCTGGGCTAGCGAATGTTAGCATGCTATCACGGCAAGATGAAGGAAGGATGACAACATTATACCTCCTAAACCTCAGCTTGTTAGCATGTAGCTCATATTACAGCATCGTGGAGCTACTAGTATCTCTGTAGACACAAACCAGAGTGAAAATGAATAAAATAAAGAAGTGAACTGAGTGAACTCACATCGCTGGCGAGCAAACTGCATCTCCTGTTAAATGCCGGGTCTGGTAGTGGAGGCTTTGCATCAGAGGAGGCCTGAAAACACAGAAGTGTAAATGAGCGTTAGAGGACTTTTATAGCCAGTAATAATACTGATGTTATTCAGACAGAAGGAAGCTAAAACAGCTGTTACTGATTTCCTCATTTATTGCGTTTCGACATTGAAACATGGTCATGACTCGGTCGCTACAGGACTTGTTGTCTTAATAATTTTTCTTTGTAGTTTTGGACGTTCTTCTCCAAGTCTCAGTTCTTTCCAGACTGCACCCGGTTTTCCTCCAGGATTATTCTACCCTCTACCTTTACAAGCCTTCCAGGACCTGCTGCTGAAAAACATCATGATGCCGCCACTTCCATGCTTCAGTCATAATGCCGCCACTTCCATGCTTCGCTTCACATCATGATGATGCCACCACCATGCTTCAATTATGATGCTGCCACCACCGTGCTTCACATCATGATGCTGCCACCACCATGCTTCAGTCATGATGCTGCCACCACCATGCTTCACATCATGATGATGCCACCACCATGCTTCAATCATGATGCTGCCACCACCATGCTTCAGTCATGACGCTGCCACCACCATGCTTCAGTCATGACGCTGCCACCACCATGCTTCAAGCATGATACTGCCACCAACATGCTTCACAGTGGAGATGGAGATGTTTGTGATGATGATGATAGTTTCTAGTCTGAGGTCTAAAAGCTCCATCCTGGTCTCCTCAGACCAAAGAACCTTCTTCCAGGTGTCTTCAGAGTCTCCACATGTCTTCTGGTGAACTCTAGTCTAGATTTAATTTGATCTATTTCCAACAGAGTCTTTCTCTTTGTCTCCATAAAGCTTTGACTGGTGAAGAACAGACAACAGTTGTTGGATGAACAGTCTCTAACATCTCAGCTGCTGAAGCTGAAGCTCCTTCAGAGGAGTCATAGGAGTCTTGGTGGCCTCTCTCACTAGTCTCTTCCTTCTCGGTCTCTCAGATCTTGAGGACCTCCTGCTCTAGTCAGATTTATTCATGTTCCATCTTCCTTCCATTTCTTAATGGTGGATTTAACTGGACTCCAGGAGATCTTCAGGAACTTGAAAATGTTCTTGTATCGTCCTGACTGGTGATTTTCAACAACCTTTTCTCAGAGTTTCTTGGAGTGTTCTTTAGTCTTCATGGTGTAGTTCTATCCAGGAGTACTGATCCACCAGAGACTGGACCTTCCAGATACAGGAGCCTTTATACCATAATGCTGAATGCTTCTTATAGGCTTTGTATGTGTTGGTATTCTGAATATTTACATTAAGTTATGGAATTTCATGCCATAAAGGTGAGCATCCAGTGCTCCCAAAAGATCTTAACTGGGTTATTGACCATTTAACCACATTAGATCTTCTACCTGGCTCCTCAAGCTAATAACAGAAATTAAACGGCAGCATCAAGAAGCTGAATCCTCATCAGACGTTTCTAACAACACTGAGACAGAGAAAGCTGTGAGTCAACTGGGGGAACTTCCCTAATTCATGCGCTGCTAATCCCTCGCCTCTCTTTACAGGCCGGATTCAGTCCTCAAAAATCCCACTATCAAAGGCTAATAATGGCACGTTTTCATTTGTAGTTTCACTAATCCTCTCTAAGCCCTTACAAAAACCTGCGGTGCCAGGCGATGCCCCACGCCAAGGTCAGTAGAAAGACGTCTTTCAGCAGCCTTCATCAACAAAACGGCCAAATCCTCAAAGACATTTAGCAGAACACAGTTAACAATAAAATAACCAATACTTCACTGGCCTCCTGGTGTCTGGTAAAGCGCCCATAGCCAGCTTCCAGTTCCTTTCCCTCAGTAAGCTGATTTTTGTGGATGTAAAAGGTCTGCAAACTTACAAAGCCCCAAATCCAAAGCCGAGATAGTTATTAGCCGGCTTTCCACTGCGGGAAGTCGGTTCAGATGCCTGATCGGCCCAACAATTTCCGCCTTTTTGTTTCCATTGCAGTGTACGATTTAAAAGCTTCAACCATGATGTTAACTCTCAATGTGCCAAAACAACAACAACAGCAACAGTTACTGTTAGGGATGCTTTTTATTACCTCCAATCTGAATAATTTAATATTCAGTATCCACTTAACCAATCAAACACCATTTTTCTGAATGATACAGACGTAAAGTATTGCAGATTAACTGTAGTATCTGGTGGCACCATCAGGTGGAGCCTCTTACTATTTACTACTTTAGCGTAATGATACTGCAGCAAAATGTTAAAGGAGGTGATCACTTGGATTATGGGTAGTTCCATGTCTGCAAACAAAGAGCTTTGAGGTGGCTTAGCTGGCAAAAGAGCACCATGATGAAGACTCGTGTGATGCTTAATGACCTCCATACAGAACTAATATACATAACAGTCCAAACGTTTGGGGTCACCCAGACAATTTCATGTTTTCAATGAAACCTCACACTTTTATTCATGTGCCAACATAACTACACAAGGGTTTTCTAATCATCAATGAGCCATTCAACACCATTATCTAACACAATGTAGCATTAGAACACAGGAGTGATGGTTGCTGGAAATGTTCCTCTGTAACCCTATGGAGATATTCCTTTAAAAATCTGCTGTTTTCAGCTAGAATAGTCATTTACCACATTAACAATGTCTAGACTAGACTTATGATTCATTTAATGTTATCTTCATTGAAAAAAAACTGCTTGTCTTTCAAAAGTAAGGACATTTTTAAGTGACTCCAAAGATTATATTTTGTGCCTCTAGTCAGTGAGTAAACGTAAGAAATAACGGTGATGAAAGTAATAGCGGTTATGGATTCTAATAGTGCAGCTCTTTTAGCAAGTTGATGTTTTTGTACTCAGGTTTTTTTCCTCTTTTTTTTGTTAGCATGTAGCCGCCAAACTACTAGCATCACTCTCAATCTGAGCTGGACTAGCAAAGGTTAGCATGCTAACACGCTAAGATGCTACAGCAGCATCCTTCTGACTAAACTCGGAGATCTGGTGTCAGGCGTTTTAGGAGGTGAGAAGAGCTAAAACCAGTCCAGCACGAGAAAAATAATGTGTTTTTAAACTTTAAGGCATGTAAACATATTCTAAAACCCCCAAAAATAGAATTACTAACCTGTAACTGTGCAGAATATGGGCTCTTAAAGACCACTAATACAGAAAAAGGAGGAGATCTGACTCATCACCAAGGACATTTGACAATAGAGGACGGTGAGAAATAAAAGGTCTTCAGATGGTTTAAAAAGAGCCGAGACGAGGATCTTTGAATTGCTAAAATTCGTCTCTTGAGATTCCAAAAAGTACGATTAAAACAAAACAATCAAATCTAACAGATGGCAAATTAATTACCTGGTTCTTTATGAGAACAAGGGTGGTTCCACGGTTTAATTAAGATCTTAGTTGTGATATTTCTTGTGTTTAGCTCGTTATATGTGACAGTTCTGAATATTTAACTTGCTTCATCTCACCTCCGACTCCCAGGCTTCCAGCAGCCTCATAGCTTTGGTCTCCTCATCCCCATCACCCTCTTCATCTCCCGCCGTCTCTTCATCATCATCTTCCTCAGTTTTTATCTCCTCATCCTCCTCTGTTGGTTCAGCTTCCTCCTCCACACCCGTCCGTCTTGTAGTGGTGTAAACAGTCGTGGTCACAGTCGTCTCCTCCAAAGTTTCTTCTTTCTCTCCTTCCACAACTTTTTCCATTTCTTCATCCAACTCCGGAGCAGCTGAGGCCTCCTCTTCCTCCACGCCGCTCACCTCTGAGATAAAAACAACACAGAAGTTACCATTAATCCAACATCTCAGCAAATATCAAAGGTTAGAGAAGAACAAAAACAACTGTAAACCGGTAAAAATTAACATTTTAAAACTGTTTCAACTGAAAATTTTAACTGTTATTTTGCAGATTTTAAATTACAGATAAAATGTAGTAAAATCACAGCAAGAAAAGCTTAAATTTCTATGTTAACACCATAGCACAATATTTACAGGTTTGTAAAATTCCATTATTTTTACTGGATATTAAATGCCGTAATAAGAAGACATTTCTAAGTGACTCCAAACTTTTGAACGGTATTGTATATGAGCTAAAGTTGCTCTATATTAGTTAAAGTTGCTATTATTAAAGATGCTCTATATTAACTAAAGTTGCTCTATATTAACTAAAGTTACTACTGTTAAAGTTGCTCTATATTAAAGTTGCTACAAATCAGTTGAAGTTGCTTCAAATTATTCAAAATTGCTCTTTAAATAATATAACAACAATACTGTAAATTAAAAATAAAAGCATCAAAGTGTGCAAAGACTTCATATTTTAGGATTTTTTCAGCTTGTTTTCTCACAGAATCATTGCATATTACTTGTTGTGTCTGACATACAGTCCAAAATCCAAGAGAAATTGCAAAGAAAAGCGGAGAATTCGTAAATTTGTGAAGCTGAAACCGTAGATTGCTTTAAAAATTTGCGTTACTCATGACTGAGATGGTTTAAGCAACCGTTTTATTGACTGACTTTTAATGAGATTACGAGACCAGAAGAGATGGCTGACATAAAGACAACCTCTGCAGGTTGAGAAAACAATGCTCTAAATGAGCGCTATACTAGTTAAAGTTGTTCTAAATTAGTTAAGGTTGCTCTATATACAGGACTTATGTTGGAATTCCGTTCCTACAGTGCGATGTAACACAATTTTCGCTTTAAGTCAGAACTCACATACGTATGTACATAAGTACCTATGTCACTCACCTACGCTAACACAGTGGTAACTGCGATCAGAAGAGTCTGACTTACACTTGAGAGCCATAATGAAGGGCAAAAAGTTTTGAAAAAACAACACAAAAGAAAGAAAGCGAATGTAGCACAATCCAAGGTGGCGTACAACCAGTGAATATAAACAAAGCTGTCTCCCTCAGCACAGCACTGTGTGACGACATATTCATTCGCTCCGCTCGACAACTAGTTCCTGCGCCAAATTTGTTTTAATGTCGCAAACGCCGTACAAAATGATCGAAATGATAGAACAAAACTTTTGTAACCCTTTGATGCGCAATATGTATCAGGAGATACCCATTTTCCATTGGATTTGGGTCACTTTTTGCGCATCAAAGGGTTAATACATTTATACGATATGGCAACATTACCACGAAACGCCGTAGGTCGAGTACGTCGTAAACTGAGGACCTACTGTACTAGTTAAAGTTGCTCTGCATTAGTCAATGTTGCTCCATATCAGCTGAAGTTGCTCTTAACGAGTTAAAGTTGACCTACACCACCGTCCAAAAGTTTGGGGTCACCCAGACAATTTTATGTTTTCCATGACAACGCACACTTTTATCCATGTGCTAACAGAACTGCACAAGGGTTTTCTAATCATCAATTAGCCTTTCAACACCATTAGCTAACACAATGTAGCATTAGAACACAGGAGTGATGGTTGCTGGAAATGTTCCTCTGTACCCCTATGGAGATATTCCATTAAAAATCAGCCATTTCCAGCGAGAATAGTCATTTACCACATTAACAATGTCTAGACTGGATTTAGGATTCGTTGAACAAAAACTGCGTTTCTTTCAAAATAAGGATATTTCTAAGTGATCCCAGACTCTTGAACTGTAGCGTATGTATATTGTCCGTTCAAGGTTACAGAAACAGCGACTTTCCTGCTTCAGTTCTCCATCTTGCCTTTAATTAGCTGCTAACAGCTTCCTTGAAGGTCGCCGTGTCATCAAGGTCACCTTCTCAGCTTCACCACTCTTAAAGTTTTCCAGGTTCTTCGAGGCATCAGTCGTGGATTCTAAATGTTTCGTCAGTTCTGTTAGTAGATTCGTCAACTTTTCTCCAAAGACCTCTGATCATCGTTAAACTCACCTTCGATCTGTGGTTCTCTCTCCATGTCCTGGTCTGACTCTCAGCTCTAAGAATCGTGCTTCCTTGTATCTCTCTGAATGTCGTCGCTTCTTATTCTACTCTTTGCCAGCTTTTCTGCCTCTGGACGTCTTGGACAGTTTTTTGGACGTCTTTAACTCAGATCATAAACCTGCGAGCGATTCGACTGCCTCATCTGGTCTTCGGCTGTCTGCTGTTTCATCGGGCTCCTCTTATCACACTGAACTTCTACATTTAGCCCCCTACTCAAGACCTTATCACCACCAAGCCCTTCATCTGGGTACAGCATGTCCGTAACACTGCTGTCTATGTGTGTTGGAGTGTGTGTAGCTTGAATGGTTGAAGGTGAGTTCAGAGGGAGTGATGTCACTTGGAAACCTCAGCTGTACTACCTGATTCGGCCACTCGGAGGCAACAAAAACAAACTAAGAGCACAACATTACAAATATCAACTGCTAAATTTAGAAGGCACGTTATTATTGAAAATATCACCAAAATCACGTCATTTATCAGAGCCAGAAACCGTCAAAGCAGAAAAAATCTTTGGACGTTCTTGTTTCCAACAGCTCTCAAACTATTCACGCGCAAGATTTGGTCCTGCCGGGAAAAATTAGCAAATCTAAGCACAAAATTGCGATATTTTATTTTACTATTCTACATGTTCCATCTAAAAATATGGAAAAAAATTGACCACTAACACTAAACAGATCATTTAAAAAAAAAAAAAAAAAAGAATTATATGAAATATTTTCAGCTGAACTGCAGGCTGTGTATTCACAGAACAGATAGAAGACAAGTGTGGAAACAAATCAGAGAGGTTAAGTGGAAAATAAAACCACTGGACCAACGAAATAAAAGGAACATGGCTTGAGTGGTGACTTCTTCTGGTAGTGACAATGGAAAACAGTAAGAGGCTCCAACTGGTGGAACAACCAGGTACTACGGCTAATCTACAATACTTGAAGCATGTACAGGAGGTCCTCCACTTATGTCAGAGTTCCGTTCCTACGGATCAGAGTAAGTCAATTTTCGCCGTAAGTCGGAACTCCGGCGAAAATGTAAACAAAGCTGATACGTGCATCACGATATCGATCAATTCTTTGGAAAAGTCATGTTCCGAGAGTTTTATGATGTCTAATTTCACTTGCAAGCACTGCTATCAGAAGAGTCTGACTTACGCTTGGTAGTCATAATGAAGGGCAAAAAGTTAGTGAATGTAGCACAATCAAAGGTGGCGTACAACCGGAGAATGTAAACAAAGCCGTCTGATAGCACTGCGTGACGACGTATTCGTCTGTTCCGCTCGCCAACTAGTTCCCCGTAACCAGTTCCGACTTGACGATATTTTTTCTTGAATTTCCCTCGAGATTAATAAAGTGTCTGTCCATCCATCCATCCACCCATCCATCCATCTATCTAAAGCAAGGACTGGGTTTCTGGTCAAGATGGATGACAGTCTTTGCACAAATACTGAATGTGAATCAAGTTTTATTTGTTTCACATTAAAATCAGTTCTGATCTTTAGTAGCCAGCAAAGTCTTGAACAGCCTTTCCAACCTTTAAATATGTTGTAAAGATATCAAGCCTACACTGACCACAGCATACGAATGCAACATTATTTTACCTGATAATTACCTAATTATGCTGCAGCCAAGTTAAACTGCAAGGCAGAAAGTAGTATTTTGGGTGAAATAAATCTTTAAAACCATAAGCAATTGGTTAGAAAGTACTACTTTTGTGGAATTAACCTTTATAACTATGCGAATTTGGACGGAAAGTACTATTTGGGCCAGTTTAGTCAAACCTCCCATGAATGTCACACAGAAAGACGTTTTTTTGTTATTTTACTGTATTATATATCAAAAATATGTAATCATAAAGCTAACAAATGAACCAGATCATCAGCTAGTTGCAGATTTCCACCATAAAATTTGAAGTAAAGGGAAAGACGGAAAGTATTTTTCTGTGTTTTTCACAGTTTAAGCTTCGGAAATTGATTTCTGATCAGCGTCGTGCTGTGCAGCCGTCACACGTTTAGGAGAATAAAATAAGGTGGTACAGGACATATTTACATCAGCCTACGTGCTGGTGTGTTCGGGTGGAAGTAACATCCTGTCATGTTGACGTGTTGCTTTGTGACACGCTGAACGACCGCTGACATGTTCACATGACGCAATGAGCTGCAGGGTCAAACACAGAACACAGAGTCCTTCACTGGTTCCTTCTTACTTAGATCACTTTAAGAATAAGTTGTTTAGAACATTTTACTGCTGCTGCACCAGTGTGGAAAAATAGCCACAAGTATTCGGTTTAAAACTTGATATATTGCAAAATACAAAGAGATTTCCCCAGAGCCTTTCACTCTGTGTAAACGTATGTATTAAGGACTGAATTATAACAGACTTTGATACTTTTAATATAAATGTGATGCTCAAATTTAGTGTCTCACAGTGTCAAGAAAAAATGTTTTTTTAACAGTGTTTAATTTTAGCTTAATGTACAATTTGCTGTTAGTTTGCAGATTTTCCATGCTTTGCTAAATTGCAGATAATAACTCGCAAAACCACAGAAAAACAATCAATTTGATTTGCACGTTAAAAAACAGTGCTGTAAATAATTTACAAATAATAATTTTACAAGATCTGATCATCAAATAACACTATTTTAACTGTATATTTAACTGTATTTTTAAAGATATTTGAAAGATTCTTTGTGTTAAATTTGATTTAAAAATAATTATATTATACAGTAATTATATTTTGCTGTTTTGTTGAAGTGCAGATAATATCGAGTGAAATCATAAAAAAATATTAATTTGCATGTCATCTGTATAAACAATACAAAAAAAATCTGGCCTGAAAACTGTAAATATTGCCTTCAACAAAATCAGTATTTTTATGAACAGTAATTATTTTTATTGCATTTAAATCAGTTAAGCAGGGCATTATTTTTTACAGATATTTGCCTTGTATAAAAAAGATGTATATTAAGAGTTTAAAAAATATTATTTAAATGATCTTTATTACAGATATCTAGTAAAACTCCAAGAAAAAAGGATTAATTAACATTTTGACTACAGAAAAAAAAAAAAAAAAACAGGCCAAATCTGTAAATAATGTTCACAGTAAAAATCTGTATTCAAAAAATATATTTTTTACAATTTGTGACCATAAAACTACTCAGTTGTACCGTATCTAAATCAGCTAAAAGATCATTACTTTAGAGATATTTGTCATTATTTGAGAGAAAAAAAATTCTAATATCTAGTAAAATCTCAGAAAAATTAAAAAAAAAAAAACAACTAAAGAAAATAAGTAAAAACTGTCAATATCGTCCACAGCAAAAAAATAAAACAAAAACCTTAAAATTACTGTTTCAAAATCAGCTAAAAGTGTTATTTTAACAATATTTGCTGTTACTTTCACCAACTTTACAGTTTTTGAATGTTTACGTATTTTGCTCTTTCATTAACATATATTTTCTGTCACTCTTGATGTCAGATTTTACTGTTTTTGGTATCTTTTTGCTGCTGATGTTTTTCAGTGCACAACAGAAGTCTAATGTTATCAATGGGCTCTCTTCAAAATACCAGCTTAGACTGTAAAATTTAGATATTTTGATCACTTCCTAATGATATCTTGAACACTGTTTATTATAAGGGGTGTTAGAAAGATGATATAAGGCTAAAGAGCAACATTTATGATTTATTTCTTTGCCTTCGCTGTGTATTTGATCACTTCAGTGAAATCTTCCGTCAGTGTGAACATGAATGACTGGTGAGGATGGAAGGCAGCAGGTATTCTGGCACTGAGATCTGGGCGTCAGATGGCTGTTGTGGTAAACAGGACACTGACCTGATAAAGAGCAAATCTGATGGCGCCAAAGACCATCTGCTGCTAACAAATCACAGCCCAACGCAAAAACAAAGACTTTGCTTACAACAAATAACGCATAAATGAAATAAATAATGAGAAAGTGCAAATAAATAAATGATTATGATAGAAAACAATGGAAAACCCAACAAAACCAAAGATTCCTCATGAGCCATCGTGTTAACAACAACTGGAGAATCAGCGTTACATTATCTTCCAATTTCATTGCGAAACATTAAAATTTACCACTATGTCGTTCGATGCAATGTCACAATTTTAATGACTTTGCACCACATTGGTATTAAAATGACACCAAGCTAATTTGAAGCTGCTGCATGTCTTCCCCCAACTCTTCTCCCTCCTTTCCTGTCTGTCTCCACTGCACCTATCTAATAAACTTTAAAAAAAAAAAAAAAAAAAAAAAGCTAGAGGCTTCACCTGGTGGCTCTACCAGGTACTACAGATAATCTACAATAAATGATGTGCATGACCTCCTTCTTCAGCCTTATCAGTAACTTATTTTTTTATTTGCTTAAATTATTAACATCAATGAATCCATTATCCATTAATGATTAACAACCCTAATGAAAAATCCTTGGAAGAATTTGCTAGTTTGCTAGCCTGGTAGTCCCACTTAGCCAATCCATTCTTTAGTACAGAATGGTCTGGTTACACCTTGTTATCATTCTGCTACGGGGGAGTAAAACGCTGTGGCTTGTTTGTATTTCTTTACACCAATCACAGACATCTTTGGTGAAAGATGAGGCTTCAGTTTTCATTCAAAATAGTGATGGGTAGACTGGTTGTAGTGGGATATTTGCATGCAGGGAGATGAGAACTGTGATTAAAATGGAAAATTCACCAGGAAAACCTCAAAGCAAAAATTCCCTGCAGGCTTTTCATCATGTATGTTGCTATTGGGAGGTTGTTGCTGTTGTTCCAAAGTGGATTTTGAAAAGTAAAAGAAAGACAGCAGTAGTTTGTGAATGAGCTGCGATGATGAAGGCCATTTAATAAATGTAATATAATTTTTAACTGTCCTGATGTGAGATCTAGATTTGGATTTACTTGCAGTGAAGCTCAGTGTTTCGGTAAAAACCTGAGGTCCATGAAGAAAAGTGTGTTATTCTGCCGAGCTGTAGCTGGCAGTAAAGCTGGTTCACATCAGGACGAGATCACAGGGATTTCTCCCAGGAAAAGCTTTGTGTTTCAGAATTCATTAACAAGATCTGAGGGGAGAGACAGCGAGAGCTCCCGGTCAGTGAGGCGGCTTTCTTCCTTTTTTCTTTCTTTTTTTTTTACCACCTATAAAAACTGTGTCTCCCACTTAAGCGTCAAGGAGAGGCAGATTTTTACCAAAGCAGTTCCTCCACTGAGAGTCTTGTTTACTGTGATTGTGGGTTGAGACGGGGATGCAGGACTCCAAACCCACCAACGATGTGTTTAAAGACACGATTACTTATCAGTGAGAACTGGTCCGCGAAATATGGTGAGAGAGTTTCTGCACTCGGCTGAGAAAATGCCCTCCAGCTAATGTTAAGAAAGCACGCCGGCCTACAACACAGGCAAGCGTCAGCAGTGCATCTGCTCGCCAACCTTGTCCAGTCATGTGATAGTTGTCATGGTAACTGATGCATCTGTAAGTTTATAAATGTGAAACTTACTGTGGGAGGAAAGTGTTGTGTTGTTGCAACTGGACAAGACAAATGCAGTGAGCTTGGTTGTGATTTTGGCTGGTTTTGACTGCGTGGAACTCGGTTTTTATGCGTTTGTAAGACTCAGTACCTAAAACTGATTCAGTCTAATTGAAACATCCTGCACTAAATCCTCCCTTCATGCAGGTTTCAGCTTCATGGTAATTTTGGAAGTGATTATTGGAAGATGTTGTAATGCTGATTCTCCAGTTGCCACCAATATGATGGCTCAAAAGGAATCTTTGGTTTTGTTGGGTTTTCCATTTCTGTTTTCTGTTCCTCTCAAAATCATTCATTTATTCACACTTTCTCATTATTTTATTTCTGTACATGTCTGACTTTATTTGAGTTTGGATGCTACATTATGCAGATGATGCAGCATTATGTGTTGAGAGACTACAGCTGTTTGAAAGACGCGTACAGAAATGAGATAAAAAATGAGAAAGTGTAAATAAAAAAATTATTGTGGCAGAAAATAATGGAAAACCCAACAAAACCAAAGATTCCTTATGATTCATCATGCTGGGAACAACTGGAGAATCAGCGTTACAACATTCTCCAATAATCACCTCCAAAATTACCATAAAGCCAAATGAACTCAACAGCAGCAACGCATTTTATTCAGCCCAAATCAAGCACAAATCCCTCCCACTATTGTCTCCCTGAGTCGTCCTCCTCCTCACATCTTCCTCCTACTGCCCTCCTCTTCCTCACACTGGCAGGTCAACCGTGAAAAGAGGTGAGTAATAAAATAAAAGTGTGTGGCTACTGAATGTCACACCATTTGAGAGGGAGGCGATGTGCGGGTCTTAATTAAAGCAGAGCAAACGAGCGGAGAGAATTTGTGGTGTATCAACACGGCGGAATAATGCGATTACTCGGTCAGGTAAACAGACGAGAAAACAACGAGCAGGAGATGGATGGGCAGGGAAAAACGAAACACAGAAAACACCACAAGAAATATTTCACTGTTGCATTTTAGTTGAATGTGAACCTAATTTCCATGAGACAAGGCTGACAGTTTCTTTCAAAGAGCTCAAATTTCACTGAAAACAGCCTAAAAACAGAGAGCCAGAAAAGAACTGCATGGAGAAGGGAAACAGATAAAGATGAACACTCTACCTTGGCATCATCTGCTGAAGGTCACTGGGTCACTAGAGCATCTGTACACACTCACACACTCTCAAACACACACATACACAAAACCACAAATAATTAAATTAGTGACATGTTGGTTTTAAAATCTGCTTTCTGATTGGTTGGGAGCTCATCCCAAACATGTGCTGTGTCTGAATCTGCTCATTTACTGTAACAAAAACTGAGTATTTTGCTCTTTATTGAGCAATTTCTACCTTAAACTGATGAAATGGATTCAATTTTTTTTCCACTGGAGGAATTTTAGATGTAGTTTAAATACAACAGAAACACTTAAATAGGAGTTGAACAGTAAAGTAGAGAAGTGCTTAAATACAACAAAGACTGACTTCTGCAGGAGGAAGTTCACTCTGTTTTTACATTACGGGGATGTTGACCTCCATCTTTTTTTATTCACATTTCTTCTCTCCGTTGTCGTTCTAAAATGAGCATTCTTTCTAATCAGATTACCTGCTTTGTCTAGTACTCAATAAATAATAACTGTTGGTCACTTACGCTCATGGATGAAGAAGAAGCTCCTCTTCAAAGCGCCGTCGGCATCAATGCTGGAGGCTCCATGATGCAGACATTTGGTGTGTTTGTTTGTTTGTTTGTGTGTGCGCTCGCTGACCAAAGTGCACCCTCACATACACCACTTTCATACTTCACACAAACACACAACACAGTGGATGTCCTGGTGTACGTACGTTGCTGATCTGCTCCTGAGTCTTTCTGAGTCTTTGCATCTCCGGAGTGTCGGAGACGATGCTGAACCCTCGACCTTTACTCTCCTCAAAGTCCTTCTTGTACTTCACCTGCAGGACAGCGACAGGGAGAGAAATGTGTGATATTAAAAGAACATTCATCATTAAAGTCACCAATTAGAGACGGCATTAGATGATATAATCGATCCATGTCTTAAACCAATGCATGTCTTCAACAGTTTTTCTAAAATGTTTCAGTTCATTATAAGAAATGTTTCAGTGCTGCTGTTTGGAAAAAAAACGAAGCAGACAGTAAAGTCCTTGGCTACGTCCATTTTCATATACGTTTATTTTCAGAAATCATATGAACATGTGCAGCTGTTCTGATCCCAGCCAGTGTAAAATAACTAGCTTCAAATGACTTCATATGCTGCTAACACAAGATTTCTATGTTGATTTAGGATTCATTTAGAGTTTAATCTCTAAATGAGAGATCTGGATATTATTGCTCTAAAGTGTAAAAACCTGGATAAGAATGTGCTAAAATTGTCAAAAACCCGGAAATAAACAAGCCAAAATGGAATAACATGGATATTAATGTCCATAAGTGTCACAACTCTTGGTATTAATGCACAATAGTGTGAAAAAAATAGATTTTTACTCAGTAAACTATTAAAAACCTGGATATTAACACATCAACGTGTAATTAAATGGGTGTTAGCACACAAAGTCTCCAAAACCTTGATAATAACACATAAGAGGGTCAAAAACCTAGATATTAACAAACCAAAGTGTAATAACACGGACATTTAACGCCTGAAAGTATCAAAACCCTTGAACTTAATGCCCAAAAGTGTCAAAAACTGGATATTAATGCATTAAAGTGTCAGAAACGTGGATATTAACAGGAAAACTGTCAAAAATTTGGATAATAACACACTAGAGAGTCAAAAACCTGGACATTAATGCTCTGAAGTTACAAGAATCTTGACATGAATGCACCAAAATGTCAAAAACATTGATAATAATGCACAAAACTGTCAACA
The DNA here is from genome assembly GCA_027123335.1 of Amphiprion clarkii. NCBI lineage: Eukaryota > Metazoa > Chordata > Actinopteri > Pomacentridae > Amphiprion > Amphiprion clarkii. The sequence continues at coordinate 26,343,284 of CM049588.1, read as the reverse complement.
ACCTGGCTATAAACCAATCAAAGTGTAATAACGTGGATATTAACACCCCTAAGTGTCACAACCCTTGAAATTCATGCACAAAAGTGTCAGAAATCTGGATATTTTCACGCTAACGTATCAAAAACCTGTATATTAACAGGAAAACTGTTAAAAATCTGGATATTTCCACACCAAAGTGTAATAAAATGGGTATTAGCAGACAAAAGTCTCCAAAACCTGGATAATAACGCAGAAGGTCAAACACCTGGATGTTAATGGTTTAAAGTTTCAAACACCTGGATGTTAATGGTTTAAAGTTTCAAACACCTGGATGTTAATGGTTTAAAGTTTCAAACACCTGGATGTTAATGGTTTAAAGTTTCAAACACCTGGATGTTAATGGTTTAAAGTTTCAAACACCTGGATGTTAATGGTTTAAAGTTTCAAACACCTGGATGTTAATGGTTTAAAGTTTCAAACACCTGGATGTTTATGGTTTAAAGTTTCAAACACCTGGATGTTAATGGTTTAAAGTTTCAAACACCTGGATGTTAATGGTCTAAAGTGTCAACAATCTTGATATGAATGCATCAAAACGTCAAAAACATTGTTAATAAAGCACAAAACTGTCAAAAACCTGGATATAAACCAGCCAAACTGTAATCAACTGGATATTTAGGCTAAGACTGCAGTTTGAGTGAACTACAGATAATGTGCAGTTTCTTTCCTTGCCACCAATCAGTCGGATCAACCAACATCCACAGCTCCACTCAGAGTGACTCCTTCTATATTTGGTGTGTTTACTAAAGAGCTGAACTCCAGATTTTAGTTTCACTGCTTCAAAATCAAAGCACAAGCTTCTCTCTGGAGCCACAGTTTGTGGAACAGATTCCACCCAGAGGAGGAGAAGACGGACCAGAATGCATTGCAGCGCATAAAGAGGGTAGAGGCTGCATTCATGAACTCATTAACTGGAGAACTCAGCTACAGGCTGGTGGAATGTGACGGTCTAAAGATATCTGAAGGTGGATTTTACCTTTGAATGTAGAAATAATTACAGCACTCAGCTACAATCAGCTTCCCACCGTGTGAAGCCCACGTTAAATATACCCTAATTGCTCCATGCAGTTAGAGCAGCGATCTGCAGGATAGTTCTGCTGTAGAATTGGATGTCTGCCTCTTTTATTCCAGCATCCCACAGGGATGTGATTGGAAAAGGTTGTGTCAAACCCCAGGTGCACTTATAATAGAATCTATCAGACTGATTAATAGTTATTTGCTCATTGTAAGTGTAGCTGGGAATTCAACAGTAGTTGAATCCATTTTACTAAACCTGTCAACAGATATTAACACAGAAAGCTGTCAAGAACCTGGAGATTGACCCACAAACATTCTAAAACCTGGATAGTAAGCATTCAAAAGCATCGAAACCCTGAAAATTAACATACAGAGGAGTCAAACACCTGGATGATAACATAAAAAACTGTCAGTAAGCTGGATGTTGATGCACAGGTGTCAGAAACCAAAAAAATTAAGAGCAACGACCTGGATATTAACACAAGAAGTGCCAAAAACCTGGATATTAACACAAAAAAGTGTCATAAACCTGGAAATCAAGGCACAGAAATGTCAAAAACCTGGATAATAAGATACAGAAGTCTCAAAAATATAGACATTAACATACAAAAGCCTCCAAAATCTGGATATTAACATACCAAAGTGTCAAAAACTCAGATATTAACAAAAAAAAAGTGTCAAAAATATGGACTTTGAGATATAAAGCCTCAAAAATCTGGATATTAATGCACAAAAGTGTCAAGAACATAGATATTACCGCAAAAAAGTGTTAAAAAGTTGGACGTTAACACAAAAAACTGTCAAAAACCTGAATATTAACACACAAAAGTGTAAAAAAATCTGGATGTTAAGATATGAAAATCTCAAAAACATGGACATTAACACAAAAAATTTTCAAAAGCCTGGATATTAAGATATGAAAGTCTCAAAAATTAAGACATTAACATACAAAGGTGTCAAGAACCTGGATTTTAATGCACCAAAGTGTCAAAAACCTGGATAGTAAGTTACAAAAGCGTGAAAAATCTTTATATGAATACAAAAAAAGTGTCAAAAAGTTGGATATTAATATACAAAAGTGTGAAAAACCTGCATACTAACACCCAAATAAAGTAAAAAAGTAATAATACGAACGCACTAAGCAAGATTTTGGATATGAATGCACCACAGTGAGGCAGGATTTCCTCATCGTTGTTGCATCACTTCCACCCAGCAGCAGAGTCGACGCCTCAGACTCCAGATGACAACAACATCAACAACATCAACAACAGCGAAGCAGCGGTTACTTCTAGCTGTGGTCCTGGTGCCCTGGATGGAGCTCGACCTTCACTGCAGTTCCTGTGGAGCTGCTGCCGTCCTGCTGGCAGCTATCAGTCACCAGAACTCGCTTATATAAGGCTGGAAACTGCAGAAACATGACTCATCCACTGACTCTCCATCCTCAGCTCCAAGCAGATTAAAGCCTCGTTCATCAGTGGTCGGCTAACGAGCTAATCCTCGCTCACACCAACACGTATGAAGGCTGGACAAAGGTTTGGGGTTTTCACAGCTCTGGTGGAGGACGGGGGATAGAAGGATGTATTTGGGTTATCTTGACTGATAATGTTTAAAACTGGACATGTTTTAACTCTCTCCTCAGTGTTCATCTCAAGGTTTTGACTCTCCTGTACACTAATGTTCCACTTTTTGTGCTTAAATATCTCAGTTTTTTAGGCAGTTTTGTGTGTCAATAATAAGATTTTTGATGCTTTTGGAGGTTAACATCCACTTTATTGACATTTGGAATGTCAGTTATATAGCTTTTGCTTTAAAATCCATGTTTTTACACTTTGTGCGTTAAAATCTAGGTTACTGGCCTTTTTTTACGTTATTATCCAGGTTGTTGACACATATGTGATTTATTATCCTATTAAAAACCTAGATCTTAACATAGAAAAATGTCAAATACCTGGAAATTAATAGACCGAAGTATCAAAAAAATCTGGATATTAATGCTCTAAAGTGTCAAACATCTTGATATGAATGCACAAAAACTGTCAAAAACCTGGACCTAAACAAACCAAAGTGTGATAACATGGATATTAACGCCACTAAGTGTCACAACCCTTGAAATTAATGCACAAAACTTTCCAAAACCTGGATATTAACATACAACAATGTAATAAAAATTGATATCAAAATTACAAACTGTCAAAAATCTGGATATTAAAGAATTTAACCGTTAAAAACCAGGATATCAATGCACCAAAGTGTAATAAAATGGGTATTATCACAGAAAAGTCTCCAAAACCTGGATAATAACGCACTAGAGGGTCACAAACCTGGATATTAATGCTCCAAAGTGTAAAAACCTGGATATTAATGCTTTAAAGTCTCCAAAACATAGATATTAATGCTCCAAAATGTCAAAAAACATGGATATTAACACTTTAAAGTTTCAAAAACATGGATATTCATGCTTTAAACCTTAAAAACCTGGATATTAATGCTCTAAAGTGTTAAAAATCTGAAGATTAATGCTTTAAAGTGTAAAAAACATGGATATTAATGCTCTAAAGTGTTAAAAACCTGGATATTAATCCATTAAAATGTAATAAAAAAGGGATATTAAAGATTCAGATCCACCTCTTTGAACTTCAAGGGCCTCTAATTAGTGAAATATTCACGGTGTGAAGGTAAATTTTAGCTAAATATCTAGCTTTGGTTTGTTTGGCTGTGAGGCTGATGCTAGCTAACGTGGTCACATCCACCGTGGACACATCTAGGTCAGCGCTAACATATGGGACTTTTCCCACAGAGTGTAGTGGACGTCCACTCGCTCCGTCATTGTGTTCTAATCAGCTAACACAAAGAGACGTCAGAGGCCAGGAGGTTCGCTTCACATCTCAGAGGTCAGCGGCACAATGACAACAAATCAAGATAGAAAGAGAGAAAACGTCTCTTAATGCTCAGAAAATCTACATATTTACAGGTGTACTGATGAAGTGATGAGTATTTAGGGGAGGAAAATTAGCCTTCCTGGTTCATTAACCCAGTTTCTGGATGTTTTTCCTCACTGTTAGCTCATTTTCACTGCAGTATAAAGTCCGGCACCTCCATGGAAACAGAACAATGACTGAAATGACTTCTGGTAGTATGACAAAGAAAGACACAAAGGGACAAAAACGACACAAAAAGATGCTAAAATGACACAAAATGACACAAAAAGATATTAAAATGACACAAAGATGCTAAAATGACACAGAAAGACACAAAAATGAAACTAAAAGATGCTAAAATGACTCAAAAATACACAAAATGATACTACAATGACAAAGAAAATGCTAAAATGAAAGAAAAAGATGCTAGAATGCACACAAAAATACACAAAAATGACATGAAAAGGTGCTAAATTGAGAAAAAAATGACACAAAAAGATGCTAAAATAGCACAAAGCAACCAAAAGGCACAAATAAATGTGTATAATAAATAATATTATAAAGTCAGCCCAAATATTTAATTTAGTCGGGTTAATTGTATTACATAATGTATTGCAGGCGCTTTATATTAATATTGAAACTCGCTGGGTAAATTTAAAGACAATAAAATATTGTTACCCTCTAAAATTAATCAAATTCTTAATAAATAATATTGTAGGTCTTAATATTTAAATTAGTCTAGTAAATGTAGGCAATAAATAACATTGTATTGGCTGTTAATCTTAATATTATTAATATTTTAATGTCTAACCAGGTTCTTAGTTTTGTCGTGAAACACGTTATTTTATTTTTGGTGAATTTCTGATTGCAGAACAAAGTCATTTTTCATCAAACATCCTGATTTTCAGCTCATTTCGGGGTATTTTTCCTGACAAAACCACACGTGATGCATTCAAGGATCACCAGAAAGCTGAAAATCAGACGTTTTATTTTTCTTTCCTGGTGGGTTTGTGGACTCCAGACGTCTAAAATGAATCAGCTGCTGCGGGTAAAAGATGATTAGGACACTAGAAGTTCAGATCTTCTAGGAGAAGACGGGCCGGATGACGGTGTGAACGAAGTGGGACACCGCTGAGTGGACATCTGTGGTTCTGATGAGGACATATGGCAGCAGGAGAAGCGTTTGTTTTCATCACCACGAGCTGCCACAGGGACGGAGACAGGACACCCACATTTTACTGTGGTGGTTTGGTGTCTTTGTGTAGTTTATTTTAAATATTTTTGTGGTTTTTGCATCTTATTGAAATTTGAAATCTTCTGTGGTGATTTTGGATATTTTTGTGACATTTTAGCACCATTTTGCATCTTCTCATAGTTTTCTTTCTAAATATTTTTGTGGGTTTTTTGTATCTTATTGTGGTGGCTTTTCATGATGATGTCAGAGATGACGTCATGTCCCAGGTGTGTGTCTGTGTCTCACCTGGCTCTGCAGCTCGCTCTGCTGCCTCAGTCTCAGGTTCTCAGGAGTGTCGGCCACGATGGTGAACGACGTCTTGGGGTAATGTCTGCAGAGAAAACACAGATTAGAACTTAAGAACTTTCAAACCTGTGTGGCTTCAGGGAAGAGTTCCAGGTTTACAGGTGACAGGTAGACTGAGGATGAAAGTTTTAAATCAACGTTCAGTCCTTTCTATCAGTGAAAGCTGAGAAATGTCTGAGTGTTTTCTGAAACAATGAACCATTGAAAAGTCTGAAATAAACGTTAACTCTCCTGATCTCAGCCAACCTTTAGTCTCTAAAGGTGAACAAAGATCTATTCAGCTCCACTTCCTCTTCAGTCTGCTTCTATTTTTGTTACACGACAAGAAAAAACTCTCTGACATCTTCAGGGATTGTTGCTGAAAGTTCACCAATCTGTTTGTGGTGGTTTATATCTTGTGTGGGTTCTTTCTCTGGAAATTTTTGTGTGTTTTACATCATACTGTGGTATGTTTTTTATATCTTATTGAGGGTTTTATTTGCATCTGTTGTGGTCTTTTTGTAAATCTTTTTGTAGCTTTGTGCATATTTTTGTGGTTGTCAGCATTTAACATGGTGGTTTTGTCCAATTTTGTAGTTTATTTAGTATATTGTTTTGTGCATCTTATTGGGGTAATTTTGTATGTATGGGATAGATTAGATATATCTACCCAATCTCTATACACTGCATAATAATAATAATAATAATAATAATAATAATAATAATAATAATAATAATAATAATAATAATCACAAAATTCTATAAGTTTTAAATAATAAAAACATTATCACTATTATTCTTATTAAAAAACACTAATAACAATAATAATAATAATAATAATAATAATAATAATACAATTTTACTATTATTATTATTTTCAATAATACTATTATGATTATTGTTATTATTATTATTATTATTATTATTATTATTATTATTATTATTATCATTATTATTGTTATTATTATTATTATTATTATTATCATTATCATAGAGGACTATTTACTATTTAATGTTCATTTTAATTGTAAAAAAAAAGAAAAAAGTAAAAAATCTGTCTGTTTATAAATATTTGTCCTTTTACAATGCGACCATAAAATTACACATTTTTACTGTATTTAAATCAGTTAAAACATTTTTATTAGATTTTAACAGGGTTTTATACTGATTTTTTTTTTCTTTTTTGGACAATTTGTGCGTTTGTTTGGGTGCAGACTTCCGGTCCGTTAGAGAAACCAAACAGTCGCCGTCCTTCACTTCAGTTTTTTTTTCACACAAACTCAGAAACTAATTTGGGCCCAAAGTTTCAGTTCACCTGCTGTCGTCACCAACGGCAACCAGCGATGCTTTGTTCGTTAGCTGCAACTCGATCCTCAGAGACAAAGAGCTGCTCTGTGGGACGTTTAACACACACACACACACACACACACACACACACACACACACACACACACACACACACACACACACACACACACACACACACACACACACACACACACACACACACACACACACACACACACACACACACACACGCACACGCACACACTCTACAGTTTTCACTGTAAAGCTGCACGAACCTGAAACTTCTGTTACTTCCATTAATTCATTCAATAAAACAGAAGATGAAGGTTTTTGTTAAACTGCAGGAAACTAGAATAATTAAAAAATAATAATTTACAGGTTGACTGTAAAAACAAAAAACAGGACAAAACTGCAAATAAAGTTAAAAAAAACTGTATTTTCACAAATAATAATTGACATTTTTACTGTGTAAAATGAGACTTTATACTGTATTTAAATCTGCAAAAAAACACAAAAAATACCAGATATTTGAAAAGAAAGATTGTGTATATTAAGGGTTTAAAAATGGTTTTAAACTGGTATTTTACAAATTGTTTTCTTTATTTTTTTATTACATTTTTTAACTGTATTTCAATGTGTAAAAAAGATATTTCATAAATATTTGCTGATATTTAAAAGAAAAATTTGCATATGAAGGACTGAAAAACGAATCATTTGTTAAAACTGTTATTTGACAGATTTTTTAAAATCCACATCAAAAATTTGTATTTCTACCAATTTTAAAACACATTCATACATTTTAATTATTTTATACTGTATTTATAGATTATTTTACACACATTTACTGTTTCTGTTGCAAACAAAAATATTTGTTCTTTTACAATGCTTGTAAAATTACATTGTCATATAATTTTACAGAAACTTTGTGTTATTCAAAAGACAAATTATGTTTGTCAATGACTAAAAAACGGTCAAAAATTATTATATTTTATTGTTGTTGCAGATCATATTTTTCTAGAATTTCTGAACATACATATTACACAAATAAATAAATAAATAACATCCACGTCAAAAATCAGGTAATTTCTTCTCTTATAATGTTTTAATTTTAATCATCAAAAAATAATATTATTTTACAGACAGCTGCAGTTATTTTCACCACTTTTGCCTGTAAAATTACACCATTTCATATTGGATTTAAATCTGCAAATAATATAATTATTGTACAGATATCTACCGTTATTTAACTGTTTTTGTTAAATTACAGATAATCTCCATTATAATCACAAAAAAATTAATTATACGTCAAGTATTAAAGAAATTAAAAACTGTAAATAATGTTTAAAAATCTGTGTTATTATAAATGATAATTATTTCTTTTCTAATGTGTGGCTGTAAAATTGGACTATTTAATTTTACAGATAGTTGCTCTTTTCTTCAGTTTCTACAGTTTTTCAAGGGTGACAACATTCCAGCATTTTGAAAATGTGTTTTTGGCTCTTTTTGTGCCAGATTTTCACAGTTTTTTTTATTGATTTTTCTGGTTTTACAGTGTTTCTTCTCAGTCGCCACAGAAGATCAGGTTCATTTAAATCACTATCTGTCAGACAAACACTAATTAAAGCGGCTGTTTAACAAACACCAACGACCCTCTTTCAGCTAAATATAACCTAAAACACACACCACAGGAACACACCGGAGCACAAAGCAGCGTCGCAACACGAACACACAACGTCCTTTAAAGCGCTGCCAGTGAAACCCGAACACACTTCCTGCTTTTCTCTGATTCACACATTTACGAAGCGATGCATTCAGGGGCGGAACGTGGAGACGGATTTAGACTTACTATTGTCTGGAACGTCACCGTGGTATTTGTGACGCACAATTAGCATCCAGACACACAAACTCAGCATCCAGACACACAAAGAGCAGCTGCGTCATCTCTGCACCTCAGCGACAAACACTCAGCCGTTATTCCAGGCTCATTTTGGGATCTAATGTCTAATTCCAGCGTCACCAGACTAAAAGAGTTTTAGTAAAGTTCAGCTTTTGTTTAAACTTTCCCACCAGAATGAAAACTTTCAAATTCAGGTCTTTACAGCTAAAAAAGTGTAAAACTTTGAGCAGCATGTTGCTCATCGAGGCGTCAGAATAACATTTACAGTCATTAAAGTGCAAAATTCACCCTGAAGCCAAGAAATATCATAAAAAAACAGACAAAACTACACCGTTAATCACAGACAGAAACTGTAAAACAGAATGAATCATCAGATTTTCAACCAAGTTGAAGCTTAAAATTGTGATATTCCATCGGATTCACTTTATTCTACATTTTAAAAATTGCTAAAAAAATAAACCATTTGCACAAAAAATATTCTGCAAAAAACCAAAAATTCTGCATTCATCACCGGAACTATGAAGTTATGATTGTTTTAATTGTGACCAACAGTCATGTGACTAAAATTAAGACACTTTTCAGGTGAACTGCAGGCAGTGTTTAAACAAAGAGGAGGCAAGTTGTGTTGATTCCGTAGAGGTTATCAAAATCACTTTATTCTGTGTCTCATTTAAAAATTCACTAAAAATATGCCATTTGCATTGAAAAGATTCTATAAAAAACAAAAAGATCTGCGCTTCTTGGCGAAACCATAAAGCCATTTGTGACTCAGCTGCAACCAACAGTCATGTGACTAAAATTGAGACACTTCAGCTGAACTGCAGGCAGTGTCAATAAAGTCAAATAACGAGGAGACAAGTTGTGTTGACTCCATACAGGTTATTAAAATCACTTTATTCTACATGTCTCATTTAAAAATTCATCAAAAATATACCGTTTACACCAAAAAGATTCTGTAAAAAACAAAAAATTCTGTGCTCTTTGGCAAAAATGTGAAGCTGGTAGTGACTTCACTGCAAACAACAATCACGTCACAAAAAAATCTGAGTTTTCAGGTGATCTGCAGGCAGTGTTCACACAGAGTGGATAGGAAATATGGAAAAAATCATCAACATTCTATTTGTCCCATTTGAAAATATGCCAAAAATACATAGTTTCCATCAAGGAGATTCTGTAAAAAGCAAAAAAATTCTGCATTAATCAGCAGAACTGTGAATTCATTAGTGATTCAGCTGTGACCAACAGTCACATGACAAAAATTCACGTTTGTGGTCATTTGTGGGCTCGATTCACTCTGTTTTATTGACATCTTGAGGATGATTGAATTGTCCTCCATCCTCAAGACGTCAATCAAAACTGCTGTTAAGAAGGGCGTCATCGGCAAAGAAATGATGTCAAACATTTGACTTTTTGTGATATAAAGGGTCATAGGACACAGCTCTTGTCTCCAAGTGAGGCAGAGAACTTTTTAAATGACTCTCATATATCCACATTTCAGTCCCCGCTAGCAGGTATCATGTCAGATGTCACAGTAAATAAAGGACATCATCTGCAAAGAAATGACGTCAAACATTTGAGTTTTGCGATACAAGGCTTCATAGGACACAGCTCTTGTTTCCAGGTGAAGCCAAAAACTTTTTAAATGACTCCCGTACATCACCATTTCACGCCCTGCCACCAGGTATCATGTCACATTAACTAAAGAGCATCATCTGCAAAGAAATGATGTCAAATATTTGAGTTTTTTTGATATAAGGCTTCATAGGACACAGCTTTGCTTCAAAGTGTCTTTTGAAAAGACCTTCATACATCCACATTTCAGTCCCTATCATGTCAGCTGTCACAGTAACTAAAGGGCGTCATCTGCAAAGAAATGACCTCAAATATTTGAGTTTTTGGGATATAAGGCTTCATAGGACACGGTTAATCCTCTTGTTTCCAGGTGAGGCAGAGAACTTTTTGAATGACCCTCATACATGCACGTTTCAGGCCCTATCCTGTCAGCTGTCACAGTAGCTATAGCGAGAAGCAACAACAACACAAACAACACATGGACAGAAGACGAGCTTCTTCACCATCCCGCTGACATGAGCCAACACGGCTGCTGCTCTTCTGGTGAATCACCGACAGGGAGGCAGATGAAGTGTGTTGGAAAGTCTGGCTTCCCTCCATCTTCCTGCTTAGGCGTTGATGAAAATCTCAGTGTGGCTTCAGGACACACTTGGCTGCTGTCGGACTTCGTCACAGTCCAACAGCATCGCAGGAAGACACAAACCTGCATCTGCTGTCACAACTAAGCATGCAGCATTTGTTTGCATGCTAAAAACTGCATGGAAATGTGCATAAACACCCAGTTTTAAAGGCTGCTGCAGCTGCAACGTTTTAACTGTCATTTTGAAAAACAATTTACTGCTATTTGACAGATTTTTTACAGAAAAACAGACAAAATATCCACAAAAAGAGACTAAATGACCCTCAAAACAGGCAAAATAATCATAAAAAGAGACAAAATGTGCCCAAAATTGTCAAAATGACCACAAAAATAGACAAAATTATTCCAACAATAGACAAAATTACCACAAAAAAAACAAAATGACCCACAAAATAGACTAAATAAACAAAAAAAGAGACAAAATATCCACAAAAAGAAACTAAAACAGAAAAAATGACCACAAAGTGGACAAAACGGCCACTAAAAGAGACAAAATGACAACAAAAAGAGACAAAATGCCCACAAAATGGACATAATGACCCAAAAAACAAAAAAATGTCCACAGACATTGACAAAATGACCCATAACATAGACAAAGTGTACACAAAAAGAGACTGAATGACCACTAAAAGAGACTAAATGACCACAAAAAAGACAAAATGACCACAAAAAAGACTAACTGATGACCTCAATAGACAAAATGTCAACCAAAAAAACAAAATGACCCCCACAACAGATAGAATGACTCCACAACAGACAAAATGACCACAAAAATAGACAAAATGAACCACAAAATAGACAAAATATCCACAAAAAGAGACAACATGACCACTAAAATCACAAAATGACCACAAAACTGACAAAGTGACCCCTACAATAGAAAAAATTACCCCAAAATGACCTCCACAATAGACAAATTTACCACTAAAAGAGGCTAAATAACCTTATTATAGACAAAATGACAGAGGCAAAAGATAACCACAATGATGATTTCAAACCACAGTTGGGCTAAACTGATAAAAAATGTCAAACTTGGCAGCAGAAAGGGAGATCAAACACCGACACACACCTCCTCATTAGATCCCAGTTCAGCAGCACCAACCTCCACAAACCTGAATCACAGCTTTACTCCTCCTCTGCACTGTTTGGTAATAAACCAGGAAAGGACCAGTTCACTGCTTTATTTATCACAGCTTCACTGATCTCATTTAAAAAACCCAGACTGTGGTGCCATTAATCGTCAAAAAAAAAAAAAATCAGCTGATTAGTTATTTTACAAGAAAAAAAGCCTGCAGTCAACAGGAACATCATTTAGTATCAATATTTTAAAAATGGAGCCGTCACATACCACAGATGTTTGAATTTACATTTTTACTATAGATATTTAACTATATACGTCCAAATTGATCCAAAATTTGTCCAAAGCAACGAAAAAATGTCCAACCTGACTTAAGAATTTTCCAAAATAACTTTAAACTAGGACAATTTGAGACATTCTTGAGAAGATTTGTCATTTTGAACAAGTTTCAGTCCAGTTTTGAGTCTCTGTTCACCATACTGAATGCATCTCCAACAACGTGCTCCTCTGTTCACTGTTTCTGAGTCATGTTGCTTTTATTTTACTGATCCAGTAGCTTTGATTTTCCTCTTAATCTCTCTGTGGAAACATTGCCTGCAGTTCAACCTGAAGTTGTTAATTTTTCCGCGACCACTCGACTGCTGACTACAGTCGAAATGTTTAGACTTTAAAATGGTGAAAAAACATCCATCAGTTTCCCAGAAGCCTCGTTTTGTCCATCCAACATCCGAAAACCCAAAACTATTCAGTTCACTGTGATATAAGGCGGAGATGAGCAACAAATCTTCACTCTTCACATTTCAATGCGAGCTACACAATTTTTTTTAAAAAGCAAAAAATGAGCACAGAAATTCGACAGTTTTGGTGTCGTTGCGTGAACATCAGTGTGAGGAAACCACAGAAACAGGGAAACGGCTGAACGCTGTGATCTCTGCAGTCTGAGCTCTTCAACCGGTGGCCTAGTTTGACATTCGACACAGTGCAGCATGGAACTCCTCCAGGCCGGACTCAATCAGACTGTCTTTATAAACCCACGAGACATCTCACCTTCTACATCAACCTAACAGGTGAGGCTGTGACCACATTAAACATTCGATGTGGTGGAAGAACCACAACGTTAAAAACACAACTCAAGGTGTAAAAATAAAAGGAGAGAAATGCTGGAGACAACCTGCAGTGGTGTTTCAGAGAGACAACATGACCACGAAGAGAAAAAAAGACACAAAATTACCAGAGGATAACACAAAATCACCACCAGAATAGATAAAATCACCATAAAAACAGGCAAAATGAAAACAAAGCGACAAACTGACCACAAAAATAGACAAATTGACAACAAAAGTAGACAAAATGATTATAAAAATAGACAAAATGAACACAAAAATAGACAAACTGGCCAAAAAAAAACAAAACAAAATGACCCAACAATAGACAAAATGGTCACAGAGAAAAATGGACACAAAATAACTAGATACACCGAATGACCACAAAATAGACAAAATAACCACAAAAATAGAAAAAAATGAACACAAAGAGAGATAAAATCAACACAAAGATAGACAAAAAGACCCACAAAATAGAGAAAATGAACACAAAAACAATGGCCACAAAAATAAAATGTAAATACAATGAAATACAATGCGATTTGATACAATACCATACGTTACGCTACTGTACAATATGCGATGATACGAAACCATACAATTTCATCAAATATGATACAATACGATGCATAATGACACAATTTGATACAATACATTTGATACGATTTGATACGATATGATACGTTCGGAAAAGATACAATAAAATTTCATACAATACCACACGTTACGATTCGTTACAATATGCTACGATACGCTATGATACATTACGAGACTTTATGATATGATACATTTTGTTACAAAACACTACTATACGCTACGATAAAATTTGATTCAATCCGATACGGTACAACATGCTACGATATGTTATGATACGCTATGATATGCTACGATGTGTGACAACATGCTACAATACGCTAAGATACGCTACGATAGAATACGATACGATACAACATGCTACGATACCCCGTGATACATTACAACATGCTAGAATACGCTACAATACGCTACGCTTACAGTACGATACGATACGGTACAACATGCTATGATACGCTACAATACAATATGATATGCTACGATACGTTACAACATGCTACGATACGTTATGATACACTATGATATACTACGATGTGTTACAATGTGCTACAATACGCTAAGATACACTACGATACAATTTGATCCAATACCATACGCTACAACATGCTACAATACACTATGAAACGCTACAATACGCTACGATATGCTATGATACGTTACACCGTGCTACAATATTCTATGCTACGATACAATTTGACTCAATACAACACGCTACAATATGCTACTAGATATTAAGATTGTCCACATTCTCTGGATGTGGATCAATACTGCAAATAAAAAAGGTTCTGCACATAAAATATTCCTTCATGAGTAGAAAAATCGACAGAGAAGGACTAATATTACACAGAAATGATGATTTTTGTTATGTTTTGGCTCGAAATAAACAAAACTGAACTGAATCTTAAGCATTTTTTTATTATTCAGTAATGTACAATAAAATAAGGCTCAAATAAAATCATTAAATTCTTTCCGTGTTCCTCAAAAGCTCAAAAATGAAAAGACCTGAAACAGAAAAAGTGCTGGTGTTTGATTTCTTCACTTTGGCTGTAAAACGCTTAACGCTCCTGAACGCCTCGTCGTGGTTTTCTGCTGGTGGCAGCGCTGATAAAAGGCCATGACAAATGAGGGGAGTTAATTCAGGCTGTGATTATTTAAGGAAGAGATATTATCATGAGGAGGATTTAACGGCAGGTTGAGAACTCATAAAGAACAGAAAGAAGTGACGCAAGATTTTAGATTCCTCGAACAGGAGTTAACACATTTAAGTTAACAGATGCCATAATATCAAAAAAGACTCTTTAAAAGGTTGTTAAAGTGGCGTCACACTGAGTCCTCGGTAGGAAATAGATCTCAGTCTGTTATGTAATCACCCTCAATATTCCCAAAATAAGATAAACAGACGTGTGGCTGTAATCAGGCCTGTCAGTCCTTCCTCTTTATCAAACACAATCTCTTCCTTTTGTCTCTCAGTCTGACGGTTTTCTCCTTTAATTCAGGACACACGGCTTCGACCGGCCGTTTCCACGTTTTCCTTCCATTTCTCCAGTCAAGAAACCAAACTCAGCTTTTTGTACGTCAACGCTCTGAACACCAAAACCCACCGACAGGTTTGAGAGGAACGTTTTCTTTTAAAAGAGCTTCAACAGTCCCTCGTTTATCAGCGGCAGAGAGCGTAAAAACTGAAAGAATCATCAGATTTTCAACTTCAACGTACGAATCAAGAGCAAAGTCGAGAGTCTCACTTTTATATCTTTATTAGGAGGAAGGAGGAGAGAGACGGTGGAGACCTGAACACTAGATCTTTATTATACTGAGAGGAAAGGAAGCAAGGAGAAAGGAAAGGATTAAAAAAAGGAAAGGAAAAGGAAGGAAAGAGGAAATAACAGGAAAGGAAAATTTGCAGAGGGAAGGAAAACAAAGGAAAGGAAAGGGAAGGAAAACTTGTAAAGGGGATCAAAGGGAAAAAAGGAAAGGAAAGAGGAAATGAGAGGAAAGGAAAACTAGCAAAGGAAAGGAAACAAAGACAAAGGAAAGGAAATAAAACAAGGAGAAAGGAAAGGAAACAAGGAGAAAAGAAAGGAAACAAAGACAACGGAAAGGAAATGAAACAAGGGGAAAGGAAAGGAAACAAAGACAAAGGAAAGGAAAGGAAATAAAGGGAAAGGAAAATTAGCAAAGGTAAGGAAAGGAAAACAAGGACAAAGGAAAGGAAAAAGAAAATATGACAAAAGGAAGCTAGCAAAAGAATTGAAAGAGGAAAGAAAAGGAAAAGAAAACTAGCAAAGGGAAGGAAAGGATGCAAGAAAAAGAAAGTACATGAAAGGGAAACAAGGGCAAAGAAAAGAAAGGAAAAGCAAGTACTTAAAAAAGAAAAGGAAAACTTGCAAAGGGAAAGAAAATGAAAACAAGGAATGGAAATGAAAGAATAAAAAAGAATGTAAAACTAACAAAGGGAAGGGGAAGGAAAACAAGAAAAGGAAAGGAACCGAGGAAAAAGGAAAGACAAGGATATAAAAAGGAAATGAAAGGAAAGAACAGTCAGGAGAAATGATGAAATGAAAAGGAAGACAAATACAGTGGAGGAGGAAGATTAATAGTAGAGGAAGGAGAGTTAGAGAAGAGAAAGGAGAAGGAGGATGGAAACAGAAGAAATGAAGCTCGGCCTGCTGAGTGTTTCTGAATACTGACGACTGTTTCTGTCCTCGTCTCGTCGATCATGCGTAACCTCTTCAATCATCCCTCCATCCTCTTCTCCTCTCTACTTGTTTGATTTTTTAAAAAACGTCTTTAACTTGGTCTTTGTCTCGGTTTCTGCTGCTCGACTCCGTTCAGCAGATTCCCGACTGGAAGCGTGAAAGATTAGACGGAGGGTTACGTAAGTTTCTCATCTCTCTTTGTCTCCAGGATTTATCCTCGTTCTCTCCTCTCTCCGTTCGGTTTCTCTCCATGGAAGATAAATATGTTTGTTTGTGTCATAGAAGTGACCGGCCACCGGTTTCTATCCTCAATCTGAGCATCAAACTGAGCATCAAAAAATCAAAATTATACAGAAAAACCACGAAAAGTTGGGAAAAGTTGAAAACTGATGAAGCAGAGTGCAACGCAAAGGAAACAAGGAGAAAGGAAAGGTAAGGAAATGAAAGAATAAAAAAGAACGGAAAACTAGCAAAGGGAGAGAAAGGAAATAAGAAAGGAAAAAAATTACACAAAAAGTTTGGGAAAGTTTAAAACTGATGAAGCAAAATGCAACGCAAAGGAAACAGGGAGAAAGTAAAGAAAAAAAAGAAAGGAAAACTTAGAAAGGGAAGGAAAGGAAAGGAAAGGAAAAGAAAGGAATGGAAAGATTAAAATGAAAGGAAAACTCGCAAAAGAAAGGAAACAAAGATAAAGGAAAGGAAACAAAGGAAAGGAAAGAACAAAAAAGAAATAAAAACTTGCAAAGGAAAGGGAAAGAGAAAAAATGAAAGGAAAACTCAAAAAGGGAAGGAAAGAATAAAAAAAATTATGCAAAAAGTTTGGGAAAGTTTAAAACTGATGAAGCAAAATGCAACGCAAAGGAAACGAGGAGAAAGGACAGAATAAAAAAGAGAATAAAATTTGCAAAGGGAGGTAAAGCAAAACAAGGAAAGGAAATGAAACAAAGAGAAAGGAAATGAAATGGAAAGGAAATATCACAAAGGACAGGAAAGGAAAACTAGCAAAGGGAAGGAAAGGACAAGAGGAAAGGAAAGAACATAAAAAGGAAACAGAGAGAAAGAAAGGAAAGGAAAAGCAAGTACTTAGAAAAGGAAAGGAAAAATTTGCAAAGGGAAAGAAAATGAAAACAAGGGAAGGAAAGGAAAAAGAAAGGAAACAAAGGAAAGGAAAGAAGATGAAAGGAAAACTCACAAAGGAAATGAAAGGATGAGAAGGGATGAAAGGAAAGAAAACCTGTAAAATAACAGTTTAAAAAATATTAGAAAAAATATATATAACTCAACATGATCAGCTAGAAAACAGTAGAACATTTCAGTATACTTCCTGTTTTGACACTTAGATTTTTATTTTGTTTCAGTCTTGCTGTAAAAATAGGCCACCAGTGATATTTAGTGTTTGAAGTCTTTCCTTCTGTGACTGATCTGTGCTTTTTAAACTCTCGTCCTGTGCAGTCACTCAGTCTGCTGAAAACATCCTGCAGATCTGCTTCTGTTCGGAGGCACAAACCAGCAGCGTTTTCTGTCCGCCTGCTGCTGAATCTGTGCACAAAGCGACCGGAGTAATCTGGGTTATGTGGGCAGCAGTTATGTAAGCGCATGTCTTGATCGTCACAGCGATCCGAGCCGGTAAACTCTCATTAACATGCAGACGACGAGCACAATCAACACATGTAGACTCACACTGATGTACCGACAGAGGCCAGGAACCAGCAACCTCCTTCAGACTTCATGTGTCTTCATGGGAGCAGCTGGTGAGCAGCGTTATGTAACCGGCTTTGATTATTACTAATCTGCATAAAAGATAACTTAATTAAACAGAAATTAGCTTCAGCAGACTTCCTCTCTGCTGCTCTTTTCAAGGAAGGAAGGAAAGGAAAACAAGGAACGTATAAAAGGAAAGGAAAACTCACAAAGGAAAGGAAAGGAAAGAATGAAAAGAAAGGAAAATTTGCAAAGGGAAGGAAAGGGATACAAGGAAAGGGAAGGGAATTTAAGCAAACTGTAGCCTCTATCAATCAATGTGAGGCATTTAGGGAACTTCTGTAAATGGTAGCATCTACCTCTGAAAATTAGGTATTTAAGGAACATCAATTGATGAGAAGGGTTCCTTAATATCTCTAAAATGTAGCGTTTACTGATGGATATGAGGCGTTTAAGGGACATCAGTAAATTGTAGCTGGTGGACATAACTGCAGATCTATGAGCTCGTAGGAAATTAAACTATTAAGGTTTGCTCTGTTAGTCAACATAGTGAATTTAAAGTTGAAGAACATGGAGAGGACAGAAGAAACGGTGCTTGTTGTCGTCTCTGAGGATTGTTTTTTCAGGACTCGCGGCCCACAAACCCACAGACACAGAAATACTGCCTGATTGCGAGTGTGAATTACAGGACTGTACTATTAGAGCCCTTCACAGCGAGACCTTTGAGTGGAAATGCCAGCAGCTGCAGCTGGCGTTCAGGTTTTAAGTGCTGTTTGTTTACAGGAGGAGACAAAGCCAAAGTGTTCGATGAGCTCGAAGGAAACACCTTTTCAACCTCACAGGGTCACAGGTTGCTCCAACCTCTGCCATTATGTCCACTGTTGTGAGTTTCTGTTTCTGTCTGTGTGTTTCTAGAGGCATGAAGTCGAGGTGGACAAAGTGAGACTTTGTTCTCTGAAGTGCTGTGATTCAGAAGATCTTTTCTGTGATAAAACTACAAGAAATCAACTGTTCAGTTCCCCTGTCATTCAAGGAACAGACAGACATAGTTAGAAGGAAACTCCAAAATACTTGTCTAAATCTGACATCAAAAGTCTTTTTTTCATGACTTTCTAACTAATTTTTAATCTCACAGCCATCTGAGTTGCAGCTACTGATGCAGACTAAAAGTTTCTCTGTGCAGAGCTGACCAGTAGTATCTAGAGGCGTTCAGGGAACTTCTGTAGAGGGTAGTATCTACTGGTGGATGAGGGGCGCTCAGGGAATTTCTGTAGACAGTAACTCTACCGATGGGTGTGGGATGTTTAGGAAACTTCTGTAAACATCTACCAATAGTTATGGGGCGTTTAGGAAACACTGGCAAGTTGTAGCATATACCGATGGTGTGGGGCATTTGTGAAACTTATGTGAACTGTAGTGTCTATGGATGGACATGAAAAGTTTCTAGAACATCTGTAAAATGTAGCGTCAACAGATCAATGTGAGGCGTTCATGGAACATGAATAAACTGTAACATCTACCAATGAAAATGAGGTATTTATGGAACATCTGGAAATTGAAGCATCACTAGATGGATGTGAGGTGTTTACGGAACATGAGTAAATTGTATCATCTACCAATGAAAATTAGGTATTTATGGAACATTGGTAAATTGTAGCATCTATCAATTAACATGAAAAGTTCAAAGAACATCTGAGGCTTTTACGGATCATCAGCAAATTGTAGCGCCTAATGATGAATGTGAGGCATTTATAGAACATCTGTAAATTGTAGCGTCAACAGATGGATGTGAGGCATTTATGGAACATGATTAAATTGTAGTATCTACCAGTGAAAATGAAAAATATAAGGAATATCTGTAATTTGTAGAATCTATCAGTGGACATGAAAAGTTCATAGAACATCTGTAAAGTGTAGCATCACCAGGTGGTTGTGAGGTGTTTAAGAAACATTGGTAAATTGCAGTGCCTCCTGGTGGAAATGAGGCATTTCGAGAACATCTACATTTAGCATCAACAGATGGATGTGAGGTGTTTTAGGAGCACCAGTAAATTGTAGCATCTATCAATGGACATGAAAAGTTTCTCGAACATCTGCAAAGTGTAGCGTCAACAGATGGATATGAGGCATTTAGGGAACACGAGTAAACTCTAACATGGATCTTGCAGGTTACTACAAGCTCTCAGACTGCCGCCATTATAATCAGTAACATGGTCAGGGGTCAGGGCCATCCCTTTAAGAACCATTCTGAGGTTTCCATCACAGGCTGTAATTTACTTGTCACTTTAAAGTTCTGCCTCCTTGGAGGATTTTTCATTCCGTGTCTGTGAAGGTCTGAACATGCAAACTAAACATCTTCTCCAGGCAGTAAACGGCAGCGTGGTGCATCGAGCTGTGCAGATAGTAACAAGCAGAGCGTGTTAGCAGCAATGTGACAGATTCAGCAGCGCCAGCAGGGCCGGGCTCGAAACCAAAACCACCAAAACCGACCGACACCAAAACCACCGCTGCTATAAAAACCTTAAAGATACGAGCAGAGGCACAAAATAACTCAGCAGCTACAGCCGGCGGAGGGTGTTTACACTCAGTGACACTTCAGAAATGTAAAAACACTTCCATAGACGGAACAAACAATAATCACACTGCAATTATGACAGCATAACACAGTATAACATCACAAGGTATCAGAAGTTATTTATAGTGTTACGTTAAAGGTCCCTTATTGTGCACGTTTACAGTAAATTAATTACATGTCCTGTCAGTGGGTCTTTTTAAAATATTTTTCTGCTCAAAAACACCACAAAGACGGTCCATTTCACCTCTTTCACCTCCTGGTTTTAGTCCTGTTCCACACATACTGTTTAACTGATGTCCCCACGTCCTTCAGGAAGAAAATTCTCTCTGCGTCATTGATTGACAGCTTGGACAAAAATGGCTGACTGAACATCTGCCGACACCACAAGACCTGGACCTTCTATCATTTCCAACTTTCTACTACTTTCCTGCTTCTACTATTACTACCACTGCCACTGCTACTTCAACTACTAATACTACTACAACTACTACTTCAAGTATGGCTACCACAAATCAAAGCTAACATAGCACATTACTGCTACTGCTACTCCTACTTCAACAACTACTACAACTAGTACCACTACTATTTTACCTACTACAACTATTACTACCACTGCTACTGTTGCTACTATTACTACTACTACTGCTACTAGCATCAAAGCTCATGTTAGCCACATTTTTGCTGTTGCTACTGCTATTACCACTACTACTTCAACTACTACTACCACTGCTCCTACCACTATCAAAACTAATGTTAGCCACATTTCTGGTCCTGCTACTATTACTACTTCAACTATTACTACTAGTTACTAACAGTTACTACTACTATTTCAACTACTACTATGACTATTACTACTCAGACTACAGCTACTGCAACTATTACTACTACCACTGTTGCTACCACTATCAAAACTAATGTTAGCCACATTACCAGAGCTACTACTATTACTACTTCATCTATTGCTACTACAGTTACCACTACTACTTCAGCTACTATTATAACTATTACTACTCCCACTACAATTACTACTACCACAACTACTGTTACTGCTACTACAATCAAAGCTAATGTTAGCCACATTACTGGTGCTGCCAATATTACTACTACAGCTATTACAACTACAGTTACAACTACTACTACTTCAACTACTATGATGACTATTACTACTCCCACCACAGCTACTACTACTACAACTATTACTACTACCACTACTCCTGCCACTATCAAAACTAATGTTGGCCACATTACTGCTGCGGTCCTTACTACTACCACTACTACAACTACAACTACTACTAATACAACTATTACTGCTACTAATACTACTGCTACCATCAAAGCTAATGTTAGCCACATTGCTGGTGCTGCTACTATGACTACTTCATTTAATACTACTACAGTTACTACTACTTCTTCAACTACTACAATGGCTATTACTACTCGAACTACAGCTACTACTACTACAACTATTACTACTACCACTGCTGCTACTACAATCAAAGCTAATGTTAGCCCCATTACTGCTGCTTCAATTGCTACTACTACTGCTACAACTATCACTACCACATCAGCTTCAGCAACTATTACAACTCCTACTACTACCACAACTACTACTACAATGACTAATACTGCTATTATTATTACTACTACTACTACTACAAAACTGATGTTAGCCACATTGGCTGCGCAACATTTTATCACTCAGGATTTTCCTATTGTTCTGAGGACATTTCCATCAATAACAAACACAATCCACTAGGTGTTCAGTTCTTCAGATGCTAGCGGTACATGAAGACTCTTGTGTTCAGTCGTGCAGCCAACAGCAGAACTTTTGGCGAACTTTGAGGCATTTTAAAGTTAGCATAAGCAGTTCTAGAAAGTAAATAAACCTGGAGGACTGAGATCCAGCTACTCATTCAGGGGTTGGAGCTATGCAAACGTTAAACTAGACGACTACTGCTTAGTTAGCACTGAGCTCAAATTCTTGACTAGTCTCTCTAGTTGTTGGGGGGTATTGAGAAAGTAAATGTCTTTACATCTTTTCGCTTTTGTTTTGCACAACAAACACAACAAAAATGGATTTTCACCACACGGGACCTTTAAGAGAATAAAAGATTGGGGACTCACGCGTTGCAGTAGGGCTTCTTGTCGTAGCCTTTGTAGTTCTTCATGTTCAGGGTCATCTTGCAAACCTCGCAGTGGAAGCATCCTTTGTGCCAGTTCTGAACAAACACACAGTCATATGCAGGTATTAGGCCACATTAGGCCTGAGGCACGTTTATGAAAAACTATTCTCAAACTGTGGACTACATCTTATTGTTTTCTTCAGCAGATTGAGCTTTTGAGTCGTCATGGAGAAGGCTCGGTTGTTATCAAACGACATAAGTGTTGAGATTCGGTTGTGTTACAAGCAACCACCTCTCCTAGAAACTTATATTTCTATGCAGCTAAAATGCATCCTCATTTACATTTTGAAGTGAACATAAATTCAGTTTTAAACATATTTTCTAGTTCGACCGAGGCTCAAACAACTTTTCTTTGCTGCTTGATACGAAAATAACACTTTCATGGTTCCCATGACTAAACTACAAGAGAAGTCTCGTAGAACATTGCTTTCTGCAGTTTGGTGCTGAAAAAACAATATTTTTAGCTTCATTTCCAAGACACAGTTATTTTTTTCAATCAGTATGTCTCTAGTTGTCAAATGCCTTCAGTTTCATTGATTTTCAGTTTTTTATCCAACAAGTTAATTTGAAGTTTCAGGTTTGCTTCTCCACCAGAGATTTATTTTCTGTGTTTCTGAAGCAGACATCCTTAATATCTGACTCATCAATGACACCAACACATAATAATTAGATTTAAAAGGCTCAAAGAAGCCTTTATTTTGAAAAAGTACTTGTGGTTCTTGAAACTGGAACAAACTGCATCCACAGAGTACTATCCTGACAACAATCTTAAAACAGTTCTTCAGAGCACCATATTTACGATGTCCTTTGAGACAGCTTTAGGGGTTTGTTGGCAGAAACAGTTCCTTAAAGAACCTTCCCTAAAAGTATCTATGTGGAACTAGGACGGGTTCCTCTCTGGCATCACTGTGACGAATCATGTCTGGTATGAGGGTAGATGTTCCAACATACGAGAGTCCCAACTGGATGCTTTACCTTGTTGTCCCACCTTTTGTCACATGACCATTACCTCACATACCTACATCACATGACACGAACTAAACCACCCCCATGACAACCAAAAAGTCCATCTACAGCTACAGGAAGTGATCAGATGGAATTTAAAGCTTCATGAAAACCATTTATGTGAATTTTAGGTCAAAAACACATTTTCCCACATGAATAAAGGACCTTTAGGATCTGCTATAGACTGTGATATAAATTCATGCATGTAAACTGACATTTGTTGAGATGAAAATATGACACAAGTCAGAACTATTTGCTGATTCAAAATCCAGTTCAGATCTTCCTCCATCTGTTCCGAATTAGGATTATTCAAATCCTTAGAAAGCGACCAAATTATGTGTCTGCATGATCATGTGACTTCTATATTAATCCTCTACTTAATTGCAGTGAAAGACTACAATGTGTGAAAATGCAGAACCACAGTGAAGTTGGAATATTATTCAGATAATGGATTCTTGATGACACAGACTAAAGGTTTGGGAAAGCTTCTACTTAAAAGAGTTCTCCTCTGACTCCTCTGGAGGAATAACAAGAAAGAGACGAGTGAGGGAGGCCACCAAGACACCTATGACTCCTCTAAAGGAGTTCCAGCTTCAGCAGCTGAGATGTTAGAGACTGTTTATACAACAACTGTTGTCTGTTCTTCACCAGTCAAAGCTTCATGGAGACAAAGAGAAAGACTCTGTTGGAAAAAATTCAAATTAAATCTGGACTACAGTTCACCAGAAGACATGTGGAGACTCTGAAGACACCTGGAAGAAGGTTCTTTGGTGTGACGAGACCAGGATGGAGCTTTATGACCATCAGACTATGTTTGGTTGATACCAAACACTGAAAATCATCACAAAAACGTATCCCCATTATGAAGCATGGTGGTGGCAGCATCATCACGTGAAGCACGGTGGTGGCAGCATCATGATGTGAATCACGGTGGTGGCAGCATCATCACGTGAAGCATGGTGGTGGCAACATCATGATATGAAGCATGGTGGTGGCAGCATCATGACGTGAAGCATGGTGGTGGCAACATCATGATATGAAGCATGGTGGTGGCAGCATCATGACGTGAAGCACGGTGGTGGCAGCATCATCACGTGAAGCATGGTGGTGGCAACATCATGATATGAAGCATGGTGGTGGCAGCATCATGACGTGAAGCACGGTGGTGGCAGCATCATGACGTGAAGCACGGTGGTGGCAGCATCATCACGTGAAGCACGGTGGTGGCAGCATCATGATGTGAAGCACGTTGGTGGCAGCATCATGATGTGAAGCATGGTGGTGTAGCATCATGATGTGAAGCACGGTGGTGGCAGCATCATCACGTGAAGCACGGTGGTGGCAGCATCATCACATGAAGCACGGTGGTGGCAGCATCATCACGTGAAGCATGGTGGTAGCATAAACAGGAACGTTCACTCGTGATCTCTGTACAATCTTTAAACAGTTATACAAAGAAGGTTCCTTTTCATGGTGTAGTTCTATCCAGGAACACTGATCCACCAGACTGGATCTTCTAGATCCGGGAGTCTTTAGACTACAATCACTGAGACTCATTCACTGACCTCAGATCATCTTTATTTCACGAACTGTGGGACTTTTAGCACCAACCTTTAGCTAAATCTACCTGATAACATGTTAATCTAGCTTCATAATGCAGCCCTCAGATGTTAACATGTTTTCACAACTTGTTCCCGCAACCTTTTCAGGGCAGTAAATGAACCACAGCAAATCTGATAAAATGTTTCTCCTCCCACACCATTCTCTCTCCAGCCTCTCATTGACTCAGTGTCATTTTCACAGCAGATCCTGCGGGAATTTTCAAGCAAAAGTAAAACATTTCAAAGCAAAATCCTTCAAACTTAGAACTCCTTTGTTTCTAGCTTTTATTTTCAGCCATTGTAGCTGAGATGGGAAAGAAGCGATGCCTAGTTTTGCAAAAGGTCTCACTGAATGGGC
This sequence comes from Amphiprion clarkii, assembly GCA_027123335.1. Taxonomy (NCBI): domain Eukaryota; kingdom Metazoa; phylum Chordata; class Actinopteri; family Pomacentridae; genus Amphiprion; species Amphiprion clarkii. The sequence goes on along the minus strand of CM049588.1, from coordinate 26,317,480 downwards.
TGTTGTAAAGGACAGCAGGGAAGTCCTTGGATGGCAAAACGATTTCTTTCCGTCATCCTCACACTCTTCATCACTTTCCTCATGTCTGCTTTCTGGCATCTTCCTCGTCCAAATCCCTGCCACTGTTCATAGTCCTGCTAACACATTTCTGACCCACACTGGTGATGATGTTAGACCATGAAGCGGGATGTTTTTAGCTCACTTTGAACAGAAAGCAACGTATCACATTTGCCACCGCCCTGTAAATCTTTAATGGTGGGAGATGGCAGCTAATATCGTGTGCAGAGCTGACATGCTGTTGTGTCATCTGATGCTTCACAGGACAGACAGCGAACGCATGCGACTGCTGAAGATAAATTAATAATTTATCAGCATTATGCAAGCGACCGTTACGGAGGTGTTACCACGCAAACAGAGAAATCAACCCTCTCTTTGCAAACCAGCATTTAAAGACACAGATGCTCCTGTTTCACCCAACATTTATCACATCAGGGATTATTATAGACAATTTTAACACCAGACAGGTGTGTTGATGGTTTCACAGTGATTCTGTTTTACTGAAAGAAACGTCACTAGTAGAGTAGCATAAAAAAGAAGTTACAGGAAAGAGATTAGTGAGAGAGACCACCAAGACACCTATGACTCCTCTGAAGGAGTTACAAGACAAAGACAACACTGCAAAAACTCAAAATCTTACCAAGTCTGTCTTATTTTTAGTCAAAATGTCTCATCCCACTTGATTTAAGATAAATTCACTTAACAAGAGACATTTCAGCAGATGGAGGGACTTGTTTTCAGACAATGCATCTTATATATCTTGTTAAGTCAAACAATCTTGAAATTATCTTATTTTGAGTTGAATTTTACAAGAAAACTTGAAATAAGTTTAACCCTTGTGTCGTCCTGCAGGTCAAAATTGACCAGTTTTAAAGTTTGAAAATGTGGAAAAAATATTTTCACAGTGAAACTTCTGATGTCCACATTTTGAACATTTTTGGGAAATCTTTGAACATTTTTTGGTGAAAAAAAAGAAATGTTAAAAACATTTAAGAAAATTCACAAAAAATCAACCAAAATCCAGCGAATTTTGCTGGATTTTGGTTGATTTTTATGTGAATGTTCTTAAAGAAAATATCAGAAGTTTTACTGATATATATGGAATCACTTTAGATATTTTAAAGATTTTTTGGACAATTTTTACTAATTTTTTGAAAATATTTACAAGAATTTTCTTGCCAAATTTGGGGGATTTTTTTTTTTTTTTTTTTTTAAATAAAATTTTGAAGGGAAACTTTTAAAGAGTTATTGGAATTTTCTTCCAGAAGCTTTTTGCTAATTTTCAGAAATTTGTAGAATTTTTTTCAGATTTTTTGGATTTTTTTCGGAAAAGGAAACAATATTTTTTGGCGCCTGTAAATGAAGACAGCAGGAGGGTTAATACATCTCAAATTAGGAGGTTACATGAAAGCAAAAATCTATTTTTGAGTGAAAAACTGCTTTTTTTTTTTTTTTTTTTTTTTAGCATGTCTGGCTTTTTTTAAGACACCTAAGCTTGAGAATCTGGGTAAAATATAGCTTAAAATAAGTTTTCCCAGCTAATTTTAAGATCTCAATATTCTAAATATATCTTATTTCAAGAAATCTTACCAAGCCATTTTCACTTGTTCTATTGGCAGATTTTTTCACTTATTTCAAGGTAAAAGTTCCTTGAAATAAGTTTTTTTTCTTCTTTTGAGAGGGGCACTTTTTCCAGTGTAGTGAGGGAGGCCACCAAGACACCTGTGACAGTAAATACAACTATTAATGGAAATACAGTAAATACTTTAACGGCAGCTTTTTTACAGTATCCAGGCTGTTTTATATTTATTATAGTTAGTTTTTCTTATTAATGCATTTCTCACATGTAATATATTAGAATTAGATTATTTTCACTGTGCTAGATTGCAATTTTTATTTTTTTAAATTACATGTCTAATAAAAAATACGATAAATAAAACTGTAAAACTGTAAAAGAACCGTCAAAGAAAATACAGTAATACAGTAAATACAGCCTTTAATTAGTTTTTTTCTTATTATTGTTGCATTTCTCTAGTATATTATATTTGACTAAGATTATTTTTCTTGTGCTTAATTGCATTGTGTTTAATTACATGAAGCTTAAGCCAAGTTAGAAAACAACACAGTAAATAAAACTGTGAAAGAAAATACAGTAAATACTTTTTACAGTGTATTTATTAAATGGCTTAATTCTCCTGATAATCACCTGATAAAAGTATGAACTAATTAAACTGCATTTTGTGTTATTTAATATATTATACATATTTAACGTTTTCTGTTTTCTTCTGTCGCTCACACCTGGTTACACTTTAACCTGAGCTACTGAATATGATGCAGTAAAAGAAGATTTGTTGTTGTTTTTCAGTGTTATTTACGTGTTGTTGTTGTTGTGTTGTTGTGTCCGGTAAAGTGCGCACCTTGTCCAGGCAGCTGACTTTCTCCGTCGGGTAGACGATCTTCCCACAGCGGGCACACGGCGGGTTCATCCTCCGGTCCTGCTCGGAGCTCTTCGCCGGAGACGTGACGCTGTGAGCGGGGAAAGAGCAGCTCCGGAGCTCCGCACCGGGGCAAGCTTCCGCCCGCGACGCCGGAAAGAAAAGAAGGAAAACACTGCGCGAAGGAGCCGAAAAAAGAGCCGCCGGTTGTGCTGCTTCACTCCGCGGAGCTCCGTCCGGTCTGGAGGCTGGAGCTGCAGCCGAGCAGAGTCCAGCGGCGACGGCAAGATGGCAGCAGTGAGAGCCGGAGGACAGGAAGCTCCGGAGGGACCGCTCCAGTGTGGTCATATATAGAGACCGATAATAATAACAATAATAATAAGGCATAGATCAAGACAAAATACATTAGTATAGATTGATAAATAATAATAATAGTAGTAGTAGTATAAATAGCAGTACTAACAGTCGTAGCAATAGTAGTACTAGTAGGAACAGTGGTAATAATAGTAGTAGTAGTAGTAATAGTAGTAGTAATATTAGCAGTAGTAGTAGTAGTAAAAATAGCAGTAGTAATATTGGTAGTAATAATAAAAGTGGTAGTAGTAATAGTTGAAGTAGTAGTAATAACTGTGGTAGTTGTAGTAGTAGCAGTAGTTATAGTTGTAGTAATAGTAGTAGTAGTAGTAAAAATAGGAGTAATAATAATAGTAGTAGTAATAACTGTAGTAGCTGCAGTAGTAGTAAAATAGTAGTAGTAATGGTAGTAATAACAGTAGTAGTGGTAGTAAAAATAGCAGTAGTAGTAATAGTAGTAGTAGTAATAGTAATAGTAGTACTAGTTGCAGAAATACTCGTAGCAATAGTAGTCATAATAATAATAGTAGTAGTAGTAATCGTCATAGTAGTAGTAGAAATACCAGTAGTGGTAATAATAGTAGTGGTAATAGTAGTAATCAGAATAGTATTAGTAGTAATAGTTGTTGAAATACGAGTAGTAATACTAGTAGTAATAATAATAACAGTAGTAGCAATAGTAGTGGCATCAGTAATAGTAGTATTAGTAGTAGCTGTAGTAGTAATAATAACAGTAGTAGTGGTAATAGTAGTCATAGTATCGTAAAAGTAGTAGTAGTAGTTGCAAAAGTAGTAATGATAATACCAGTAGTGGTAACAGTAGTACTAGCAGTAATAATAATAATAGTAGTAGAAATAGTAGCAACAGTAGTAATAATTGTAGAAATGATAACATTATAAGTAATAGTAGCAGTAATAATACTAGTAGTAGCAGTAGTAGTAGTAATAAAAAAGATTGCAATAGTAGTAGTAATTGTTGTAGTTGTAGTAGTAGTTGTAATTGAAGTAGTAGTTGTTGTAATTGTAGTAGTAGTTGTTGTAATTGTCGTTTAACTGAACATTAAAAATTCTATTTCCTAATAATTAAGTACATGTGTTGTTCACAAAAATGTTCTTTATCAATAATACTAATAACATGATTAGCATTTCCTTATGAACACCAGACAGAACCAGTTTTCACTGACTAATATCCACTACAAACTCCACCAACATCATATTCTCTGTTGAATTTCTCCTAAACAGTTTCTTTATAATATAACCACAGATGATTGTTGTTCTTCATCCTGACTGTAATCTGTCTACTTTTATACCCAGTGGTGTTAAATATGAACGTCATGAACAACAACCACCAACTCTGACCATTAACTAGCTAATGTCTCCCCCTGCTGGCTGATGGGGGTACACACTACATCACAGAGTTAGTTCTGGACACATGAAGGTAGGATGATGTCATCTACAGTACAATAAAGTTAACTCTATTAATCTTAAAGGTGGTGGCAGCATCATGATGTGAAGCATGGTGGCGGCACCATCATCACATGAAGCATGGTGGTGGCAGCATCATGATGTGCAGCATAGTGGTGGCATCATGATGTGAAGCATGGTGGTGGCAGCATCATCACATGAAGCATGGTGGTGGCAGCATCATGACGTGAAGCATGGGGGTGGCAGCATCATGATGTGAAGCATGGTGGTGGCAGCATCATCACATGAAGCATGGTGGTGGCAGCATCATGATGTGAAGCATGGTGGTGGCAGCATCATCACATGAAGCATGGTGGTGGCAGCATCATGATGTGAAGCATGGTGGTAGCAGCATCATGATGTGAAGCATGGTGGGTGCAGCATCATCACATGAAGCATGGTGGTGGCAGCATCATGATGTGAAGCATGGTGGTGGCAGCATCATCACATGAAGCATGGTGGTGGCAGCATCATGACGTGAAGCATGGTGGTGGCAGCATCATCACATGAACATGGTGGTGGCAGCATCATGATGTGAAGCATGGTGGTGGCAGCATCATGATGTGAAGCATGGTGGTGGCAGCATCATCACATGAAGCATGGTGGTGGCAGCATCATGACGTGAAGCATGGTGGTGGCAGCATCATCACATGAACATGGTGGTGGCAGCATCATGATGTGAAGCATGGTGGTGGCAGCATCATGATGTGAAGCATGGTGGTGGCAGCATCATCACATGAAGCATGGTGGTGGCAGCATCATGATGTGAAGCATGGTGGTGGCAGCATCATCACATGAAGCATGGTGGTGGCCACATCATGATGTGAAGCATGGTGGTGGCAGCATCATGATGTGAAGCATGGTGGTGGCAGCCTCATGATGTAAAGCATGGTGGTGGCAGCATCATCACATGAAGCATGGTGGTGGCAGCATCATGATGTGAAGCATGGTGCTGGCAGCATCATCACGTGAAGCATGGTGGTGGCAGCATCATGATGCGAAGCATGGTGGTCGCAGCATCATGATGTCAAGCATGGTGGTGGCAGCATCATCACATGAAGCATGGTGGTGGCAGCATCATGATGTGAAGCATGGTGGTGGCAGCCTCATGATGTAAAGCATGGTGGTGGCAGCATCATGATGTGAAGCATGGTGCTGGCAGCATCATCACGTGAAGCATGGTGGTGGCAGCATCATGATGCGAAGCATGGTGGTGGCAGCATCATGATGTCAAGCATGGTGGTGGCAGCATCATCACATGAAGCATGGTGGTGGCAGCATCATGATGTGAAGCATGGTGGTGGCAGCATCATCACATGAAGCATGGTGGTGGCAGCATCATGATGTGAAGCATGGTGGTGGCAGCATCATCACATGAACATGGTGGTGGCAGCCTCATGATGTGAAGCATGGTGGTGGCAGCATCATCACATGAAGCATGGTGGTGGCAGCATCATGACGCGAAGCATGGTGGTGGCAGCATCATGACGTGAAGCATGGTGGTGGTACCATCATCACATGAAGCATGGTGGTGGCAGCATCATCACATGAAACATGGTGGTGGCAGCATTATGATGTTCCTCAGCAGCAGGTCCTGGAAGGCTTGTAAAGGTAGAGAGTAAAATAATCCTGGAGGAGAACTGAGACTTTGAGAAGTGAATACTAAAGCCATCATTTATTTTAGGTTTGACATTTTTAATTAACTGTCATTATTACAGAAATCTGTTTTCAATCTGAAATAGTCTTTTCTTTTGTAAATTCTCATCAAAGTGGCCAAATTAAAAGTTCATAATTCATTCTTGACAAGAAATTACAGAAAAAAACACTTTCCAGAGAAGAAAGAGAAATAAGCGATCTGAAATCAAGCTACAGTAGAAAAGGCAGGACGTGGTAATTCTCCATTATTATTGATTAATTCTTATTTTCCTTCATGAGGTTCAGACATGATATGAAGTCTACAGATTACTGATTTGTATGTTATTAACTTTTTCTTTCCACTTTTCTTTCAACGTGTAAATTTAAAGTTTTTCCTGTGATTTTCGTGTTATTTGAAATTTCATAAAGAAGGTTAAATCTGTGTAAAATCTGATCAGTTTTCAATCTCTAATTTTTATTTTTAACATTGACAAATATCTATAAAATAACTTTTTTCTGATTTAAGTGCAGTAAAACAGTCAAATTTAACTAAAACATGATGATGAAGGATGACATCACTGTAAAAAATGTACCTTTTTTTTACAGACACCTTGTTTGACGACGCAATTTTGTACTATAGTGGGATACTGTTCATTCTGCTGTTCAATGTTGAACCTTCAAAATGCACATTATTGTGTTGTTCCGTTTCTTCATTTTGCTTCACATTAAGTCCAGATATTCACAGAGGAAGGGATCAAGCTCACAGAAAAACTCCATCATCGCTGAACTGGCAGCGTCGCCTTTCTTCCTCACCGTGTCGATAACAAAACGAGCTTTGTCTCTCCTGTTTTTCACCTCGTCTGCTGACTCCCTCTCAGAGTCGGTCAACACCTTTTTCTCCAGCAGCTTGTCCAGCAGACTGTTGAGAACCGGTCCTGATGTGCCGTCGATGAAGCAACTCCGTACGTCCAGCAGCTTCTGATTTGGAGCGTTTGATCCACTGGACTTCATTTGTCCAGCGGAGGAAAGACAGACTCGTCTTTGCCAGACACTTTGGGAGCTGCTGTCTCTCAGAAACAGCTTCATATGTTTCATCGTTGTTTCCATAAACACCTGGAACATTGGGAAGTAGTTGTCGTAGGAGTCCTCCTCAAATTCAGCTTCTGTTGGCTGAACTAGAACCGAGTCATCTTCAGGTGCAGTGGACAGAGTGTAGACCTGATCTGGGAGCAGTTTACAGTGTGGGGACGTCTCGATGTACCTCTCATCTCCGACTAACTTCCTCCTGGTGCGCTGCACGTCCCGCAGGGAAACGTTTTTTGGCAGCAACAAGACATTGAGGACGGATGTGACGTTTGGATCATCTGGTGGCCTGTAGAACAGCAGAACCAACGCTCGGACCGGGTCAGGGGGAGAGTCTTTGTCCTTCACGATAGCGAAACCAGAAAAACCCCTGATGTTGATAACAAGGTGAGTTTCTGTGATCTTATGAGGGGTGATGAACTCCACGTCATCATCTTTCACATGAGCAACTGCCAGGAATCCAGCTGTGGGGAGGATCTGGCAGTGTGGGAGGTGAAGCTGACGCACAGACTGCTGCTGACACTTGATGTCAAACAGAGGTCCTGCAGGCTTCTTGTGATGTTGGACCAGGAGCCTCCTGTTCCAAGGGACCGTCCTGTAAACCACGACTCCTTCTCCCTCCATGTCAAACACCAGGCCAGTCACGCTGCACTGGTACAGGCCTGGACAGGAGCACTGGAACCTGTAGCCTTCATCGTCTTCATGGTCTTCACTCAGATCAGGGGTGAACTCCTCAAAGCTGCTCTGCAGCTTCAGGTCAGGTAAGCTTGCAGCTCGTGTTGGCTTGTTGTTTCCTGCAGAGGTGATGTGACTCAGTGAAGGCATGCTGACAGAACCAGGAACAATGCTGGATGTTCTCCTGGTCCAACAGGAATCTGTGCTGCAGAACTGGACATCAGAACTGGGCGGCAGAGCTTTGGTAGCTGAGAGAAGCTCAGCCATGATAGGTGGATCTGCTTCTAGGAGGTCCTGGTCAGGACCTGTATCCTCATACAGAACTGGTTCTGGTCCTTCAGACACAGAAAGAGAACCAGAGCCAGAACCAGAAGCTGCTTCTTCTGGTGTTTCTGTATTGATGAATTCAGGAGTTGGTGCTGGGAACTGTGGGTGTTGATGGTGAATTAAAGCTGATCTTTTCTGCTCCATGTTTGTGTCGTCTGGTTTCAGTTGTCTGGTCGATCGTAGGCTGAGATCCTCTGGAAGTTCAGAACCCCGATAATCGGCACATTTCCAATAAGGATCACATCTTGGAAGAGGACTTGCTTCTTCTTCTCTCTTTTCTTGTCCTCTGAGCCACCTCTGTACTCCAGAAGCTCCTTCAAGTTCTTTCAGTCTTTTATTGCTGCGTTCAGGGAACTGAAGACCAGCAACAGAAGGATGGACGGATAGAGAGCTGGAAGGAGGGGAAATGGAGCCAGCAACAGAAGAAAAGGTGAAAAGAGTGCTGGAAGTTTTTATTTTAGCTGTCCTGGTGGGGGACGGCATTGAAGAAACAGACTGTTTTGGACTGGAAGCATCACAATGAGGATCAAGAGGACTGAACAACGGCGGGCATGGCAATAAGTAACGAAAAGGATTTGTCAAAGAAGATGGCATCAGGCCTTGATGTTGCACTAACAGGAAGTGTGAAGCCTTGGGAGAGGAATCCAATAAATCTGAAAAGTCCTTGTTAGAAGACTGTGTAAAGACTGATCCTGATTGATGCTGAAAAAAACTGAAGTCTGATAGTAATTCTGAGAGAGTTGTAGAAGCTTTTACAAAGGAGCCTGTTGGCTTTAAGGAGGAGGCTGGAGTTTGTCCTTCTGGTGACAAAGATGTTGTTTCATCCAAAACACTTTGTGTCTTTAGCTGCTTTAGTTTGTTGACTTCTGCAGAACCAGACAGTGGGTTCAGTTGGTGCTTTATATCATCATAATCTTCTTTTGGTTTTGTCCTAGGTATCATGAAACGATAGCGAGACAATGAACGGCCAGTTTTTGAAGGTGTATGCTTAATCACAGGTTGGTGAAATTTTGAAACATGTGGGTTGAATCTGTAACTTGTTTCATTTTTCTTTTTTGCTTCTGTTTGTTTTTGATTTGTTGGATCAACAAATGATTCATTTCTGTCTTCAGTCATTTCTTCTTTTTTCTCTGCTGAGTCTGAAGAGGATCCAGAAGATGTTTCCTCAGATTTCAGGTGCTTTTTCTTGGATTCACGTTTCATCTTCTCTTGTCATTAATGTTTCTGTGTTCAAACTTCTTTCAGATTGGTTCCTTCAAATCTTCTCTTTGGTTCATCAGTTTCATCAGCTGCTTAAAACCAGAGAAACCAGAGAGAGAACATTATCTGCCATGAAGACATCACTCATCAAAAAACAGATTATCAGTCTCTAGAAACCAGCTCCTTCATTTTATTCTAGTGATACAATGTTGGGTTTCCTCTACTCACCATTACATGCTGATATAGTGAGAATAGTATTATTATTATGTGTAGATTCTTTCAGGTCATGGTATCCTAAGTGCTTCAGTAAAAACCAACTGGACTTCTGCTTTTGGTTCTTGAAGATGTCCAACCATCATCCAGAGAATTTTTCTGTTCTAATTGTCTGATGAGGAGAACCAGATAAATACTGTGAACAACCCAATAAATGTTTGTGAAACTGGCAGGTGAGGGACGACTCAAGATGCTGATGGTGGTGAAGATCTAAAAAATGCTTTCTGAGTAGCAGATAAACACCAACCAAGACAACATCTGGTTCATCCTGAAGATAAAACACCCAAACACAAACTGAGGAACGTTGGAGATGAGTCATTCCATGCCAACTCATTGAGATTCTCCCAGTTGAGATTATGGATTTTCTTGAAAAAAATCATGCGGAAACTTCTACCCAAACTATGGAATATTGCAAAATCCCAAAGCTCCACTCCAAATACTTCTTGAGTTCTGAATTGTTGAAAAATAGACCCTCGGTGTAAAATTTTGTAACCTGAATGATTCTTTTAAAGCCTCAGCACTTGATTATTTTTCACAGGATTTGGCTGAATTGGTTGGAACTTGTCATCATGTCAATCAGCTAATGCTCATTTTATTTCAAATAAATTAAAATAATTAAATTCTATCATTTATCAGAATGAAAAAATCTTTCATTTACAAAAATGCATATCCTCACTAAGATTCCAACCAAATTTGTGTTGTGAGTAGAAACAACATAGCTTTGTCAAATCTAAATGCCATTTGGTGCTACATGAAAACTCTTGCCACAGGTATTCCTAATGTTAGCTTCAGAGCTGGAAAATCCACTTCTTTAGAATATTTAACAGCTTTTTTTTTTCAGGAAAAATTGTTTTGATTTCTTTGAAACTTTTTGAAGGGAAAGTCTTCATATCCATTGAAAATATATTTGAAAATTTAAGGTCTCATGCAAGTCTATTATTTAAACATTTTTTGAAAATTACACATTTTTCATAGCTTTAATGTCACATTTGGTGGCTTTGTCAGATAAATAATTGGATTGTGTTGATTTCAAGGTTTTATTTGTCTGTGAGGTACCTGTTGAACTATTTTGCTATTAGTTCATGAAATAAACAATTCAAGTTCCAGCTTGCAGTGGTTTTGATGATTGTTTAATAGACTCATCTGTATCTGGAAACAGAGTGCATGTCGCAATCCATTCTGTAATAATCTGCCTGAACATGTACCAGGTGGGAAAAGCCCGGACTTTATTGTTGCTGATTACATTAATACTGCAAGTTAGTTATAATGCTACAGACCCACCGTGCCGTGAAAAGTATTTGCCCCCCTACAGAAGTCTTTTATTTTTGTACACACCATCATGTAAAGAAAACACTGTGGAAAAAAATAGCCTGGGGTGGGAACTATTTTATTTAATATAAGGTTTTTGTTTTTATTAAGAAAACTATCTTGTTTATAGAGCTGTTGCAATTTACAGTGCTGTGAATAAAGTATTTCCCCCCCTACGGGGATCTTCTATTTTGGCATATTTGTCCCATATGAATGTTTCAGGTCATCAAACAAATTTTAATGTAAGCCAAAGATAACCCAAGAAAACACAAAATACAGTTTTTAGATGATTTCATTTATTGATGGATAAATACTGCTCAGACCACGTTGTCTTATGTGAAAAAGTAATTACCCCCTTAACTACCAATCCACCAAATGACCAATGTAGTGACTTTACCTGTCGTCACTGAGGTGGCAGTTGGTGTCCTTTAGTCTGACGTGTGCGGCTTCAAATTAAAAGTGTCTCTGCTCATTTGTACTTGATGTTTCATTTATTGACGGCAATTGCAGGTAAGTTATCATTCAGTCAACATTAAGTCTTCAATAAACCAAAATTATACAACCTGACAACATTCACCTGCTTGACACGGCGTTTAAGCACGGTCCAAAACTGTTCGGCTTCATTCTCCAAACTAGACACCTGCCTTCATTCATTCATTCATTCATTCGCTAGTATATATGCAGTCCACTCCCTACGGTGGACAACCCCGTGGCTCCTAAAGCCACACCCACGCAGTCATACCGACACTAACAACAATCAAAACAAAGAAATCATATTTTGGCTCCAACAACCAAATTCATTTGTCAGTTGGGTGCAGTTTCACCATCCACACTCACATATGATTACCGCCAGGCTTCTTGAACCTAAACATCCCTAAATAGAACCTGTCTTCATTGTAAAGTAGCTAAAGGGTCTCAAAAAGCAGCACATGATGCTACGTTCTGAAGAGATTCAAGAACAGATGAGGAACAAAGTCACTGACATTCATCAGTCTGGAGGGTTACAAAGTCATTTCTGAAGTTCTGGGACTCCAGAGAACCACAGGGAGAGACATTATTCACAAATGGAGGAACATGGAACAGTGGAGAACCTTCAGGAGTGGACCAACGATCAACATTTCTCCAAGAGCATTAACATCTAATCCAGGAGTCACAAAAGAACCCAGATGAACATCTAAAGATCTGTAGACCTCACTGGCCTCAGTTAAGGTCCGTCTACATGATTCCACTGGTCCTGAAGTTAAAGTCTGGACTTGAATCTAATTGAAATGCTGTGGTAAGACCTTAAAAGGGCAGTTATGATCTAAAACCATCTACTGTGACCAAATTAAAACTCCTCTGCAGGGAAGAGCGGACCAACATTCCTCCACGGTGATGGAAAGGATGATCACAAGCTAGAACAAGCATTTACTGTAACTGCAGTTGTTGACAGACCAACTAGGCATTACTTTTTCACAAGTAGATGAAGATTTTCAACAATTTTTTAGTAAACCATGAATTATAAACAGCGTTTTGTGTTTTCTGGGTTATCTCTGTATAACATTCAATAAATAGAAATATTAGTTTGATGATGAGCGGTGAGAAAAATACAAAAATAGAGAACATCAGCAAATACCGTTCACAGCCAAGCACATATTCTTTTTTCTAATTTATGTCATTCTGTCATAGTGACAGAAGACATTTCTGACTTCTCTCCTTCAATTCAAGCGTGTATTGTTTCCATAGAGACTTTATATAGTAGTGAAAAGTGAAACCACGGTGAGGAAAAAACACCCAGAATCTGTTGGAGCTTCAGAGGATTAAAACACTGAACAACTTCGTTATTTAGTCTGAATTTCTGGAGTGTCTGATGCAGAAATGAAAAGTTTTCACGGTAAAAACAACCTAAAAAAAGTTGCTCTAATATTTAGTTACAAAATCTGAAGGAAGTTTCAGATTTGAGAAGTGTTGCATCAGATGGAGCTCTGAAAACAACCGGTTTAGAGAAAACAGAAGTTACTTACAGGTGAAGCAGGACGTGTTTTCCTGCCAGACGAAGGTGGGCTTCTGTTTTATCCGTCTTCTTTAATCCTTGGTCAACAAAAGCGTGGTTTAAAGTATATGAATAGGAAAAAACTTCCACCGAACAGCCTCCCTGAATCCTCGCCTACTTCCCATTGACCATCTGTGCATTACTCATCTAAGCGTTTACAGAGGTTTCTCTGGTGATCTGTTTGCTCCTGTACTTCCTCCTGTTTCTTGTAATGATAATAAATGCAGGTTTGTGTCCTTCTGCAGATTGTATCTAGATTTGTTTTTGTGTTTTTGTGTCTGGTGAAGTGTTGCAGTGGGAGTAGTAGTTTTTGTAGCTGTTGTACTTATAGTAGCAGTTGTTGTAACTGTTGCTGTTAAATTGAATGTAAAAATTCTATTTCCATCTCAAAATAAAGAAAATATATTAGGTACACAATTGGTAAAGAATAGCAAATAATACAATAGATGTATAAATAATTTGCAAAAAAGTTACTACTACTACTACTACTACTACTACTACTAATAATAATAATAATAATAATAATAATAATAATAATAACAATATTGCGTAGTTTTAATTTAACACTTACTTTTGAAATAAATAATTACTATTTTCATTAAAATTAAATTATTTTCTGTTTTGAACAGCAACAAATAAATCCTCATCAAAATAAGAAATTAAATAAAACATATTTTGCAAATAACAGCATATAATACAATAAATATAAAAATCTGTTAAAAGCTGTAAAATAGTGTCTGCTTGACAATTTAAACCCCAAAAAAATAAGAATTATTGCCCATTTTACAGTCCTCATAATAATATTAACAATAATATATTAACATTTACCAGATAGAACCAGTTTTCACTGACTAATATCCACTATAATCTCCACCAACATCATATTCTCTGTTGAATTTCTCCTAAACAGTTTCTTTAAAATATAACCACAGATGATTGTTGTTCTTCATTCTGACTGGAATCTGTCTACTTTTATACCCAGTGATGTTAAATATGAACGTCATGAACCACAACCACCAACTCTGACCATTAACTAGCTAATGTCTCCCCCTGCTGGCTGATGGGGGTACACACTACATCACAGAGTTAGTTCTGGACACATGAAGGTAGGATGATGTCATCTACAGTACAATAAAGTTAACTTTATTAATCCTAAAGGTGGGAAATTACACGCCTTTAAAGATGAGTTTTATACCAGGATGAAAAGTTTGTTTCACTCCAACCAGAGTCAGAAACAAAGTGAACTTGGGATGCTGTAATTATTAAATAACACCCAGTCACCTACACTCTTCCACTGCTTTTCATTTCTGAGATCCTTGACCTCTGAAGCTCTAAAGGGTTAAAATATTGTGAGGATCTGACCGTCACACACCTGGATTTGAGCCATCTCTTGTGATTGTAATGATCTTTTTGTTATGTTATAAACCACTCAGTCATCCACACATCTGTGGTCTGTGACAAGTCAGCTTAAATCTGGAGAAGACCTATCCAGACACTTCATGTTATTAGATCTAATGTTGGGATAAGACAAGACAGAACTTTACAGTGCCCATGAAAACTGTTCCCCCCCTTTGAAAGTTGTTATTTTAGCATTTTTCACCATTTAATCATGGTCAATGGTAAAAAGTGAAACAAGCTTGACTAGAACTTACCAGAAGGCAGCGGGATCAGGAGACGTCTGTCCAGAGTTCGAAGACATAATTCTCCTCCTCGCTGTCTAGAGGAGAGCTCCAGGCTTACAGTTACTTCTCATAGCTCTGAACCCTTGACATATGCAATGACAGACCGACATAGAACTGGTCGTGGTGATATACGTGAAGGACATAGACGTAATAATTATCCAGAATATGCACCTTTGAGCTTTTCAAGGGGGAGAATGAATGAGTCAAGAGCCAGTGAGGATTATATGAGTCTTGCAACAACTTGTCCTCGTACCGTTACACACTTCACCAGGCAGTCAGGCTTCAACAAGCTGCCTTACAGTCAAAATCATAGACGTTCTAATTATTCAGAATATGCACCTTTGAACTTTCCAAGGAGGGCAATGAATGAGTCAGGAGCCAGTAAGGATTATATGAGTTGTGCACCAACTTGTCCTCCTGCCCGGACACCACTCTTCACCATACAGTCAGGCTTCAACAAGTTGCCTGATCAAAATCGTATGGCTCATTCTAAGACAAACAACGCTGACAGCAGAAATTCATCTACTATATTTTCAGCATTATCAATAAAAGAAGATGCTGTTGCTGACATTTACAGTCCCAGTTCTATGTTGTCTCCGTCAGAAGCCCAAGTTGTTGCTGGTCATGGAGAGCTGCAGACTGAAGATCTGGTGGAAACTGAGGAATCTGTTGCAGCTGTGAAATATCCAGTCACCAGCATCCTTCCAACCCATCAACTCCACTTCTCCTCCTCAGGTCCTGGTGGGAGTCCAAGAGGCTCCAGCTTTGTTCCTGGTTCTGTCAGCATGCCCTGACTGAGTCACATCACCTCTGCAGGAAACAACAAGCCAACACGAGCTGCAAGCTTACCTGACCTGAAGCTGCAGAGCAGCTTTGAGGAGTTCACCCCTGATCTGAGTGAAGACGATGAAGGCTACAGGTTCCAGTGCTCCTGTCCAGGCCTGTACTAGTGCAGCGTGACCGGCCTGGTGTTTGACATGGAGGGAGAAGGAGACGTGGTTTACAGGACGGTCCCTTGGAACAGGAGGCTCCTGGTCCAACATCACAAGAAGCCTGCAGGACCTCTGTTTGACATCAAGTGTCAGCAGCAGTCTGTGCATCAGCTTCACCTCCCACACTGCCAGATCCTCCCCACAGCTGGATTCCTGGCAATTGCTCATGTGAAAGATGACGGCATGGAGTTCATCACCCCTCATAAGATCACAGAAACTCACCTTGTTATCAACATCAGGGGTTTTTCTGGTTTTGCTATCGTGAAGGACGAAGACTCTCGCCCTGACCCGGTCCGAGCGTTGGTTCTGCTGTTCTACAGGCCACCAGATGATCCAAACGTCACATCCGTCCTCAATGTCTTGTTGCTGCCAAAAAACGTTTCCCTGCGGGACGTGCAGCGCACCAGGAGGAAGTTAGTCGGAGATGAGAGGTACATCGAGACGTCCCCACACTGTAAACTGCTCCCAGATCAGGTCTACACTCTGTCCACTGCACCTGAAGACAACTCGGTTCTAATTCAGCCAACAGAAGTTGAATTTGAGGAGGACTCCTACGACAACTACTTCCCAACGTTCCAGGTGTTTCTGGAAACAATGATGAAACATATGAAGCTGTTTCTGAGAGACAGCAGCTCCCAAAGTGTCTGGGAAAGACGAGTCTGTCTTTCCTCTGCTGGACAAATAAAGTCCAGTGGATCAAACGCTCCAAATCAGAAGCTGCTGGACGTACGGAGCTGCTTCATCGACGGCACATCAGGACCGGTTCTCAACAGTCTGCTGGACAAGCTGCTGGAGAAAAAGGTGTTGACCAACTCTGAGAGGGAGTCAGCAGATGAGGTGAAAAACAGGAGAGACAAAGCTTGTTTTGTTATCAATACGGTGAGGAAGAAAGGCGACGCTGCCAGTTCAGAGATGATGGAGTTTTCTGTGAGCTTGATGCCTTCCTCTGCGAACATCTGGACTTGATGTGAACCAAAATGAAGAAACGGAACAACACAATAATGTGCATTTTGAAGGTTCAACATTGAACAGCAGAATGAACAGTATCCCACTATAGTACAAAATTGCGTCTTCAGCATAAAAATGTATATCACCACTAGATACAGATGAGACAGTGCTATCAACATAAAGACTGAAGAGCACAGGCCCCAGGAGTGAGCCTTATGGGACACCTTTTGCAGTTTTCACAAATTGTGATGAAACGTACGAAGGGTTCAATATCGCTAGAAATGTAACTCTTACAGCCATAAAATTTAGTGAGGACTAAAAGGACTGCAGCAAGTACTTACCTGCAGGAAGTTTGTATTTCAGAGACACACATCTAACATTGGCTTGTTGAATACAACGAATAATGGGACCAAAAACGTGTCGTGTTTGCTGCAGTGTGTCACTACAGTAGGCTGACATGGACACGACACTGTTTGCTGCTGAACAACAATTACTGAAACATGTTTCTAGAGACAGTCATGAAGCTGTGAGAGTGCTGGAAGAGTAACATGGGTGCAAATTTTTAATTTTACAGATAGAAACTTATAATATCTGTAGTTTAGTATGTGTTAAATCAAACTGATGTGAACAGTTCAATTACTTACATGCTCTGGAGGTCAACGCCTTCATGGGTAACTGCTCTTTCCTGCCTCGAGTCCAGAGTTTCATCTGATGCAGTCTCTAGATCGATAGAAACATTTTTAAAATTTCGCTTACCCAAACTGGCAGTATACAACACTGATGAAAACAAGTGTCTTCAAGGCAACTTTCTATATGATTATAGCAGCAAATCTTAATAAATCAGATTGATCCATAGTTGGAGAGCCACTGGTCCAGCTGTCCTGCTCTCTGTCATATTAATGTGGGTCATGAACTGAGCACAGAAACATAGCAGGTTGATGATTGCAGTCAACATAGTGTTGCACACTTTTAACGTATTTTACTTTAAAGCAGCTTGAATATGGTTCAAATTAAAAGCAAAAGATTTCTGTACTGAACCTCCACTGTGTGCAGATCCAAAGACCAACTGATACAGATGACTGTAGAATATTACTATCAATTTAATGATGGGAGATTAAACATCACCTTTCTAACTTTCTAAATGAAAATGTATTAACTATTTACTTTACATGTACTTTAAACCAGGGTTGATAAAAAGATGCTACCACCAGGTTTGTCCCGAGTCCGCCACATTGTAAATCTGTTACAGCTAACTAACAGCTAACTACGTCTAAATAAGTTTACTGTGACTTCAGTTAACTAACAGTTATAATGATTCACTCACATGTTGACTCTGTTTGTGTCCTAAAATCCATCATTCAGCTCCACAAACAGCTGCACAGTCCAGTTTACTGAAAACACGTTAGCTAGCAGGATGCTAACCTAGCTAACGGAGCTAACGCTTATTTCCGGCCGTTAGCTAGCCAGCTCGTCATAAAGCCTCCTGAATGAGTGCAGGTTGTCTCAGTCAAACTTTACTGAACCTTCCTGGAATAAAACACCATCTTCCTCACCTCAGCCTCCTTAGTTTCTCCTCCAAAAAGCGGCTCCATGTTTTAGTCCTCCTTCTCCTCCCGCCATCTCTCCGTAGAAGCTTCCAGAAGCCACCGTTGGCTGAGCTCAGTGCGCCTGCGCAGACAGGCCGCTTCTCCACATTGTTTCTGGATTCAACAAAAGTCGCTCTGTTTCTCACTTCAAGTCTGTATTTGTTCACACTTTGGAAAATTAAGTTGTCTGCGTTTGCTGTGAGCAACTCCTTGTTGCTCTCAGCTGTTGATGCAGTGACAACTATCAGTGGATTACTGTGATACTGAAGAAAACTTCAAATGGTGATGATTCTCAGGCAGGTTCTGCAGTCAGAAGGAGCCTCTTTTCTCTCTGCTTTCTAACTGGCTTCATGGACGTTTATTTGTCATCTCCATCACAGATCAGGACATTCACAGGAAGTGAGAGTCCCACTGAATGTCAACATAGAACACATGAGACAGAAACGCAGAGCTGCATGTTGGAGTCTCGGCTCAGTGTTGATGCAGCAGCGCCACCTGCTGTCCAAACCAACAAACTAGCAGCTCAAGTCACATCTGCTCTGCTTCTGTTTCAATCACATACCAGACGTCCTTCATGTCCACTGCTGGGTGAGGGAGGCTTCTTCTTGCTGTCTGACAGTCTCATAGCAGCCACACACTCATTTTCCTGCATCTGCAGCTCACTGAAGGACCAATAACACACAAAATACACACAGTCACTACAAAAACATGCAATACAACTGTGGATGTTTGTTTCATTTCACCTCATGTCACAAGTAAGAAGTCACAGGAGCTAAAAAATACAACACAACTCAAGCAGTTCAGTGAACAACAGGATCACAATTCAGTTTCCACTCAGGTTTGTTTTTGCTCAAACTACTGCTTCCTGGAACTTTGTTGTAAACCTGCAGACTGAACTGTGTTGATTTTCACTTCAACTGTCACATCACTTTTCTTCTGCAGCTTTCAACAACTTCCTGCTATAAAAACACACAAAACACTTCATTCACTCTGTGGGAACAATTAAACAAACTTTATTAAGTGTATTAAAAGTGACTGTTGTTGAAATGTCCAGTCAGTAAATCCTGCTGAAGGACTTCAATCTTTCATCAACAGATTCTCTTCATCCAAGTCAGTCTGTTGAAACAGTAAATCAGCACTGTGGAGAAATACAGTCAAACTCTCCCTGCTGATGGCCATCAGGATTATATGGGAATATTTACAATGAGAAGAAAACCAAAGAAACATATTTACACTGATCCAGCTGTGATGAAGGAACAAACTTTCCTGTTGCCTCCATTCAGGCTGTTGTTCACTGAGTCAAACAGAGTTTACTGATTTGACAGCAAAATCCAGAGAAGATCAACATGTCTTACTCTGTTCAGACTCCTCAGGGAAGCTGTGATTAAATCCACTTTGTTCACATTTTATCCTCTGATTTCTGTCTTACAACAAGTTATTTATCTGCTCAGTTATGACACAAGGCTGGTAATTCTTCACATCTTAGTCCATGTCTGGATCTTCAGGACACACTTCATCCTCTCAGCACACACTGTCCTGATCATCACCATGACATCCAGCTGCAGAGAGAAGAAGAAAGAACACAGGACATCAGTGAGTGTTTTCAGAGAATCCCTTCATCAGCTGTCAGTCAGTGATGCAGCTCCTAAGCATAAAGAGCAGCAGGACTTCAGTCTTGTTCAGAGCAGCAGCTGTGGAGTGAAGCCAGTTTCCTCTCAGCTCTGATCTCACAGCTTCACTGAGAAGATGCAGGTTTACAGGAAACTCTGGATCTTTGCTTTAATACTAAACTGTGTTTAGTAGAAAACTGAGATTGACTAGAACCTTCTACTGACCTCAGAGTCTCCAGTCTGCAGTCTGGATTCTTCACAAGATCATTCAGATGTTTCACTCCTGAATCCTTCAGGTTGTTTCTTCTCAGGTCCAGATGTTCCAAATGGGAGGGGTTGGACTTCAAAGCTGAGTTCAGAGAATCACAGCTGATCTCTGTCAAATTGCAGTTCCTCAAGCTGAATGAAGAATAACAGATGTACATAAAACCACTGATGATCCATCAGATTTGTTCTTAACTACCTCAGCGACCTCTGCCACAGATATTTCAACACTTTCAATACCGTAAATCTCAAACACCATGCAGACTGGTATGATTACAGTCACCTTTTCTCTTATGTTGCATAACTGTACAGTGGATGGGTTTACCACACATCTTCCAGCAATGCCCTCAACAGGGAGAAATGATGATGGATATGAGGTGTCTGTTCAATGCAAGCTTCAAACATCTACTGGTTTTCCATAAAAATGTCCGTCTGGATGGGGATGAAGCCAAGAAACTCCTGCAATTACATGTCTAAAAGTTTAAAGTTCATCGTCCAAGCTGTATATGACGTGCTACCTAGTCCAGCTAAGAAGTGGGCCAATGCTGCTGGGACATAAGTCGAGGTCTGATCAGCCCCGGCTGGGTTGCCTGAAGGAGGGTGTCTGATGTTGAGAGACCCGAAACACCCAACGATTTCAGAAAACATCACTGATGATGTGTCCCAGCACATCCATGGATTTATCTACACACGTACTCTTTGACATGACATTAATAGCTATGAACTGCTTTATAATGGCTAGTTGTGCTTCTGTCAGAAGCATGTCGGCTGTGTCATCACGTGATAAAGTCCCAAGCATTTGTCCTCCCAAAGTAAGTATTTTACGCTTTCGCCATTCTTCGCTTCATTTCCAGGTCTTTTTACAATTGCTTCAAGAGACAGTGCAACACTCTTGTAACAGTATGGCAGTATTGGATAGACATTTTCTTGACCAAGGGAAGACCTTGACTTTCTTAACAGGTCAGAGACACATTTCTCCATCAGTGTAGATCTCTTCTGTGGGTGGTTAAGAAATGGGATGCAACCACAAGACTTGCGTGCCTTTGTACCATCCCGTCTTAGCTCATAAGTTTCAGTTGGCCTTTATACGTCATACATCTTGGGCAAACCATATATTGTAAGAAATCATCACAAAGGATGCGTATCCATTTCTTCAAGGAAAATAAAGTCTTTGGGATACTGCTTGAAAAGGCAGTAAGTGAATCAACGCCAAGAACATTTTCAAGTATCCACATTTACTATCTGATGCACAACAGAAGTGATGCGACGACATTGTCAGAAATCTTGAAGGTGGCTTGCCATGACATAACCATCCTGGCAAAAACTTTCAACAACAAGTCTTCTGGTTTTGTTGAAGACTGAGCATTGCCAATCATGACGCAGATTTTTTTGTTGCCATGTCTCGTTGCATCTGATGGATGTCCTGAGTGATGCTTGTCAGGCAGGCCAGCTCTGCCATGCCATCGAGGTGTGAAGTCTCATTCCCCCCGTTGCCCACACACCACTCAACCCCACAGATAGGGTCAGTTTCTGATAGTTTATGGCAAAGGCAAGCTTGGAGTTCACAGCCTGTGAACTGCTGATAACGGCCAGGAACTTGGCAGGTTTTCGGCAATTCACAGGGCCGATAATCTGACTGTTCATGCAGTAACATTCATTGATGGAAGTTCTGGATGAACACAAATGAGCTTCAGTTGTTCATTAAACATTTAAGATCTACAACAGTAACAGACAGACAGTGAACTGACCCCAGAGTCTCCAATCTGCAGTCTGGATTCTCCAGAAAACCACACAGATGTTTCACTCCTGAATCCTGCAGCTGATTGAAGCTCAGGTCCAGATGTTTCAGATGGGAGGGGTTGGACTTCAGAGCTGAGTTCAGAGAATCACAGCTGATCTCTGTCAAAGTGCAGTTCCTTAATCTGAATAAAGAATAAAAGATGGAGATAAAATTATTGATGATCTATCAGATGTGTTCAGGTTCTGAATGTTCAGATCAACATCACTTTGTCCTCATCAATCAGCTTTTCTCTAAAAGCAGCAGAGTGACTTTGTCCTTCTCTTATTGTGGATCATCATCATGTCAGTCTTCTACACACATCATCCACATGTCAACACAACATTCATCCACCTATTCATGTCCACACATCAATAACATCTGCTGACCTCAGTCCACTCTCTCATTTCAGGATCAACACTATATTGATACTTTAAACACCTGCAGATATGATTGATCTGTGTGTGACAGAAGGATCAGTATCAATGATCAGACACTATCAATGAAATCACATTAAACAAACAGAAACAAAAGAAATACATTTTCTACAGTTTCTGCAAAAAAAAAACTCTTCTTTTGTCGCAACAAACTAAATTTAGGACAAGAAAACAGAAAATACAGCAGCAGATTTACAGATTCATGGATGGAAGTTCTGGATGAACATAAATGAGCTTCAGTTGGTCATTAAACATTTAAGATCTACAACAGTAACAGACAGACAGTGAACTGACTCGAGATTTTCCAGTCTGCAGTCTGGATTCTTCAGAAAACCACACAGATGTTTCACTCCTGAATCCTTCACCTGGTTGTTACTCAGGTCCAGATGTTTCAGATGGGAGGGGTTGGACTTCAGAGCTGAGTTCAGAGAATCACAGCTGATCTCTGACAAACTGCAGCTCTTTAATCTGAATGAAGAATAAAAGATGGAGACAAAATCACTGCTGATCCATCAGATGTGTTCAGGTTCTGAATGTTCAGATCAATAACATCTGCTGAACTCAGTCCACTCTGTCATTACAGGATCTACATCAAATCTCACATGTTGAACTACAAACTGTTCATCATTTCATTTTTTCCATCACCTTCTTCTTCTGTGTTTGGCAGCTTCATAAGTTTGTGTCATTGAAAATGTTCAGGTGTGTCTCCAAACAACAGTCACATGTCATCTGTACATTACAGAGGGATTCTGATTCCTGCTGTCCACAATGACTGTCAAGTCGTCTCTTCAGAACAACTCCACTGGAAGGAACCACTTCATGAGCTCAGCTCACACTAACATCAAGCTTCAGCTTCTGACTGACACTAATCAAGTGAGCGTCTAGAGGAGTTACAGACTGTTGGGAACTAAACTCCTCTTTCAGTTACTGAGGCTCCACTGCAGCTCAGCACAAACACTGTGGAAACACAAACATACTGACTGGATGTGTGGAAGTCCCACTGCTGAAGCCTCACATCACTTTCACATCAGCTTTACATTCAGACACACAGCAGGACTGTGGATTCTGTCCTCCATCTGGCAACTCTGCACTCAGCTGATCAGAGGATTTATTCACAGTCAGAACAGCCAAGGAGAATTATTACGACCATAATAACTCTGAATGTACATGTGAACACAAGGCTGTGCAGGTTTGTGATGGACCATCAATGATTATTTTGACTTGCAGATATTACGGAACGTGATGAAGATCAGAGTTAATCACCACAAATGACTCCACTTCTTCATTTAAACCAGATGTTTGACAACCATTTTCCATCTGACGGTCATGACAAGTGCACTGTGCAGGCTGTCAGCAGCAGAGCATTTGGACTGTGTGGCTTAAATATATTCAATGTTTTAGTCTGAAATTTAGAATAATTAGTGTCACAATGATATCATATTAGAATCTGAAGAAAATGTGTTTGAAATCAGCTCCTGTTGTCTGTCCATAGCTGAGAGTGTCCCGTCTGCAGTGTGGATCCTGCAGGGCAGCAGTGAAGCAGCTTCAGTCTCTGGATGATTGTAGCTCAGCTCCAGCTCTCTTAGATGGAGGTTGGAGCTCAGAGCTGAGACCACAGTGACCATCATCCAGGAGACTCAGGAGAGAAGCTGCTGCACTGGAGGATCCACACTGCAGACTGGACAGTCTCTGTGATCAGACAAGCTGACAGCCTGGAGTCACACAGATAGAATCAACTCAAGAAGAAACAAGGAAAATCCAACATGAACCCAAACGAGGATTTAACTGAACTGTTAAACAGTTTTACTCTGACCTGAGAGTCTCCAGTTTACAGTTTGGACTCTTCAGTCCAGCAGAAAGACTCTTCACACCTGAATCCTGCAGCTTGTTTTCACTCAGATTCAGTTCTCTCAGACTGGAGGACGGAGAGCTGAGGACTGAGGACAGAGCTTCACAGCTTCTCTTTGAGAGGTTACAGTCACTCAGCCTGAGGAGGAATTAAAATGAACACAAACATAATGTTTCATTCATCATGAACAAAATAAAACATTCTGGAAATGTTTCATGATTCCACGTACTCAGCTTTGGTGGAGGCTTTGACCACTGGCAGCAGCCTCAGAAGAGCCTCCTCTGAAGCAGAGTATTTCTTCAGGTCAAACTTGTCCAGATCTTCTTCTGATGACAGTAAGATGAAGACCAGAGCTGACCACTGAGCAGGGGACAGTTCATCTGTGGACAGACGTCCTGATCTCAGGGACTGTTGGATCTCCTCCACTAGAGAAACATCCTTCAGTTCATTCAGACAGTGGAACAGATTGATGCTTCTCTCTGCAGACACATGCTTCCTGATCTTCTTCTTGATGTACTCCACTGTTTCCTGATTGGTCTGTGAGCTGCTTCCTTTCTGTCTCAACAGACCTCGTAGTTTCTTCTGATTGGACGGCAGTGACAGACCCAGGAGGAAGCGCAGGAACAAGTCCAGGTGTCCGTTTGGACTCTGTAAGGCCTCGTCCACAGCTCTCTGGTAGAAAGCTGTTGTTGGATCAATTTTCTTTCTGAACAGTTTAGACCACAGAGGTGTTTGTTGTTCTTCCAGCAGGTTGATTCCAGACTTGATGAAGGTCTGATGGACATGAAGAGCAGCCAGAAACTCCTGAACACTCAGATGGACGAAGCAGAACACCGTGTTCGTGTACAGCTCACTCTCCTCTTGAAAGATCTCTGTCAACACTCCTGAGTACACTGAGGCTGTTTCCAGATCGATGCCACACTCTGTCAGGTCAGATTCATAGAAGATCAGGTTTCCTTTCTGCAGCTGCTCAAAAGCCAGTTTTCCCAGAGACTTAATCATCTTCTTGTTGTCTTCACTCCAGTGTGGATCTGTCTCTTTTCCTCCATCATACTTGACCTTCTTCTGTTTGACCAGAACCACCAGGAAGTGGATGAACATCTCAGTCAGGGTTCTGGGCAGATCTCCTCCCTCTCTAGTTCTCAGCAACTTCTCCAGAACTGTAGCAGTGATCCAGCAGAACACTGGGATGTGGCACATGATGTGGAGGCTTTGTGACTTCTTCATGTGGGAGATGATGCTGCTGGCCTGCTCCTCATCTCTGAATCTCTTCCTGAAGTACTCTTCCTTCTGTGGGTCGGTGAACCCTCTGACCTCCGTCACCATGTCCACACAGTCAGGAGGGATCTGATTGGCTGCTGCAGGTCGTGTGGTTATCCAGAGGCGAGCAGAGGGAAGCAGGTTCCCCCTGACCAGGTTTGTCAGCAGCACATCCACTGAGGTGGACTCTGTAACATCAGTCAGGATCTCATTGTTGTGGAAGTCCAGAGGAAGGCGACACTCATCCAGACCGTCAAAGATCAACACAACCTGGAAGTCTTCAAACCTGCACATTCCTGCTGCTTTGGTGTCACTGAAGAAGTGATGAACAAGTTCCACCAAACTGAACTTTCTCTCTTTCTGATTATTCAGATCTTTGAAGGTAAACAGAAATGTGAACTGGATGTCCTGGTTGGATTTGTCCTCAGCCCAGTCCAGAGCGAACTTCCGTGTTAACACTGTTTTCCCGATGCCAGCCACTCCCTTTGTTATCACTGTTCTGATTTCTTCATCACTTCCTGCTCGGCCTTTGAAGATGTCTTCTGGTCTGATGCTTATTTCTGTTTCGTCTGATTTCCTAGATGCTGCTTCAATCTGTCTGACCTCATGTTCATCATTGACCTCTGCAGTCCCTCCCTCAGTGACGTACAGCTCTGTGTAGATCTCATTCAGGAGGGTTTTCTTTCCTGCTTTAGCAATCCCCTCAGACACAAACTGGAACTTCTTTTTCAGCTTAGACTTGAGTTTGTCTTGACATCCAGTGAGAATCTCTGAATGAATAAACAACAAATGACACAAATGAGAAAATACTGCACAAGAAATAAATGATGGAAACATTGTCTGATAGAATATTTTACGGAAAAGTCATCCACTTAAGTTCCACAGTAACCAAAATGTTGTCACAAAGTGGGAAAGTATGGAGGAATCCAAAAACACACCAAGACCAGGAAGTGTAACAGGTCCCTTTCAGTGAATTCACTCAGTACAACACATATAGTGGGAGATTTAAAGCCCTCACGTGGTCAGCTTGCCCTGTGGAAACAGCTGTGCCTGCTGTGTCTGCTACCCTGGTCGGGGCAGATGCAATGTCTGATGGTCTGGTGGAGCTCTCTATGGGGCAACAATGTGGTAGGTTGTCAAACTCTGAGCTTCTGTCCATCCTTGATACACATTTGTCCTACCTCCTTGATGATTGACGTGAGGACATTGTTAGTCTGATTAGCTCTCACTCCATTTTTTTTGGTGACGTGCCTTTCTGCATTCATGTGATTGAGCATCATATCAATGTTGGTGGTGCTACCCCCATTAAACAACATGCATACCGTGGGAAAATGTAAAAAGATGAAGAAAGAGGTTGAATACTTGGTTGAAAATTGCTTAGCCAAGCCCAGTTGCAGTCCCTGGAGCTCTCCATGTCTGTTAGCTCCTAAGTCTGATGGTACCCCTCATTTATGTTCTGATTTCAGGAAAGTTAAGGCAGTTACTGTGCCTGATTCATTCCCGTTCCTTCACACGGAGGATTGCTTTGACAGTATTGGTCCAGCGACATTCATCACAAAGTTAGATCTACTGAAAGGCTATTGGCTGGTTCCACTAACCCCCAGAGCTTATGAGATCTCAGCTTTTGTTACACCTGACCACTTCATGCAGTATACAGTGATGGCATTTGAGATGAGGAATGCACCTGCCACCTTCCAACAGTTAATGCAGATTGTGCTGGGGGTTGTACCAAGCTGTAAAGTGTATCTAGATGATGTGGTGGTGTTCCTCTTTGACCTGTATGTTGGCTTCAGTTCAACACCAGTGGCAGTTTACACTGACCACAATCCTCTCACGTTCCTCACATAGATGTTTAACCACAATCAGCGGTTGATGCATTGGGCCCTGTTGGCACAGAATTAGAATTACAACATTGAAATTAAACACAAGAAGGGGGCTGACAATGTAGTGGTTGATGCTCTGTCCCGTGAATGAGTGATGGCACTAATGTAGTGTTTTTATGGTGATAAATGCTGCTAGGCTTGTGTGGAGTGAGTGTAACCAAACGGATGTGTTTGTTCTTATGGGAGGGAGTGTTATGTTCTCAGGTGTGTGCGTAGGTAAGGTAGGTTGTGTTTTCTCTTTTCTCTTTTTTTTAGATTACGCCCAGCGGGAGTAGCTAGGTGCACCTGTAGCTGTTTGACAATCAGTGGGGAAAGTTTTTACCTAAGCCACCCTGATCAGCGTTGCCTTTGGGCCAGACCAGTACTGTGTTGGTGACTGGTGTTTTACCTGAACTCGGCAATGTTGTGCTTCAACAACGGTGATAGAGTCGGATCAGCTTCATAATTAAGAAATTCGCTTTGTGTTGGATTTTGGGTTTCTTTTCTTTGTAAATAAAATAATTTTTCTGCCACATGATCAGTTTTCCTGCCTCTTTACCCGGTTTTCTTTATAATTGTTACTCCCCCTTATCCTGTCCTAGTGGTTGTTGTTCAGTCGTGTGTCTCCTGTGTGTGGAAACGTTCAGAACTGACTAAATCAGGAAATATTTCCTCATTCTATCCAGTCATCATCACAGGGTCATGTTTAATGTTCCCCCCAAATCTGAGAGATTTAGTCCAATCTCATTAATGTGTGCCGTTTCCACAGGGACACTATGGATGAACTGTTTGTTCTGCTACTGTGGATTTCCTTGGTCCTGTGGATGGTTCTGCCAAAAGTTTGCTTGCAGTCTAACGTCTATCTATTGTCCTTGACATCTCTACAATACCCCATTTTTTTTCCTTCCCTGGCTTACCTGCAGGTTCTTTCATGGTTTCTGGGATGCTCTGCACCAGATCATTCTTGGATATCTTCTCCAACACCATCACAGTGACTTTAATGGTGTTGATACAGTAGGTCTTAAACATTTCATCCACTGTGTCCATCCTGTCTGCATTCTCCAGGTCACACTTTGGGATTGCTGGGAAGTCTTCTAGCGCCCCCTTCTGCCTCAAGCGCCACTTAAATTCTTTGAACTCTTCTTCTCCCAAATCCTGCAAAGTCCCCAGTAGGACTTCTGGAGGTGTCAACATTTTTACCCTGTAAAGATCCAAGAGGTATGAAAAATAAATCAGTGCTGTAAAAACGACCACACAGTTTATTTTCTGCTTCATCACCACTCAGCATCATTGAAGCAGCAGTTTAAAAGCTTCATTATCAGCTGAAACTGCTTCAGTCTTTGTCATTCACAACACATCTGCAGGAATCTTGCTCTTATAATCATAGAAAGTTTGAACCTGTGACCTTCTTTCTAATCCACTGACTCAGAAAAGTGACAAAGTAAATCATTTTTCAAGTCTTTCACTGATTTTCTTTTTCAAATGTCTCAGAATCACCTATAATTAAAATCTCTCTGAGCTCAGATTTATAGACAATTCTTTGACATTGACTGTTAGCAGAGCTCCATGAAAAGAGTTAGACATCACTGTTTCATCAGATTCTCTGACAAAAAGTGGAAATTAAGCTCATGTGAAGTTTTCCGACAGTTTGAAAAGTTAAAAGATGGTGGCATGTAGAGGTGCAGCAGCTCAGTGCTCTCCCTTTTGGTGCTTTGCATGGCTGTGAGTGTGTGAGATGTTGTACAGTGCAACATTATCCTGCTGGGCTAACAGCATCTACAGTCGGCAGCAACTTCCAGAAATAGGACTACACAGCAAGCAGACTGTCTCAGCCGAGTTCCCCGCTTCCACAACATCCTGGTGGACATCGTGAGGCCCACTGGCTCTCTGTGGATTACCAGCCCCAAAGTGCCTTTAACCATGCTGAGATAAAGACTGTGTTCCCTAAATTCCACCAGCATGTAAAGTGTGCTACCAGGGGAGACAACACACCGGACAAGGTCTACTCAAACACTAAAGTGGACTTCAGGGCTAAGCAGCGCTACCACATCCGGGCCAGTCAGACCACATGTCGCTGCTCATCATACCAGCGTACACCCCCCTCAGGAAAAGTGCCCCAACCACATCCACAGCTGTTAAAACCTGGCCTGATAATGCCTCTCAACAGCTGCACGACTGTTTGAAGTCAACAAACTGGGTTGTTTTTGAACACCACAACCTGGAGCAGTACACCACAGCCGTCCTGGGATACATCAGGTTCTGCACAGACCTCGTCACCGTGGACAAACACCAAGCCTTGGATGACTTAAGATGTGCAGAACCTGCTCCAGGAGAGGAACACCGTCTTCAGGTCTGGTGATGGGGCGCTGTACAGCGCTGCCAGAGCCAACCTGAAGAAAGGCATCAGAGAGGCCAAGGCAGGTGTGGCAGGGCATCCAGCACATGACAAACTACAGACCCAGCAGCCTGACAACGGACCATGGGGGCGCCTCATTAGCGGAAGAGCTCAACACCTTCTTCGCCTGCTTTGAGGTGCAGCCACCAGAGACGGATGTCCTACACCCAGCAGCCCACAGCAGCCACGTCCTGACACTGGAGGAGCAGCAGATGAGGCGGGTGCTGAGGACCATGAACCCCAGAGTCCTGACGGCATCTCAGGACAGGTGCCGAGGGACTGTGCAGATCAGCTGGCTGGGGTTTTTATCACCATCTTCAACCGGTCCCTCCCTACCTGAAGTCCTGCACCATCATCCCCCTCCCTAAGAAGAACACCATCAGTGGACTGAACGACTATTGCCCAGTGGCACCTACACTTATAGCCATGAAGTGCTTTGAAAAACTGGTCCCGGCCCACATCAGTTCCTGTCTCCTCCCTGGGTTTGACCCTCACCAGTTTGCCTACTGAGCAAGCATGTTTATGGAGGATGCAGTGGCTACAGCTGCCCACTCTGCTCTGTCCCACCTGGAGCAGCAGGGAGCTACACCCGGCTGCTCTTTGTGGACTTTAGCTCTGCGTTTAATTCCATCCTCCCCAGCAGGTTGGTAGATAAACTGTCACTCCATCTGCCTCTGGATTTTGGACGGACCGCTCCCAGAGGGTGAAAGCGTTCCCCCCTCAAGTCTTTGATTCAGATGTGATATATTTACTATTATTTTTAGCATTATTTGTTGATGGAGTAGCACTACATTTTCGATGGTTTTACTGCTAATTGGCTTGTTTTAATCAGTTTTTGCTTCATTATAATTATGACTTCTCCTTCAGTTTAACTGCACTGTCAGATCCTTGAGGGATATCCAGTTCAGTGACTGAATGTGTATTTTTTTTAATGGTTTACAATTTTAATGTACTTTACATTCAGTTTTAGCATTAAATGTAAATGTTCAATGCACCCCAGAATTGGAGGCTCTTTTCCCTGCGTGCTTAGATCAGTGAAGACACAATTAGCATGACACACAAACAAAATTAAATCAGAAATGAAAATAAAAACATTCACATTAACTTTCTACCTTCACTAAGCAGTACTGAACACCTGCTGTGTCTGTGAAGATAACAGTTAATCTGCATGGTGTTGTACATTCTGTTGTTTAATGAAGAACTGTTTGTGCTAAAGGATGCTAAGCTAGTGAATGAATACATCAGTAGTTCAGGACAATACATCTTTTTTGGTGATGTAGAAGAAAACAAATCCACATGTTGTAGGACTTGTGTGCTGAAGATTTTCTCACCTAAATGTGAAATGACAACAGCTGATCTTTCTTTGCATGCATGGAAAATCCAAACTAAGACATTTTCCAAAATGTAACTTTCAAAATAACCATGTTGATGGTGCTACAATCATGTGTTTCTTTCAGGTCTATCTGCTGATCAATATGAGGACCTTCTGTTGGTGCTGAGGACTGTTTAAAGATGAGTTACACATGTTAGAGCCTCTGCTCAGACGTGCTGTTCATCCATGAAATAATTACAACACAAACACTTAGAAACGTGTTCTTATGTACAAAGTAGAAAACAACATCTGTCCTGTAGGGGTGTATTTACCAAATACAAACCACTAATAAAGATCAGTTCTGTGGTAATTAAGTGGCAATAGAAGTGAAAAGCTTATTGTGATACTTGTTGTATTAGGTGATGTTGAAAATTATTGAGAAACTTAATTAAAATGATTGAATGAATAACAAAAGGAGACAGGTTTAATTTGAATTCTATCACTTTAGCCTGTTTAACAAGGTACACGGGTGATAATTTTAATGTCAGGACAACAACGAAAAGCACAAAAAAACATAAATAAATGAAAACAGATGAATAAAAATGAAT
This sequence comes from Amphiprion clarkii, assembly GCA_027123335.1. Lineage (NCBI taxonomy): Eukaryota > Metazoa > Chordata > Actinopteri > Pomacentridae > Amphiprion > Amphiprion clarkii. The sequence continues at coordinate 26,286,055 of CM049588.1, read as the reverse complement.
AAGAACAATAAATCAACTCTGAATTCAGGTCAAACTCTTCATGAATTATGTATCGCTGACACATATCAGTAGCTTTATAGTGACCAGACCTAATACAGACACATGCAGACAGAAGAACTCCTTCATGTCTTTATCAGTGACTTTCATGTTGCAGCGTTTTCAGTCCAAACAACTTTCTCTGTTGGGAAAATAAACTGATCTCGAACTTCCTCCTTGACTCTTTGCTGTGTTTGTGGTAATGCAACAGTTAAGTGAAGCAGATCACACAGCAGCATTTTAACCTCCTGCTCAGTGAATCTTTTTCAATCCAGTTTACAGCAGAAACAGTCTCTTACTTTGTGTCTGAGGGTCCAGGTTCTTTCCTGAAGTCTGGAGGATCTTTGTCATTCTTCATAGACAGACAGTTAGATGTTGGAGGCTCTGCTTCGTCCTCCTCTTCCTCCAAATCACTCGTCTTCATCGCTCAGTCTGAGTTAAACCAGCAGCACTGAGTGTGACACACAACACAAGAATCAGGACAAACTAGTCTGTTAAAGATTGACACACAAGACAACGTACAACACACACAGTCTAGTGTGTAGCAAAACAAATCAACACTCCTCCTCACATATTAATAGATGATTATTTTCTACAACAGTCCACAGAGAAACAGCTGAGCCACAGACTCTGACAGGAGAAGAATGATAATGTTGGACAAGGGCTCACTTTGTTTTATAACTCCTGCTTTGCTGACTTTAAAATAAACTCATGGATAACTTTTATTGTTTCCTCCATGAACTCTGTACCTGGATCAGTCAATCACCTGTTAACTGGAAACCACATGATAACATTTACAGCCACAGTCCTCAGACCTTCATCAAGTTCCCACCTCAGACGCCTGCAGGACGTGAAGCTCCTCTCAAGGTGCTCAGGGACTTCTACACCTGCACCATTGAGAGCAGTTTGTCTGGGAGTATCGGCACCTGGATGGGCAGCAGCACCCAGCAGGACTTCTTGGCCCTGAGGAGGGTGGTCTGCTGGGCTGAGAACCACCAGAACCATCCTCCCCAACCTGCAGGACATTTACAACAGACGCTACAGGTTAAAGGCCACCCACCCCAGCCACAGACTGTTCTCTCTGCTGCCACCAGGGCGGCGTTAGCGCTGCCTGAAGGCAACCACAGAGAGGATGAGGAGGAGCTTCTTCCCACAGGCTGTTCACCTGCTGAACCTGAAACAATAGATTCAACAGACAGTCAACCTGCAACCTCTGCTCAATATTCAATATCCTGTTCACTTTTGCCTTGTACTTATACATTATTGCACTACCTCACTTTGATTTATATGTTTATTTTGTTCATTTCTATCCATATATATATATATATATATATATATATATGTGTGTGTGTGTGTGTGTGTGTGTGTGTGTGTGTGTGTGTGTGTGTGTGTGTGTGTGTGTGTGTGTGTGTGTATGTATATATGCATATATATGTGTCTGATTCAGTCTGAGAGCTCCAAACTAACCTGCTTCCTGCAGCCTCTTTGTCTCCATTCAGCCAGCTGTCCAGTCATGTCCATCACTGTGGTAGAACAGGGGAGCTGTCCTCACTGTCCTCAACAACACTCACATCCACTGAGACACACTCACAACATCCTCAGGAGGCATCTGGGACTGGAGCTCCTCTTCTTTACCTCTCAGCTGCTCACAACAAAACACACTTGAACTAGAAAACTCAACCAGTCTCATGTTCAGTGAAAACATTAAAGCTCACACACAGTCTCACTTCTACACAACTATTGTGTATCTAGTCAACAAACTGCTCTCTGCTGACAAACACTCACACCAAATGATTGTGTCTCCAGCCTGGTGTGATCCCAGCCTCATTATCAGTCTACACACATCTACATATATACAGTCCTGTCACACAGCAAACTGACTGCACACACTGTTCATCTAACTACAGCTGTTCAATGGGCTTTTCTCTGGAAAATACTTAATACTGTCTGGATTCACAACCAGTGTTACTGATTTGACTGACAGACGAACTATTCACAGCATGAAACGAAGAAATACACTGCATTAAAAACACAAGTACACAACAACATTAGCAGGAGTCAACAACTGTGGAGCTGTTATCAGGAAATATGAGCACACTGAGAACTGACATCATTATTTAAATACTGAATATCTCTGAATGGAGTTCACCTCTAATGGAAGATGATATGCTGTGTTGACCATCAAATCAGAGAAGCAAGACATTTATTCACAAAAATATTCACTAAATAATGTTGGTTAGAAAATTTCAGTCTGATATAATTTTGTCTGTGTTCAACATTTTTCACTTTTACTGAAAAAAGCCAAATATTCAGGTAAAGACCTCACAATACTACTGATACTCCAAAAAACACTATAAAAAGACAAACAGAAAAGCATTGCATTTAAAAATAAATACTCTCCACATTAATTTATTACTGCCACAATTAATTTATCTGTGTCAGATTAAAGTCTACCTTTTTACTGCTACAAGTGAAAACATTTTAACTATTTACATGTATTTTGACCAGGGTTGATAAAAAGATGCTACCACCAGGTTTGTCCTGTGTCAGCTAACAGCTAACTAACAGCTAACTACGTCTAAATAAGTATACTGACTTCAGTTAACTAACAGTTATAATGACTCACACATACGTTGACTGCTATGGAGTCACAGGAGTGCCCCAATAAAACATAAATAAATAAATAAATAAAAGAGAAATAAATAAATAAATGTGTTAATATAAAGAGAAATAAATAAATAAATCTGTTAAAAAGGAAATAAATGTGTAACTATAAAGAGGAATAATAAAAGAATAAATAAATAAATAAAAAGGTAAATTTTGTCTTTGCTTTTCCCTTTTCTCTTTTTTCATTTGATTTTTCCATTTTGTCATTGTCTTTTCCTTTTGACATTGTCTTTTCCTTTTGTCAATGCTTTTTCCTCAGTCCACCAAATAAAAGCAATGACAAAAGCCTTTGTCTTTACTTGGTGGACTGAGCTGTCAATCAAATGGCCGTTAGCTAGCTAGCTCGTCATAAAGCCTCCTGAATGAGTGCAGGTTGTCTCAGTCAAACTTTACTGAACCTTCCTGGAATAAAACACCATCTTCCTCATCTCAGCCTCCTTAGTTTCTCTTCCAAAAAGCGGCTCCATGTTCTAGTCCTCCTTCTCCTCCCACCGTCTCTCCGTAACTACAAAGCAACAAAAAAATGGACAAATAACAAAAATATTGCAAAAATCTGACACAAAAAACAAAATAACAATCTAGTGTTTTACTTTATGATCAGAATAATTTGTCATGGTCTAGAAATTATTTTTAAATTTATAATTTTACAAATTTACAATCTGCAGTTAATGTCTTCTCTGTAACTTTTACTCTTTACAAAGTCGGGCCGGATTGCACCCTCTGGAGGGCCGCTTTAGGCCCGCGGGCTGCATGTTTGGCACCCATGTAGAGTCTACCATGTTATCTGTTACACAAACTTACTTATGATACCGCATGATAATATAGTGGACTTGAACGCAGCACGGTGACGTTTCCGGGCAGTCAACCAATCGCTGTCCGGAAGGGGCGGGGTTTAATAAACTTGCCGACCCCTGCCCCTGCTGACTGGGGCCACAGAATCTCATTCATTTAACCAAACCCGCTCGTAGTGGTGGATAAAACACTGATAAAAACACGTTTAAGTCGTCCCAGCTCATCAGTATCAAGGTGGCAACAGAATGTGTCGAGAAACACGGGTGGAAATGTTCAAATAAAACACAAACGTTGCTATTTTAACACTCAAACGGCTGATTTTTCGCTTTTACTCCGCCGACATGTGAGAGAACAAAGGGAAGCCGTCCACATGTCCCCGCTGCAGGATCCCATTCGCATTGGCTGGCGTCGCTACGCGATCCGACCAATCAGGCGCCACCACACTGGCAAAGCCCAACATCGGCGCCTGTGATTGGCCCAAGCGGTTTGGCGCCTCTTGAATGTGCTGCAGCCGCGGTGGGCGGTGAGAGCGAGACGGTGAGCGGTTTGAACCGAGCCGAGGCGGAAATATTGAAATTTGTTTGTGGACAGCGCAAAATAGAGCCGTTCCGTCCACAAACGAGGCGTTTCGGGCCCAAAGAGTGAGAACGGGAGGTTTTTCCTGACTGGTTTCCGACTCTGGCTGCGTGAAGCCGGCTGAAAGTGGAGCGGCTCCCTCCTCCCGAGCTAACCGCTAACTAGCCGCCGAGCTAACGTCCTAGCTAGCCGCGGCTAATCCCCAACAAACAAAGGACGACTTTGCCGGTGTTCGCCGTGTCCATCCCGAATCGCCCCGTTGAATGAGGACGGAGCCTCCTGCACAGGTGAGCGAAACTGTCACGGCCCGTGTCCGTGTTTACGACGCTTTTTGCCGCCCTGGTTTGCTCTCGATGCTTTGTGGGAGCCTCAATCTTTGTTAGCTAGCTCGCCGGGGTGTCGTGCCAAATGTTGTACTCCTGTCAGAATCGATTTCCCTTTATAAAAACTAACTTTTTTGTGGCTAAGTTCTTAAGAAGTAGACATCTGTAACAGAGTAGAAACCAATGCTGCTGAAGGAGCCACCCTCCTCAGTGTTTTGGACCTTGTAGAGCCGGGGTTTTTTTTTTTAGCACATTTTGAGGGGATACAAACTTGGCCAGCTATCGTTAGTCTGGTTGTTGTTTGGAGGCAGCTCACCCTGAAAACTAGTTGCTTCGGTTCTTATCAGTGGTGTTACACAACTACACACAGTCTGCCGTTAATGACTGCTCTGTAATTTCTACTCTTGTCTTGTCAGAGAAAAAGCAAGAAAAAATATTACTAAAACGAGACAGAACGACAAAACGAGGCACAAATGAGACAAACGACACAAAACAAAAAGAGACAAAAAATTACTCAAAAAAAGTTACAAACCGACAAAACAATGGACAAAAAAATGACAAAAGCGAGAAGCAAAGCAGCCAAAAAATAGACAAATAACACAAGCCAGACAAAAAAAAAACACACAAAATGATGCTTTAAGAAATACTTCTTGCTGAACAGGTCTGACATTTGTACTAAGTGCATCCTGTGCATCTTCTTTATGGCTGCAACGAGACTTTAGGTTCATTACCGCCACCTGCTGGGCTGGAGTGTTCATCAGTGTTACCGATATGACAGAAATTAGGAAACTGAGAGAAGTGCGATTAAATGCGTTATTTTTTTCTGTAATTGATTAATCAAAATTAATGCGTTGAAATCCCAGGAAAGCTTCAGTCTGGCTGCTGTTGCTCCAGAACAGTGCGTCCGTCCACACAGTGCAGACGGCAGAAGCAGCCAAACGTGGCTTTGAACTGTTGCATCATAAACGTGTTCATCCAACCTGCACTTCTGACCTCGATTACAAACTGAAAGCCCACTTGAATGGTAGTCCTTCATGCTGCTGGGGAGAATCTGGAGGCTGAAGATGTGACCTTCTTCACAAAGTTTGAACATCAGGGGACAAAGTGCATCAAAGTTAAAGGAGACTATAGATTGATTGTGTTCATTTTGTCGTCTTTTCATTAGGCTAAACATATTAAAAATAAAGATGATATATTACTCCATTATTTAAACTCTTAAGCCTCAGTTGCTTATTTTTCACAGCATTTAGCTGTTGTTGTTTTTTTAAATGTTTTGCGTGAATATCCAAGAAACATCAAGAAAACGTTGTAATCATGTTAATAATTAATGACAAAATAGTTCCACAGGTACCTTACAGACATATGAAGCGTTTAAATCAACATAATTTAATTTACATGACAAATAAAGCCACCAAATGTGACATTAAAGCTAGATTTTTATATATTTTTTATATGTATGTTTTGAATGAATATGAAGACTTTCCCTTCAAAAAGTTTCAAAGAAATCAAAACAATCCTTCTTGGACAAAAGAAAATTTCTGTTAAAATGACTTAAAAAGTGGATTTTGCAGCACATAGGTAATTTTAAGAAGACTTTATAACTTGAAGCATCTTTAAAGCTGTTAAAAATGTTTTAATACTCCTTCATTATTTAAATTTTGAAACCTCACCGATTGCATGAATTTGGCTTGAAATCAACATAATGCAATTATTTATCTGACAATTAAAGCCACCAAATGTGATACTAAAGACATGGAAAACTACAAAAAAAATGTCATTTTCATAAAATCTTTAAATAATGAAGGAGTAATATAACACCTTTATTTTTTATTATATGCTTTCAATGGATATGAAGACTTTCCCTTCAAAAAGATTCTAATGAATCAAAAGAAAATACTGATAAAATGTCCTAAAAAGTGGATTTTGTCTGTAAAGTACCTGTTGAACTATTTTGTCATTACTTTAGGAAATAAACAATTGCACGGTTCTGTGGTTTAGGTAGAAGTTTTTGCATATTTATTTGGTATTTTTCAAACAAATACATGATGTGAACTGTCAGAAATCTGGGTGAATTGGCATAAAATGACCCCAAACACAATACCAGGTAGGACACAGTTTGTTTGTTTGTTCACGTCCACGTGCAGCTTCAGTTCTGACCGCTATCATCTCTGCGTTCCCCGCAGGTTCGTCATGGTGCTGACAGGGAAGCGCTCAGAGAAGGGTCCGGCCTGCTGGAAGAGGAGGGTGAAGTCCGAGTACATGAGGCTCCGGCAGCTGAAGCGCTTCAGACGAGCCGACGAGGTCAAGGTTTGTCCAGTCAGACCTTCAGAAAGCCGAGGAAGTCAGGTTTATATTGCAACTGTTGGTTTGTTTTTAATTGAAGATGAGATAAAAAAAAAAAAAATTCTATTCAGCTACGGGGGTCAGTTGACAATCTCAGAATCTGTGCAGACGTTGTAGCGATGATCTGAACGTGACATCTGCACATTTTTTTTTTTAGCTGATATTCCAACATTTTCATTATTGTTTTGCATTCTGCAGCAAAAAAATCACCTAATTTTTATATTTGCTTGTAAATTCTGACTGAGATTGCCTTCGTTTTATTAGAGCTGAACAATTAAGTTCAAAATCACAATTTAAAACAATAAAACGACAACAGAATTAGCAAAGACTGCAGATATATTTTGTTTGGTCCACTTACAGCAACAGAAAAAAATCATTTTTTCAAAAGAAATTTTCATTTAAAAAAAAAATAAATAAATAAATCGCTTTCTACAAAAATTGTTACTCATATTGCAATGTGGGGTTTTTTTGTTAGTTTTTCCTCCATATAATTCATCCCATGGCACATAGCAATACAAGTCACATTTTTTGTAGAAACAGTGATTTTTAAAAATTCTTTTCTACTGAAATAAATAACAGTAAATGTGAATTTTGCTGCCAACTGCTATGGACTGAATTATATGAGGGGGGGAAAAACTCCACACTGAAATATAGGCCACATATTTTATAGAAATAGTGATTTATTTATTTATTTTTATTTATTTTTTTTAAAATGTAAAAAATTATTTTCTACTGAAACAAAAATAAAAATGTTGATTTTGCTGCAAGTGCTCTAAACAAAAATATATCCTCAACTGCCGTCTTTGCCAATTCTGTTGTCGTTTTATTGTTTTAAACTGTGATTTTGAAGTCGGTAATTGTTCAGCCCCAATACTAAGTGCAGTAAGCAGAAAAACTAAAAACTACGGCAATCTGAGTCACAATTTAGAAGCAAATCTAAAAATGAGGTGTTTTTTCTGCCGACTGCCACGGCCTGAATTATGTGGAGAGCTAAAAACACAAATTGCAACAGAAGTCACAATTTATTGTAGAAATAGTGATTTAAAAAAAATGTAAATAAAAAATTGTACTGAAACAAATCCAAAAATAATGTGAATTTTGCTGTAACTGCGCCAAACAAAAATATATCCTACACTGCAGCTGCTGGCATTTGTTAATAGCGTTGTTTTAAACTGTGATTTTGAAGCCGATTCATTACTACCCTGAAAACCAAGTAGTGGCAGATGCAAAGAAACTAAAACAAACTGAAAAATGTTGCACTGTGAGTCACAATTTTAGTGGAAATTGTATTTTTTGTTTTTTCTTCTGAAATGAATCTAAAATTGATCCATTTATTCAGAAATTTCTGCTTGTAAATGTCTAATTGTTCAGTAACATTATAGCTGCCTAACATGGCGTAAAGTCAACTTTTTTCCCACTTTGGCTCGTGTCTGTTAGAGCATGTTCAACACCAACCGCCAGAAAATCATGGAGCGAACTGACATCCTGAACCAGGAGTGGAAGACCAGGCGGATCCAGCCGGTTCACATCATGACGTCCGTCAGCTCCTTGAGAGGAACCCGAGAGGTGAGAGCGCTAACGCCACGCTGACATGTGCAGGATAAAGCTGTGGACGCTGCTGTGAACGGGCTTTTTGGCTGTTTCTCCGCTGCAGTGCACCGTGGACAGCGGCTTCTCCGAGTTCTCCAAGCAGGTCATCCCTCTGAAGACTCTGAACGCCGTGGCCTCGGTCCCCGTCATGTACTCGTGGTCCCCGCTGCAGCAGAACTTCATGGTGTGTTTGAGCTTTTAACAGCTGGAACCAGAGCTTTGCAGTGTTTTTGTGTCTTTTTGCAGATGTTTGAACTCTGTCTGGCTTCAGGTGGAGGACGAGACGGTGCTTCATAACATTCCCTACATGGGGGACGAGATCCTGGACCAGGACGGCACTTTTATAGAAGAGCTCATCAAGAACTACGACGGCAAAGTCCATGGAGACAGAGGTGAGACTTTGAGTTAGGGCTGAAACGATTCCTGGAGTTAATCCAGTAATTCGATTACTAAAATTCTCTGAATCGAGGTTTTGTTTAATCCCCTTGAACACAATGTGAATCATTTGAACCTGGTTGTTTTATACTGAAATAATAAACAAAATGACAAAAGTATTGGATAGTTTCTTTTACAAAATGGACAAAACCTGGAGTCCACATGTACAACATTTTTACAACTACCCACAGAAAAACAAGTGTGAACACTGTCTGCAGTTCAGTGGAGAAGTCCCTGAATTTTTGCCCCGTGACTGTTGGTCGTATCGAGTCAGTCGTTGCTTCTCAGTTGAGCTGAAGGCTACAGATTTTTAAATTTTTTTACAGAATCTAGTTAACGTGAACTGTTCATTTTTTGCAAATGTTTAAATGTGATTTTGATGAAATATTGCAGTTTTTATAAAAAACAAATACAAATTTTGATTATGACACAAGTTTCAAGAAATTTTGGGCAATTTTTTGTTTCATATTGGACAAATTTTGAGGGATTTTGTGCAAATTTCAAGTCATTTTGTATCACTTTTCAGTCATATTGGGCAAATATTGCAGTAATACATTAATTATATTAATGAATTCCTAGTTGTTGACTTCACATATGTAAATCGCTTTGGATTAAAGCTTAGATTTGGTGTAGCTAAATCGAGCTACTCATGGTTCGTTCAAGGACTGAGGGAAAGCTGAAAAGGCGATGGCTGTTTCTTTTTATTGCTCTCAAATAATGAGGAAACTCGCCGTCGTCGTGTTTCTGCAGAGTGCGGCTTCATCAACGACGAGATCTTCGTGGAGCTGGTCAGCGCTCTGGCACAGTACAGCGACAATGAGGATGACGAGGAGGAGGAAGAGCAGGACTTCAAGGTGGACAAGATGGACCTCTGTGACGGCAAGGACCATTCAGAGGACCCCCGCAAGGACGGGCTGGCCAACAGCGACGGTGAGTTTTGTTGTACCCACTGAGCAGCATTTAGCACCAAACATACAGGTTTTATCTTTATTTCAAAGATTATTCCATTAGAAGGAATAATAATAGTTTACATTGTTCTGTAGGTAAAAAAAAAAATACTGATACTCCACAGATTCTTCTGTCAACTAAAATGTTGCCATTGCATGTATTTTTGTAAATGTAGAAACATGTCGCCATTAAATGTACGAGTTCTACTTGATGCTCAGATTTGAATGTGTCGACGCCTCACCAAAAAGAAATATGTTGGTTTCTCCAGCTTGTAATTCTTCCCCCATGAGTTTTAGTAACACGGGAACATAGAATTGTGAAAATAGTTTTGTTTGCTGACGGAAAACATTTGTTTGTTTCGTCTCCAGGCCGAACCAACAGTGATGCCAGCAAGAAGTTTCCCTCCGACAAGATCTTTGAAGCCATCTCCTCCATGTTCCCCGACAAAGGCTCCACCGAGGAGCTCAAAGAGAAGTCAGTAGGATGTTTGTGTGTGGAAAAAAGTTCGCTGGATTTTGGTTGATTGTTTTTGTGAATGTTCTTAAAGAAAATATTAGAAGTTTTACTGATATAAATGTAATCACTTTAGATATTTTTAGGATTTTTTTTTTTTTTTTTTTTTTACTCATTTTTTGAAAATATTTACACGAATTTTCTTGCCAAATTTAGGGGATTTTTTATTGGAATTTTCTTCCTGAAAGTTTTGCAAATTTTCTGACATTTGGGGAATTTCTTTTTGCTGAATTTTTGGATTTTTTTTCAGACAAGGAAGCAACATTTTTTGGTGCTCGTGACTGAAGACAACAGGAGGATTAAACATCACTCCTATCTGATTTAAGTCATTACAGAGCACACTTCTCTGAAAGCTTTTCCTCATCATATGAATTTGAATCTTTGATAGAAATCACTTTTTGCATCTTCTAATGAAAAAGTCTGTCTCTGTTTGCACGGGTTTTGCATGTAAACTCGGCCTTTCTTGTGCTTCAGGTACAAGGAGTTGACGGAGCAGCAGCTGCCCGGAGCGCTGCCGCCTGAATGCACGCCCAACATCGACGGTCCGAACGCTCGCTCGGTGCAGCGTGAGCAGAGTCTTCATTCCTTCCACACTCTGTTCTGCAGACGCTGCTTCAAATACGACTGCTTCCTCCACCGTGAGTCCACGCAGACACCAACAAAACGTAGAAATCCCCTCAAATGAGCCAACTGAAGACGTTTAGTTGGAACATTTGCAGGCTGTAAACTCAAATGTGGCTTATCGAAACACATTGAGCTTTTAAAGTTTATAAATATACTAAAATAACGTCATATTATATATTGTTATGTTTTGAATTGTCACCTGGTGCTAGAATGTTGTTTTTCTGTACATAAATACGCATTTCCACCACAAATAATACAAAAAATGCACAAATTGTCGTGTCAATATTCATCAGAATGCAGGACGTTCAGTGTCTGACATCCAGATCCCTGCTTAATAATGCTAAAAAAATGTTATTCTTTATTAAAGGTCAATATTTGTCACTGCATCGCGTTAGAAATTAAACATTGTGGTACTACGGAGACGCTCCGGCTTTAAAAACCTGGAGTTTTTTGAGACTTGTGTGTTAAAATCCAGGTTTTTGAGACTTTTTTTTCTGTTAAGATCCAGGTTTTTGTCATTTTTGTGTGTTAATATCAGTTTTATGGACTTTTATATATTAATATCCATATTTTTGACACTTTTTTGTGTTAATATCCAGGTTCTTGACACTTTTATATCTTAATATTGATATTTTTGACACTTCTGTGTGTTAATATCAGAGTTTTTGAGACTTTTGTAGCTTAATATCCAGATTGTTGACACTTTTTTGTGTTAATATTCATATTTTTGACACTTTTGTATGTTAATATCCAGGTTTTTGAGAATTTCATGTAAATATCCAGGTTTTTTGACACTTTTCTCCATTAGTTTCCAGATTTTTGACACTTTTTTTGTGTTTTCTTCCATATTAAATCCAGCAAAAATAACATGTTAAGAGGTAAACGTGACCCTTTCTTCATCAGAAAAATAACTATTCTCGCTATTAATGAAAAAGACAGAAGAGGTTTTCACCGACAACTTGTCTTCGGCCCTGATTGGTGCTTTTCTGACCATCTCAACTCATGACAAGCTGTTTTCCAGCCCTTATATCCAGCTGCAGACTGAAATTTGAGCATTTTTATTTATTTTACAGCAAGTTGTAGCTTCCGTTTATAGTCAGTAAAGTCACATTTAGTGTTTTCTGCACGTGCAAAGAGGGAAAAACTCTCAATCAGATCTACGTACCAGGTTACAGAGAGTTTAAATATGATAAAATAACGTGTTTTTTCTCTCATCCCAGCTTTCCATGCGACTCCAAACACCTACAAGCGTAAGAACCTGGAGAACCTGGTGGACAGTAAACCCTGCGGCATCGACTGCTACATGTACCTGGTGCAGGTGAGTCACTAAACATTCATCTAATACCGTCACAGTAACGTTTGGTTCTTCTTCTAGTTTAATATTTACACAGACGTCTGCCTTTTAGGATGAGATTAGAAATAAACAAGAAAAGCTCATAAATACTGTTATACTTCACAGATTCTTTAATAGGAAGGAAATCGGATGTTCAGACTTCAGTAAAAGAATACTGATATTTTACAGATGTGTATCTACATTCAAATATTACTGACATTGCTCAGATCTTTTTCCTTGAATTGAAAACACTGGTGTTGGATATTCTGTCTGTATTTTACAGATTTTATTTTTAGATTTAGATTCTTCTTTAGGTTATAAATACTGGCGTTGCAGAGATTTTTGTAAATGTAGTTTTTCAATGTTTTTAAATCTTCATAATGCCGAGGTTTGAATGTGTCGACGCTGCACCAGAGAGTTTCTCTGTTATTTTTTCTCCTGTTTAATTAAACTTTAATGTAATATTACCTTCATAAACCCTCGTCTGCGTCCCTCAGGATGGGATGGTGAGGGAATATCCGGCCGGCGTGGTGGCCGAACGCGCCAAGACGCCCTCCAAACGCACGGTGGGCCGTCGCCGCGGACGACTGCCCAACAGCAACAGCCGGCCCAGCACCCCCACCGTCTCCTCGGAAACCAAAGACACGGACAGCGACCGTGAGGGCAGCAAGGAGGACGAGCGGGACAACGACAAGGACGACGAGGACAAGAAGGACGAGACGACCAGCAGCTCAGGTACAGAACCAACGGTTTCCTCCTTTAATCTGAAGAACCCGACCGATAGAAACCGGAGATTCGATGTTTGCAGAGGGGAACTCTCGGTGTCAGACCCCGGTGAAGATGAAGCTCAGCGGTGAAGCCGAAGCGGTGGACTGGAGCGGCGCCGAGGCTTCTCTCTTTAGGGTTCTCATCGGGACGTACTACGACAACTACTGCGCCATCGCCAGACTCATCGGCACCAAGAGCTGCAGACAGGTGGGCGATTACACCCACGGAGTTTAATCTGATTCTACTTAGAGACCAGAAACAGAAAACAAAGGCGTCCATTTGTGAATTTAAAATACATTTAACAGGAATGTTGTCGCTCAAATTTGTTAATTTCTTGAGCTACTAGTTAAAATCAGCTGCAAAAATAAAAAAAAAAACTTATTTAAAATTAAAAACTCACTAATATTTTAGACAGAACCAAGACTGTTAGATGTTCAGTAAATTCTGGTTTAAACTTTTCTGTACTTTTAATTTATTTTTAAATCTAATTTGAGTGTTTTTACCCAGTTATTTCTACATCTTTAAACATCTAAGTACGAGCATAACACAGAAATCTCAGTTCAGTATGTAAATAACTAGAAATATAAACCAATAAAAACTACAAATTTTTTTTTTAAAAACCTTTTTTTAAATTAAAGAGTGATTTACTAAACAGACTGTCTTTCTGTCAGTACTGCTGTAACCCACTAATACACAAATAAAATGAACAAAATATTTAAATTGAACTTGATATCTTAAAAAGGTAGAATAATAAAGTTAATCGTGTAAATTGCAATATTTGGTTTCAATTAGACTTTTAGGTTTTAGAGATCAGAAAAACAACCGTGTTGATTTTGGAATTTAAAATACATGAAAGTGAAATATTGTCGCTCAAATTTATTATATTTTTAAAATCAGCTGCAAAAACGACCCAGAAGCTCCTTAAGAACATAAAAAATACATCTTTTTAAAAACTAAACTCACTAAAATTGAAAGCAGTTTGAGTGAATTCATGCACTTTTAACTGTCTTTTCAAACATTTCAGTACAGCATAAACATAATAGCACACAAATATCTCAGGTTTAAACTTTAAAACCTAAAATATTCCAAGTGAGAACACACTAAACTAGCAGTTAATATAATTTACTCCCTGTTAAATTTGCAATATCTATAAATATCTGCGTGTACAGCGTCATGCACCTTGTATTTATTGACTGAAACGACACATTTATGTATTTTTTGCAGGACTTTCAACATCAGTTACACTAAGCTGTCTTTAAAAGTTCGTACCAAACAAGATATTTTCCCGTACAAACACGTCTACGTCTCTGCGTGTGAAACGAGCTTCCTTCATCCACGTTTTGTCTCCGCCGCAGGTCTACGAGTTCAGGGTGAAAGAGTCGAGCATCATCGCTCGAGCTCCAACCGAAGACGAGGACACGCCGCCCAGGAAGAAGAAGAGGAAACACAGACTGTGGGCCACTCACTGCAGGAAGATCCAGCTGAAGAAAGGTCAGAAAACCCACAGAAAGTCTAGAAAAGAACCCAGAAACGTGCTAATTAATGAAAACGGAGACAATCGGAGGATGAAACTGATGTTTGGTCCACAGTATCTGGTCTTAAAGTATTTAACGTTGAAATCTGGAACTAAAATCTAAAAAAAAACTGTGAAAATAACAGCAAATATCTGTAAAATAACTTTAGTTTTAGCTGGTTGAAATACAGTAAAACTAAAAACTTTGTGTATTGTCTAATGTTATAAAACAATAAACATACAAACTCAATTTATAGATAGCTATTTTTTCTAAAATGGTAGGTGCTTTTTTCTGTCAGTTTGCTATAATTTACCAAAATTGTTTCTTTCTGATACAGCTTTAAAATAACTACACTTTCTGCCAATTTAAATACAGTAAAATGAAAAAAAAACTGTAATTTTTACAGTCCTAACAACTGGACTTTATTTAGAATTAACGGTCAACATTTAATTTAACACATTTTTTCCGGCTTCCTCCCACAGTCCAAAAACATGCTGAGGTTAATTGATTATTCTAAATTGCCCGTAGGTGTGAATGTGAGAGTGATTGTTTGTCTCTATATGTAGCCCTGCGACAGACTGGTGACCTGTCTAGGGTGTCCCCTGCCTTCACCCGAGTCAGCTGGGATAGACTCCACCCCCCCCCGTGACCCTAGTGAGGATTAAGCGGTGTATAGATAATGGATGGATGGATGGATGTTTTTTTCCTGTAATTTTAACAAAACAGGCAAAATCTGTAAAATAACAGTAAATTGTTTGGGGAAAAAATGACTTAAAGCTGCAAAAGAAAAGTTGATCTCATTTTTCCAAACAGTTTCTCATCCTGGTCCATTTAGTTTTTGGTTTTTAACGCCCTGCCAACTATTATTACACTAAATCTTTGCACTTCCATCCCTGTTTTTAGGTGCAGGAAGCTCGTACGTTGAACCGTTAATCACTCCTCTGCATGTTTTTCCTCCTGCAGACGGCTCGTCCAATCACGTCTATAACTACCAGCCATGTG
Source organism: Amphiprion clarkii (assembly GCA_027123335.1). Lineage (NCBI taxonomy): Eukaryota > Metazoa > Chordata > Actinopteri > Pomacentridae > Amphiprion > Amphiprion clarkii. Next base: position 26,270,591 of record CM049588.1, on the reverse strand, counting down.
ACCACCCGCGGCAGCCATGCGACTCCTCGTGTCCCTGCGTCACCGCTCAGAACTTCTGCGAGAAGTTTTGCCAGTGCAGCTCTGAGTGTAAGAAATTTATATGATGAAGACAATATTAAAATATTGCACTTAAAACTCAGATTTACACATTAAACTTAAATTTTGCATATAAACAAAAATTTTAATATTTTACTTGAAAGTGAATATTTTACACAGTGTGCTGAAATACTGCAGAATAAATTCACATATTATAATATTTACATAAATATTGTACCTGAAGATGATATTTTCCATTTGAAAATTAAATATTGCACATTACATTGAAATATTGTACATTTTGCTGAAATACAACTTATGAAATGAAAGCTTGCGTTGGTGACAAGTCAAGCTACTGAGAAAAGTTCTGCTGCAGATTTCACTGACATCATGGTCCAGATGTTTCATCAGACAGAACCACGGCTCCACTAACATCTGGACCGTCTTCCTGCAGGTCAGAACCGTTTCCCGGGTTGCCGGTGCAAAGCCCAGTGCAACACCAAACAGTGTCCGTGCTACCTGGCGGTCCGAGAATGCGACCCGGATCTGTGTCTGACCTGCGGCGCTGCAGATCACTGGGACAGTAAGAACGTGTCCTGCAAGAACTGCTCCATCCAGAGAGGAGCCAAGAAGGTGACGGACCTTTAGAACCTGCAGCTGGGGCCTCTGGGGCTTTTAACAAAGAAAAATAAAGAAAAAAGAAAAATGCTTTTTCCTGTGATTTTAATAAAACAGGAAATTATTAAATATAAGAATAAAACTTATAAAAGATATTGTTAGTCATTATTTAGACCTAAACATACATACATTTTCTTTAAAATAACTACAAATATCTACAAAATTATTTTTTTAGCTAATACAATACAAAATACAGTAATTTTAAAAATGTATTTAGAAAGGTGATTCATATGCCATTGAAAAAAATATATATGTTAGAAGTAAGCATGTAGATTAATACTTTTTCTGTGATTTTGGCAAAATGAGAAAATTATTAAATATAAGAATACAAATTATTATTAAAAAATATTTTTCAGGCCTAAATATACAAATATTTTCTTTAAAATAACGACAAATATCTGTATAATAATTGGACTTTTAGATCATTTAAATACAGTAAAAAAAAAAATCACAAATTTTTTGTCTTTTAACAAATACATTTATTTATTTGCTATTTAAAAGAAACATGTTTTTGTTAGAAGGAAGCATGTCAATTAATACTTTTTTCCATTTTACTAGATATTGTCTGTAACAAAAAATTGAAAATATTAAATATAGTAAATAAAATATTTTTAAAAAATATATATATATATATATTTATATATATATATATTTTCCTGATTTAAATGCAGTAAAAAGAAAAATTACAAATTTTTTTGAAAAGGTTAAAAAGAACAAATTTATATTCCTTTAAAAAATATGTTTTTCTGATGTTTATGTACAGTTTTGGTTTGTTTATTGTTTGTCAACATGTCAACTGTGATTTTACTAGAGGCTTTCTGTAATTTCACTTTTTACCAAGAATAACGGCAGATAAGTGTATTATTGATGATTTAAATCCGGTATTTTTCCTCCCAGCACCTGCTGCTGGCTCCGTCAGACGTGGCCGGTTGGGGAATCTTCATCAAAGAACCGGTCCAGAAGAACGAGTTCATCTCTGAATACTGTGGAGAGGTGAGAACCAACAAAACAAACATAAAACAGCAGCAACGACATGAAATTACTCAAGGAGGAGACACAAAACAACCAGAAGATCATTTATTTGTGAATTAATAAGGATTACTATTACTGATTGTTACATTTTCTGGTACAATATTTCAATGTAATGTGCAATATTTTGGTTTTCATGTTTATTTTGTTTTGGATCCGTTTGTGGTTGTATTGTCTGTTTGCAGCCATTTTGCATCTAAGAGGTGGTTTTATCCTCTCCTTTTATCAGTTACATTCTCTTTCTGCTCATTTTTTGTGTCTCTGGGGTCCTTTTACACTTATTTATGTTCGTTTTCCATCTCTTTTTACTTGTTTCTGTCATTTTGCATCTAGTTGTGTTAATTTTGTGTCTCTTTTTTGTCTTAGTTTGGGTCTGTTTATGGTTTTGTGTCTATTTGCAGCCATGTTGCAAGTGGCTTTATCATAGTTTGCATTAAATTAGCGTCTATTTATGTTAATTTTACATCTCTTTTTGCTTAGTTTCAGTCATTTTGGATCTATTTATGTTAGTTTAGCGTCTCTTTCTACTTGGTTTGCGTCCATTTTGTGTTTTTTTTGTGCCTGTTTGCATCCATTTTTGCATCTGGCAGTGGTTTTGTATCCGTTTGTATTAAGTTAGCATCTGTTCGTGTAAATTTTGCATCACTTTTAGTCGGTTACATTCTCACTTTTGGTCTTTTTTGTGTGTCTTTGTGGTCGTTTTGCATCTGTTTGTGTTCTTTTTGAATCTCTGGTAAATTTTCTTATCTTTCTGCTCTTTTTGTGCGTCTGTCTCTGTTTTGGGGATTTTAATAGTTGTTTTTGAGTAATTTGGCTTCTTTTTGTGGTGGTTTTGTGTCTGTTTTATTCACTTTCTGATCATTTTGTGTGTCTGTGGTCATGTTGCATCTAGTAATGGTCATTTTGTACATCTTGGAGGTGGTTTTATCTCAGTTTACATTAAATTACAGCATCTATTTGTGTACATTTTGTGTCTCTTTTTACTTGGTTCTGCCTTGCTGTGGTAAACTTTCATATCTTCTATTTTTGTGCGTCTTTGTCGTCGTTCTGTGGGTCTTGGTGTTTCGTTGAAGTCATTTTGAGTGTATGTGGTCATTTTGCATTTATTTGTGTTTATTTAACATCTTTTTTTTCTTAGTTTGGGTGTTTTTGTGATTGTTTTGTGTCTAATAGTGGTTGGTTTGTCTCTGCCTTGAATTAGCATCTTTTTGTGTTCATTTTGAGTCTCTACTTGATTCGGCCTCTCAGTCATCAATTTGCGTCTTTCTGCTCTTATTATAGTGTTTTGTTTTTTGTTTTTTTTTTAATCAGTTTGTTGCTGTTTTTTTGGCTCTTAGTGTTTGTTTTGAGTGTCTTTGCTGCTGTTTTATATATAAACAAATCTAAAGGGGCAGGAAACACTATTTTGGCTGTAAATCTGCTCTTTTGAGGCCCATTTGATGCTCTGCAACACTTTGACGAAATAATTTTTTAAAAAGTGCACAAATTTAGCTGTGAAAGTATTAAAATGAGTAAAATCTGACGTGTGTTTGCAGATTATCTCCCAGGACGAAGCCGACCGCAGAGGGAAGGTTTACGACAAATACATGTGCAGCTTCCTCTTCAATCTCAACAACGGTAAAAACCTGCACACGTTTCCCGTCTCGGCTGCCGATTTTACGTCTTCCGTGCCTGAATTTTAAGGTGAAACGAAGGCCGAGCTGCTAATAAAACGCCCGCTGTTTTCGTTTCTCCGCAGACTTCGTCGTCGACGCCACGAGGAAAGGCAACAAGATCCGCTTCGCCAACCACTCCGTCAACCCCAACTGCTATGCAAAAGGTGAGAAACAGTTTGAGGGTGTTTGTGGTTCTTTAGCAGGCGGCTGACGAGTGTTTTCTCTGCAGTGATGATGGTGAACGGCGACCACAGGATAGGGATCTTTGCCAAGAGAGCCATCCAGACCGGAGAGGAGCTCTTCTTCGACTACAGGTCAGTCAGAGGGGAAAACAAGAAAACCACCACAAAGACGCACAAAACGACCAGAAAGATCATTTAGTTGTTTTTTTTTTATTGGTTTGGTTCCATTTGTGGTTGTTTTGCATCTATTATGGGCTATTTTATGCATCTAGTAGTGGACTTATCCCTGTTTGCATTAAGTTAGCATCTATTTGCGTTAATTTTGCATCACTTTAATCAGTTACATTCTAATTTTTGGTCATTTTGTGTTGATTTTGCGTCGTTTTTGTCTTAGTTCGGGTCCATTTGTGATTGTTTTGTCTGTTTGCAGCCTTTTTGGATCTAATAATGGTTTTTATCTCTGTTTGCATTAAATTAGCATCTCATTTTCCATCTCTTTTTACTTAGTTTAGTCATTTAGTGTTCATTTTCCGCCTATTTTTTCTTAGTTTGGGCCTGTTTGTGGTTGTTTTGTATCTTTTTGTCACTATTTTTTGGCTCCTAGTAGTTGTTTTGGGTAATTTTGTGTCTCTTTGCTTCTGTTTTATCTTCATTTGACATGATGTTGGTGCGTTTGTCTCAGAGTAAACGTTCAGTAGACGATTATTTAAATCAGTTATTTTGGACCGGTCCAAAGTTGTGAAAACGTGGGGGTGTTCACCGTTAGTTTGTTCCTCCTCCTCCTGCTGAGAATAATGGATTAATCCATGAAGCGAGTGAACGAATCCAAACTCTCTTGAATCTTGGTGTTTTTCCCGTTTATTTTCAGGTACAGCCAGGCAGACGCTCTGAAGTACGTCGGGATCGAGCGGGAGATGGAGATCGCCTGATCCGGACTTCTACCTCCTGCTGACCGACGACACAAAGGCCTTACACACCAACACAAACAAAAAAAACACACCCTCACTTCAGGAAATCCAGACGACTTGTCGAATCGCTAGAAAGCTTCAGGAAAACCGGGAATATTTGAGTTTTTTGTCGCCTTTTTTTTCTCTTTTTTTGATACCTTTCATATCTGTTTTTTTTAATTTCTCTTCTTCCTCTTCTGTCGGGAGTTCGGGATTCATAAATCTTCCCTCTGCTGAAGGTGCGGATCACCTACAAACTGACTTCTGTGTTTTTTTTTTTATAAATATCTCCACATGAAGTGTCCTGCAGCGACAGGAGACAACAAACCGGCGTCTCGGTTCGAAGCTTCAGGGACCAAAAATCCTCCACCAGCTGCTGTTTGTGCTCCTCCTCCGCCGTGGTTGTCGTGTTGTGTTGTTGTTTTTTGTTTGTTTTGACTAGACACAAACTCCTCAGAGTGCCACGCCACTGTCAGTCTGTACAACATGAGGACGAAGCAGCGTCACAACAACAACAACAACCTGGAAATCCTCCAGATGCAGCTCCTCCGATGAGTTTATCTCTGCGATACGTTGAATTTATCTGGATTTAATCTGGATTAAAGGCTGCATGAACAGAAAACACACAAAATAAGAAGAAAATCTGGCTGCTAGTTGTCAATGGTTTAATTAACCAGCAGCTATTTTAAACATCGACTCATTTTTTAGTGAAAAAAAATCTCTATTTTGTGATTTTTAGCCACTTAAATTTGAATATTTTCAGGTTTTTTCTGTCTTTATTACAGAAAACTGAATTTACTGATGTTTATTTACGACTCTGAAAAGAAAAACTCGTTTTCACTTCAAAATGTGAGAAGTTTATTGTTAAATCCAATCAAATGTACTATAACGTGAAACAAGTCACATTTAAACGAGATAAATAAGATTTTGTCAGAACAGGAGTTTCTTGCTTCAGCCGGATCAGTTTGTTTGTCGTAACGTGAAAATATCTCGTTAAAATATGAAACTTTCCACGTTAATAATCAGAAACTGATTCAGTTTCCTTTTTCAGGTTGTCAAAATGGCTCCAGAAAACTAGTTTCAAGCCTCATTTTTGCTCAAAATTGCAGCGAAATTTTAGTGTTTACGTCCGAATTTAATGCAAAAGAAGATGATGACACGTACAGACGTTTATTTAGGGCTCAGGAAAGGAAAAACCTGTTAAAATGTGAAAAATTTCTCGTTAAAACAAGATTTTTTTTCATGATTTATCACAATAACATACGCCATGTTCAAAAAAACTACAGAATCATTTTCAGTTCAACTTAGTAAATATGTATTTTCTGCATTTAATTGAAGTTTAACCAAAACTTTGCAGGTTAAAATGTGAAACTGATGCATGTTTTGCTTTTTCTGGCTGTCAGAAAACTAATTTTAGGCTTTGTTTTTGCTCAAAATTGCAGTGAAACTTTAGTTTGCACGTCCAAATTTAATGCAACACGAAACGACAACACATTTGGATGTTTATTTAGGACTCACTTTTTCAGATCTCTGCCTTGAACTGTATAAATTATTGCGTCATAACGTGAAACGAGTTGCGTTTAAATGAGATGAATAAGATTTTAATTGGAGAAGTTTCTTGCTCATCTTGATCTTTCGTAATGTGAAAATATCTCCTTAAAACCTGAAACTTTCCACATTAATGATGTGAAATTGATGTGTTTTTTTACTTTTCTGATTGTCAAAAAACTAATTTCTGGTTTAATTTTTGGTCAAAATTGCAGCAAAATTTTTGTTTATATGTACAAATTTAGTGCGACACAAGACGACGACTCGTACGGACGTTTATTTACGGCTCAGGAAAGAAAAACATGAAAATATCTCTTTAAAACCTGAAACTTTCCAAGTTAATGTGAAATTGATGCATTTTTCGTTTTCTGGTCGTCAGAAAACTAATTTCAGGCCTCAAAGTTTCACAATCCTCTGACAAAACTGCAAACATTCTCTCAGAAAACCAGAAGAAATCACCAGCGGACATGTTGTTGTTGTTGTTGACGCTGCTTCGTTGCTCCTGCTTCAGGTGCTAAACGTGAACCAACACGAAAACCAGCACAAACTCTCGGATCCTTCAGTACAAACCAGAACCAAAGGTTTCCCAGAATCCCTCAGCAGCAGCTTCTATTTAACGTTTTATTTTGGATCCAGCTTCGTTTTCAGAGCCCTAGTTTGTATTTTTAATCGAATTTCTGAAGAATCTGAGCTCAGATTAAGATTTGTTTTGTTGGAATTTATTTCCAAAACCATAAAACCAGCTCATGTGGAATAGCTGCTGTTAGTTGGATTGATTTTTTTTTTTTTTTTTTTGCCGAAATTCTCTGATTCCAGCTTCTAAAAGTTGAATATTTTCTGCTTTTATGACCATAAACTGAATATTTTGGGGTTTGTGGACTAAACAATCCACATTTTTCACCATTTTCTTCATTTTATCAACCAAACTATTCGTATAACTGAGAAAATAATCAGTTTATCAGTTAATTATTGCAGCTCTACAGTCACTGTCCTTAAAATTAATTGTCAACTATCATCCAGCAGCTGTCCTGATCTTTGATTTTAGGTTGTTGTTTTTTTTAAATGGAAAAGTCTAAATTCTCTGATTCCAGCTTCTTAAAGTTGAATATTTTGACAGAAAACTGAATATTTTTTTGAAAACAATTGAGATTTTTCACCATTTTCTTCCATTTTAGAGACCAAACTATAAGTTTAAATCTGTCAATCAAAAAAATGTCTAAATTCTCTCATTCCAGTGTCTTAAATTTGAATATTTAATTTTTTTTCTATCTTTATGACATAAAACTGAGCATTTTGAGGTTTTATGCAAAGCAAGGCATGATAAATTGGTCTATAAAAAGTCAGAAAATGGTGAAAAATGTCAAATAACACCTCGATTAACTGAGAAAATGATCATTTTCTCAGTTAATTATTGAAGCTCTGCAGTTAGTTTCCTTTATAATCCATTATTTGTCAACTGTGGTGACAACTGCAGCTGTTTTGATCATTGATTTTATGTTTTGTTTTTTTTTGTTTGTTTTTTTATAAGGAAAAAAGGTCTAAATTCTCTGACTCCAGCTTCTTAAAGTTGAATATTTTCAGTTTTTTTTTCTGCTTTTATGACAGAAAACTGAATATTTTTTAAAAACAATCAACATTTTTCTCCATTTCTTCCATTTTATTGACCAAACAACAAATCTGAATCATTCAGGACCTGAAGCTGTGCAGTTATTTCAGTTTGCGTCTAAATTTCAGAGAAGCTCTTCTGTGAGGATCTGATGGGGAAACTTTGGTGGATTTAGTTTGAACCTCCTGCTGTGCCTTGAGTCCTGAACAGAACAAATCAGCGTCTTTGTTGGATTCGAGGCGTTTCTAACCTCCTGCACGACGTTGTTGAAGCTCGGCTCGCTGCACTGCCTCGTCCTCGTGACGTCCAATCAGATTCCAGAGCAACAATCACCTTCCTTCCCGTCCTGGTGCCCAGAGTCTGGCTCACTTTAAGCAATACTCGCTTCTCCTCCGCCTGGACGTTTGTCTCACCGTCGATGGATGAAACTTCAGGTGCTTCGGTCTCTGCAGGGTTCCTTCAGGAACCTTCAGGGTTCTTCTGGTTGAACACAGCAAACCCACTGGAGCCTTCTCATGAAGTCTGAAGCAGCTTTTTATTCCTGGATGCTGCTGCAGGTTGAGGACTGAGGAACAAAAAAATAAAAACAAACCTTCAAATGTGTTTCAAGAACTCTCAGGAGGAGATTTAAGGAGTTACCTGGTCCTCCATCACCTCAAACTGCAGCTTATTTATGGTTTCATGTCCGCCTGCTGCTCTTCTTCTACTACTTTCTCTTCTACTTCATCTTCATCATCTTCTCCTACATCTTCTTCTCATTCTTCTTGTTCTACAACTTCTAACTTCTACTATTTCTAACTTTTCCTTGTTCTTTTTCTAACATCTTGTTCTACTTCTACATCTTCTCCTTCTAATGTCTTCTACTACATCTTTTCGTCCACTACTTCTTCTGCTACTACTTCTAACGTCTTCTTCTACCTGCTTCTTCTTCTATTATTGCTTCTCCTCCTCATTCATCATGTCCTCTTCCTTCCTGTCTGACCAGGTCCACTCTTTCCTCCAATGACACAGGTGCTGTTTTTGTAATGTTTACAGGGATTTTGTTGTTTCAAAGTGATGCAGATTAAAATATTCTAAATGTTGGAATGTCTTTGTCGTCTTTCAGTTTGTTCTGATCGACTCTGGTCCAAACAGGAGCTCCACAACTTCACGTTTTTAGAACAACTTCTGCTCTGAAACTTTTGTGGCATAAAATGTGGATATTTAAGAAGATATTTAGCGGCTAAACCTTCATCATTTTACTGCAGAACAAGTGATAAATATAAACATTTATGTACTTTAGCAGGTTGTTGTTGATGGATGGGTACAAATTTTGATCTGAATTTGAAAGATCTCAACATTTAATATCAGGATTTCACCTTATAGGAATGGAAACTGCAGTAAAAGTCATAAAATTCTACTTACTGTTTCTTTAAATGAGATTTGAAACTCAAGGTGGCTGAACTTCATTTTACTGCCAAACAAGCATTTTTTTTGTACCTCAAATAGATTTTGTTGATAATACGCATGTACCTTTATAGGTTGTAGTCACTGGACAGCCACAAATTGATCCAAATTCTAGAGATCTCAATATTTAATATTTGAATTTAACTTTGTAGACAGAAAAACACATTACTAATTCGTGTTTAACTTTTTTTTTTTTTTTTAGGTGAAATGACACCATTTTGGACGACATACTAAACTATGTTCGGCCTGCTCCAAGCAGGCTCTAGACAGGGTTCTCCCACTTCCCCTCCCCTTCTGTTTTTTCTATAGGTGTGCTTGGCATAGAGGCTGCGGTGGCAGGTGGAGCAGGTGGAGCAGGTGGAGCTGGGCCAATCAGAAGCCATCCTCTACAGTAAAGCCTGACTCTACTCATCATTCCGTGCCAGACCGTGAAGGATCTACACTGGAACGGAGCTACAGCGCTGTGTCTTGGAGAAGATTTATTTTCAAAGCTACATGTGTGACGGTAATAATCCGTGCCAGAGCGGACCTCATTAGCACTTCCGCTAGGTCGGCTAACCTTTCCGGTCACTCCAGGGACGCTGTTGTCGGTAATGTAGCCAGAACATGGATTCATTTTTCATTTGGGCTTGACAAAGACGAGAACAAAACTATTCAGAGCAGGTGGAGCAGCTAGCTAACGCTGATTACAGTTTGTTTACATTTTCAAATCACATTTTTGAAATCACGTAATTTTTCTGTTAAACAAATCACTGCTTTTATTTTGGAAGAGATACCTGGAAACGTTATTTATCTGTAATTCCGCTAACTTGACTGAACGTGGGCTGCAGTTCCCGTTATTTAAACATGAATATGATGTATAAATGCAGATGCACTTCATATATTTCACTATGCAGACATTTTTATTGATGTCCAGTACATTTTATAGACATAAACATATTTGATAGAAATATTAGAAATGGATTTCTGTTTCCTCATAATAATTTAGTTAATGCAATTAAATGTTCATCAGTATTTCATCTTCAGTGTGAAACTTTTACTTTGCACCTATATTTTTACAAATGTAGGTCATTTTAAGGTAAGACATTAAAGGATGGTTTTCTTTGGTAAATGAATTTAAGGTTTAATTGACTGAAATCTTGTGTTTCTTTCAATTTGAAATATCTGGATTTAATTAATCCAGCTCAGTCCGTTACACTTTCATATTAAGAATTCTTATTCAGTTTAACACTAGATGACGTATCAGTTCATTGAGTATTTCAGAGCCAGTTTTTTTCTTTTTAATTATCTGTATTTAACGTGATATTATTAAAATATAATTGCAATGAAACAGCAGCAACATAAGAAACGACCAAATACACAAAGGAAGTGCAGCTATTGTAGTATAAAAAATGATCTATCAGTTAGAACATGGTTAAAGTGCAGCTAAAGTTAGCGAAACTACGGATAACCAATGTTTCCTTTTACTTCCAGAAAAATAAAAGCCTCATATTTGCTATTTATTAAAAAATCACCAAAAGCAACACTTCCACCAAGTTTGTTTTAGTTTGTTGGTATTTATTGGTGGAGCAGCAGCACATTTTCCACAGACAGTTTTACTGTCCGTTGTCTTGTTTTAATCAGTTTTCAGTTCAGTAATTCAGTCCTTCAGCTGATTGGACCAACAGACACTGAAGGACTCTGACAGCTGGTAGGTAATAAATGATAATTTACTGATCGGTGCCAGCTTTAATGAACTTTATGTTCAACTTCAGAGTCAGATATAATGTGAGCAGTGAACCCCAGGAGTTGATGGAGTTTATTTGTGTGTGTTGACCAGAGAAGCGAGTTAGCATCCAGTGAATATTAGCTTTAATGTGAATTAATGATACTAACCGAGCTAGTTGACCAGTCCTGATTAGCAGCTAAATGGAGCATCAAGCTAATGATGTTTGTGTTGTTTCCTGTCAGCAGCTGAATTGTGTTGTGTTCCTGTAATGAGGTTCATTAAGTTCATAAAACTGTGACTGGTTGACATTAATGTAACGTTCAGGAAACTTAAATGTGATTGAAACAGTAACGTTAATGTTGTAGTTGTCAGTAATCAGCTTTAATTTGACACTAAAACAGACTCTGATAGTTTTAAATGACATCAGTTTCATGAATTTGAAAAAGCAGCTTTTTATCCTGAAAGATCAGAATCAGCTCCAACATCTGCATCTGACAGCATCAAGTCAACCAGAAAGAAAAGAAAAAAGAAAATGACTTCTTTCTGATCACATTTGTTCCGCTGCTCACAGGCTGCTGCTGCTCACAGGCTGCTGCTGCTCACATTCTTCACATGTATTGTCCACTTTTAAAAGTTCAGCAGACAGATGCTCTGCTTTGGAGTGTGACGATGTCGTCGGTGATGTGGAGAGTGAAGTTTCCATTTCACCCACAGCATGCTTTAGAGTCGGACTTGATGTTTGAAATACTGACTGAAATCTCAGATTTAACTGTCTGTAATTCCGTTTTGATGGATGTTAAACTTTTACTCAAAGCCACCAGGAGCTGGGTCTTTAAAATAACTGCCGTCTCGTTACAGAGTGAAAGTAGAAGTTCCTCCTGAAGGTCAGAGATTGCAGCATCTGAGGGCCTCTTCAAAAGAAGACGTAGTTGATGAAGGAGTTCTGGAGCAGGACCAGAAAGACCACGACCAAGCAGCCTTGAGATCTTAGACAGCGTCTCCCTCAGGTGGGTGTCAACGGTGTTCATGGTCAGGTCTGTGGTAATCCCGTCAAAAAACAAAACAGAAAAAAATCTAGATTATAAATCAACATGTAACCAAAGCACTCTGTGTATAACGCCATAGTATAGGATGTAGTTCAGAAAATGTCAAAGTATAGTATACTTTACTCAAGAATAACATAGTATGGCCTGTAGTTCATCCCCCCCCCCCCATAGATTATTATGTGGTTCAAAAAGCGCAAAATGATAGGATGTTGCCTAAAATTGTCATGTATGATACGTGGTTTAAAAATGTCATAGTGCAGTATATTGTCAAAATAGTATGTAATTCTAGAAAACATCAGAGTATATGTCATCTAAAAAATGCCATAGAATTATATTTCATTGCACAAGTGAAAGTAGAGTAATTTAGAAAACTGTTCAAATTCTTATATGTTGCTAAAAAAAAAAAAAAACTAAAACAAAAAAGCTAAAACAAAAAAAAAAGGTCATAGTAATATGTCAATTAAAAAAGCCTATAGTATAGCGTGTCGCTCTAAAAATGTCATAGTTTAGCCTTTAGTCCACAAAACATTGTTATGTCCCGGCTGTCCGAAGTAGGTGAGGAGCAACACAAAAACAGTCCAAACGCTGGTTTTCAGAGGGTCAGACGAGTATTTATTTGAAAGAGTAAGTTTACAACAAATCAACATCTGAGGGGGTTAAAAGCA